>VZRS01011458.1:307537-531921 GCA_013398055.1 Ifrita kowaldi | reverse complement strand
AGATTAGATCCCTGCTGCCCTCCAAAATCAGCCTTTGGTGACACTGACAAAATTGTCTTCTCTAAAGGTACTTTTCCAGAGATCAGATTGAGTCCTGCAAACCAGATCGAGCCTGTGAAGGCTGAAATTCAAGATTGCATCATTCTTGCATTGTGGATAAAGGTACCTTTGGTATCAGAAAAATGTAGGACAAAGCTGCCTTGGATATAGAGCAGGGACGGCCCCTGCATCTGGGCAGAACACTGAAAGCAACACAAGCCAGCACTGGCACCTCTTGCGGCACAGCTCCAAGGCACGAGACACAACCACAGTCAGAGTGTGCTCGCAGTTCTGCGTGCTCAGTGAGAGCGCAAGCTGGCTTCACGTTCATCAGTCACACACTGATGGTGGCAGATCCTTAGCCACATCGCCCACCTGCACCCCCATTTCCACTAGTGTCAAAGGAGGTAACCTGGAGGATGGTTTAAATGAGGAGGGACAGGGAGACAACATGCTCCAAAATATGAGAGAAATAAAACTTTGGCAGTGCATCAATGAGTAATTGTTTTCCCCAGGAATGAGGGGACACACTGAATGAAATGAATGAGGTTGCTGATCCCAGCCAAGCTAACTTGAGCTGGTCTGAGAGGAGGACAGTGAACAGAGATGTGTGCTCCTCAGCATGAGACAATATGGAAAAAGCATTTCAGCCAAAAAGCAAGACAAGAGGGAAGGAGACCAAATGGCAAAGTGACAGATCACTGCAGTGGGAGAGCTGTTCTCAATAGGCTTAACTTTAATGTAGGCACTGAACTGCCCTCCTGGCCAACAGTCCTCCTGTTTAATATTAGGCTGTAGAAATGAAGCTAAACAAAGGAACAGTTTGATTGTATCTTTTTACATAACACTATGTAATAAATGGCATTTCATCCCTTACTGCAGCTCCAGCTCAATGTTAAACTAATGCAAACACAATGTAACTCCTAAATCCTAGATATACATAAAATTATCACAGTCCGAAGGGCACAGAAAAAAGAGAGTCCAAAAGACAGTAGGAAATGGATGACATTAAAACAGCAGCGAAATAGACACAAATATTCCTTGTAGGGAAATCCATTGAAGGATACAATTGCCATAATCAATTCAAGTCAAGATCTACTGTTTGAAAAGACTTTGCCCACTCTTCAGAGTTAGTTCAGCTCCAAGGAGATTATACCCTGCTCTGAATGGCTTCCAGATACTGATTCTGTGAGGTCTTAGAAGAGGAAACTTCTCTAGTGTAAATCAGCCAGCCTGCAAAACTGGGTGTGACCTTCTCTAAGACATTTTGCACTCTCATTTTCTTCAAAATAGTGGTATTATCTTACTTCAGAATAGTATTCTGAGATTAAATTAATAATAATTGTAATGTACTGTTCCTGCTCTGCAAATTGAAGTGCAAAAGCCAGTGATGTAGGAGCTGAGGCTAAATCTGAATTTGAGGACAGAGAATGTGTTTTTCTGCATGTCCTTCAGTCACACTGAACATCTTGCTCTTCACTGGGCTTGCAGAGGAGCCTGAGATCTGACTGAAGCACACAAGAGGAGCACATCAGCTTTGTCTCTTTGGCCAGTTCACTACTGCATTTAAATGTCCACTATTTTGACCTTCTCTGCCATTTAACAATCTATGCAATTGCCCATTCTAACCTGCTTTTGTAGGACTTATTCTTGTATGAGCTTTTAAAAAAACAAGTGGAGTGATACAAATTACCTTCAGAAATAAAAACCTTCTACATGGCAGGTCAGTATTCTTTTTTACTAAGATTCTGAAATAAAAGTTCGTTTGGTAGAGGTTCGTCTGCTTTTATATTTAATGACTCCAATATCACAGCTTTTGGGAAAAAAATATTAAAGCCATATATATTATTCCTTATGCAAGAAAAACACACTTGGAGAATTACAAGAGGATTTTCTAAACCAGTAAAACAGTAATTTCAGGTGTCAAGGCTTCTGCTTCAGTTACGTGTTTATTTTTAGCCTACCCATCATTATGTATTGATTTCTGCAATGTCTCCGCTCTAAAATGCTGCACAGAATTACGAGCTATACATATATGGACCTCAGGAGTGCAGGGGCCATGTGAGCCACCACATTTCACTAGGTAATATTCTGCACTTCCAAAAGGCAGGAGATAAGTAAGGAACAAAATCATCCTGTATTTGGCAGAAGAGGACCTACCATTTCCATACTGTTTCTATGGATGTCACTGAACTTGTAGTACCTCCAAACCAGAAGCCAGCTGGGAGCAACCAACTAAAGGAGTTTATCCCTTGAAAGCAAGTAATTAATATAGCCTTAAGTTCACGTGTAAGTGTCAAAGAATTAAATTTTAGTAAAGAGGTTAAGAATAAAAAAACCCAACAGGGTAAAATATAGCTGTGACATAAAACAGCTTAGGTGTCCAAGAGATTTATTTTGATCTACTTACAGAAATTTATTTTTCCCATATGTGGGAAAATAATATTCTGCCAAGCAGATAATTAATTATATTTCAGTCCTTTTAGATCATGGTTCTTGCTTATCTTTTTGCTCAGTTCAAGTCACTTGTCTATAATACGAGAGCATATCATCTAAGCTTTGGTAAAGTGGTTCCTGATTTGGAGTGTCACTGCTGTCGGTCTGCACTGGAGGTGCCACATCCTGAGTGCTGCAGCCACTGGCCTGCGTTCCTGGTGGCACATCGTGGGTGCTGCTGCCACAGGTATCTGTTCCTGGGGGCATCTCTTGGGTGCTGCAGCCACAGGTGTGTGTTCCTGGTGGAACATCTTGGCTGCTGCATCCACAAGTGTGTATTCCTGGTGGCACATCTTGGCTGCTGAGGTCACAGACCTGTGTTGTTGGTAGCACATCCTGGGCACTGCATCCGCAGGTCTGCATTCCTGGTGGCACACCCTGGGTGCTGCATCCGCAGGTCTGCATTCCTGGTGGCACACCCTGGGTGCTGCATCCGCAGGTCTGCATGCCTGGCGGCACATCCTGGGCACTGCATCCACAGGTCTGCATTCCTGGTGGCACACCCTGGGTGCTGCATCCACAGGTCTGCATTGCTGGTGGCACACCCTGGGTGCCATAGCCATAAGCCTGCATTGCAAAGGGCATCTCAGGAGTGTCGTAGCCGTAGCCGTGCATTGGTGGCACCATTCCTGGTGCTCCATAGCCGTAAGCCTGCACTGGGAATGGCACCTCGGGAGCACCGTAGCCATATGCTGGCATGGGTGGTGGCACGCCCCGGGCTCTGTAGCCATAACCCCGCAGTGGTGGTGGCACACCTCGGGCACCGTAGCCATAAGCCTGTGCTGGAGGCAGCATGTCCTCGTCCCCACTGCTGTCACCCTCCGCTGATGACCCCCCCTGAATGTCACGGCCACTGGGCTCTGCCGACGCCGGCTCATCTGGAACGCTGCTGTTGGAAGCCTGTGCTGATGGTGGCACATCTCCAGCGCTGCTGCCGCTGCCCTGCACCGATGACCTCTGCTGGTTTTGTGCTCTCTCCGTTTCCAGTTTTTCAGAGGAGGTTTCAGAACTGTTCAAATTCTGACTTCGGTAATAATCATCTTTCTTTTGTCCCAAAAAGTAATCAGAAGGTGGTGCAAATTCTGGGTCTCGCTCATCTCTAAGTTCTTCCTGTTTCTTTTCCCATTGTCCAAACATCAGTTCTGTTAGAAACAGAAAAATAGTAGATTTAGCATAGATTTCATGGTCTGAAGGTCAGTCAGACAGGAGGGGAAACGAACTGGCAAACAAAGAAGATGCAACTCTCTAAAGCCACCTGAAGTTCCTTTTCCACCTCATGCTACATGGAAATGCAAGAATCTAGTGCAGATTCCTCCAGTGAACTACAGTTAGTTCCCTTTGCATTTTAGAGTAAGCTGTCCTCTGCTGAGTGTAGTATTTGCTGCAGTGCTGCCTGGCTGTCCTCAGAGGTAGGAAAAAAGTGTTGGGCAGGATAAAGATTTAAGAGATAGGATCTGAAAGTCTGGGGTTTTAATGGAACCATGAAGTTTCCCCTCACAATGATGTTCATTAATGGAACATAAAGACTGAAAAGTAAGAAGAATCTGGAAATACCAGTATTGCACAGAAGAGGAATAATGCTGTTATAGTACTCAAGAAGGTGAGCATTTATGTGCTTTGCCTATTCCTTGTTTGCTTTTACTTAGAAGTCAGTCATCAGACTAGAAGAACGTGCATGAGCTTAGATTAATAGTGCAAAATGAGTCAATGGCTTTGGGAAGGACCTACAAGACAGCCACCACTTTGTGACAAAGGAACATGCTTCAAAATGGGACACAGGCATTGAAGTGGTGTCTGCTTGCATCCTGTTTTAGTATCATGCTGTACCTGTTTGTGTGATACATCCTGCTATCAGGTAGCACAAACCACAGGAATATATCAAGAAAAGATCACACTGTACATCTTATGAACTACAGAATTTGTCATTCTGTCAACCTGTCTGGATCATCCAGAAATGTAATAACTCATAAAGAAGAAAATATTATGGAGACATTATAGCAGCTACTGGCACTAAGGCATCCTTGTCAGTTGCTGCCCTGGACACTGGAGAGTCATCAGTACCAAGGCACAAAGGATTTCAGTGCTTCTCAGTCTCACCATACTTTGTCACAAAACAGAAATGAAAGTAGCAGCATGCACGCTCTTTTCCAACAATGTTCCTGACTCTACATTTCCTTACCTTTGCCTTTATCCCACTCTCGGATGTAAGGCACTCCAGGCTTTGTATCTCTCCTCTCCTGGATGACAACCTCTACCTTCCTACTTGCTGCAGTAACTCTTGGAGGTTCTGGTTCCTCGGCAGCACCTTTCACCTCTGTGTTACAGGAGGAAATAGCAGAGATTGTCAGTTACGGAATAAAATCCATGTGAACCTCACAGGTAAAAATAAGAACATTTATTTCCATCTCCAATAAGAACAGTATCTCTATTTCATTTACTGGAGAAAACAATTTGCATTCTTATTCTTCTGAACAACCGTAACAGTGAGCAGTGGCACGGTGCTGTTCTTCACTTCCAGAACACTTCACACTTAATCACTTGCATGGAATTCTGACACAGTGAAATATTAGCTACATTTTACAGTGGGAGACAGACAGTACAAGCTGACTATCAGTGTCGTAAGGGAGACAGCACAGAGACAGGATTAGAATTCAAATTCGTTATCCTAAATCCTAGAGTCAGCTGTATCTCCAATTTACAGACTGCACTGAAACTGTTACAGTGTATGTTGTATGATAGCAAAATTGACTTGTTACTTCGTCTTATTCTATCTCATCTGAATAGAAGAAAAAGCCAGTACAATGTCAGCAGCTCTAACCTCAATCTGCATAATTAACCCATGTAATTCCTGCTGTCAGGCGCGAATCAAAAAAGGCTACAATCTACATATCATATTTCTACCTGCATTACTAAGCTATTTCTGGCATGATTTTATATCTACACACAATAACATCAACTCTCACTATCCTAACAGTTATGCTAATTTTATATATATAAAACGGAATACCAATATATTGAATGTCTAAACAAATATAAATTAGAATCTGTCTGTCCATAGATCAAGAATGAGGTGAAACAGCAAGTATTTAACTTAAAAAGGCAGCAGATCATACCTCCATTCTCCAGTTTTTCTGCCTCTTCCTCTAATCCAGCTTCCCTTAACTTTTTAATCTTCCGTGCTCGAAGTTTGGACAGCCTTGCATCTAGAGCTGCCTTCCTCTTCTCCTTCAGCTGTTCACGTTTATTTCTCTGATCAAGTGTCTTAACAGCAAAGAAAAACATGAATTAGTCTTCCTTCATTATTACAAACGAGCACATATCTTCCTTCACGAAACAGCTAAAAGCAATCCTAATAAAGTACCAGATTTCAACAGGAAACAAGAAACCAGATTTCTTTGGAGTCACTTGCAGGCATCACCTAATACAGCACTTAAACAACAAATCAAAGACAGTAACCACTGAAACCACAACTGCCCTCGTAGCCCAGTCTGCTCTTTACTCTCATACCTGCTCCCTCAGCATATCCAGGGTTGCCCGTTGTTTATGCCTGAGTTCTTGGTCCCGAGAAAAGGCAAAGTAACCAACACCGAGCTGCCTGGCCTCTGAAAAGGAGAAAAACAACAGGCTTAAGTTAGATTCAGTTTATAATTGACAATAACTACAGGCTCCAGGCACTGTGCTTTCAGGCATGGAATTATTCCCAACACTGCATTAGTTTTAGATGGCTAAAAAAGGCTTGTTTTAGTTGACACATAAAGTGAACCTTCCTGAAGGAGAACACAGGAGGAGGTAGAGAACCATTTGAGAAAAATACAATTTGAAGAAAAAATAAATCTAGACTTATGTACCAGTAACTTTCAATAGTTATTACACACGGGCCTTAACACATACCTACACTTTGCCATACAGGCACAGGAAGTAACCTTCCCTTGCTCCCTTTACAACTGATCTCTTTGGTGATACAAAGGTAAGTGATATAAAGCATTGTAGTGTACCATTTTCTCGAATGTCCTCATAATGTATGGGTCCCATGGGTTTTCTGAGGGCTTCTTCTTCTTCCTTTTCCCATTGCTGCCTCTGAAGTTCTTTTCTCATGTCTTCAGATAACAGAGAATTCCCATCAGGTTCTTGTCTAATTAAAAACAATAGGGATTATAGAGCAGAGTTTACCAGTTTTGCAGTACCAAACAGTGAGAGTATGATTTGGTCTGATGCACTACTGCAGTTTTCACAAAACACAGATCATTGTAGACACTACTTAGTGATACAACATTGATGGCTATGGTACATGGTCAAGACAGAAATACAAAGCTACCTCTAAAACAACGTACGTGGTAGAACATGTTATTAAAAGATAAAATCATATCCTTTTTCAGAAGCTTTATGAAATAATAAATAATTATCAAATCACAGAATGGGAGATGAAATAATCAGTTATTGGCATCTGTGGGGATTCTAGCAATCACATATAGCAACATTTCAGATTTAACTTAAGAAAGTGAAAGGCATTTGAAGCAACAAAAAGCTAGGCATTTACCCATGAGATCCATGCAAAATATTAATATTCAAATATTAATACCCAAATATTAATAAGGAAGTAATTTTAACAGAAGAGCCGTTAAACAGCTGTTAAACAGAAGAACAAAACCAAACCAATGGAGGTCCAACAAATTCACTTTGAACATCATGAGGAGTTTGGAATTGCTAAAAGACTATCATCATTTTCCAGGTTAAACAGAACCAGGAATCACTTTCCTGGCATTTTATGGAAGCTATAATGAAATACAATTTCCGTACAGGGACCCCAGTTTTCAAAGATGCAACAAGTATCTGAGATTGTTACATCAATTTATTAAAACCTTTCTCTGCAAACCATGCAAATCTAGAGAAAGCAGTAACATCAACTCTGGATTGAGAATGGGGTAACAAAGCACAGCCTCTCTTCCTTCTCATTAAAAAAATATATGTTAAATACTGAGAGGAACATGCAGCTCCATTAGACAAACCACACCTTTTCCCTTGAAGTTCCTGATCCATTTTAAGCAGACTTGGCAAATCCTTCTTCATACAGCGTCTAGATCGGCCCAAGAAATCAACATAATCAACCCTGTAATGAAAGAAAAAGAAATGCAATGCAAAACTTCTATCTGCAGACTGACAGAAGTCTTGAACAGAAGACAGAAGCAGGGACCCTTTGCAAAGAGCATTTGTCACCTCTCACTCTATCCATGTGTGACAGCTGCTCCTGCTTTTCACTTAATACACTCCCAGATTAAGAGGACAGTTCTGAATGGGGCCTATGACAGTTCCCTCAGACATTTATTCAATCTCCCTTTGAAACCCCTGTTCACCTGAATAATGAAATGGTGTAAAAAATGTTCAAAAGTAACAATGTCACGTAGTTTTCACAACAAAACAGAACTCAGCCTACTGCTTGCTTCCCATGGTGAAGATAATGATGCAGCATTGACTTCTTGTGGATATGAAATTGCTACAATATATTTCAATTATTTGTCTAAAGGCCATTCAGAACAAACTGATAGTGTGCATTCAATTGGCATAAAAAAGGCTGACTAAAACACAAGTAAAATGTTCCTCTGAAGCTATTGTGCTTCTTATTCAACTCTTTATAATACTGAACACCTGGATTTACAGTTGTTGAAAAATCTGTTAAGAGCTACACTTATTGTCCTGTAATGTAGAAAGTTCTTTAGCATCAAGCTGCCTCAATTATCCCATTCTAAAGAATATTACATCTGAAAAAGTATGGCTGGCAATCCAGCTCCCAACCCCCAAACTTTTAAAGATCTGTGCTTTTAGTAAGTCTTTTACATAGTTTCTAAGCAAATCTACAGTTTACTATTTGAAGAAAGGGGGGGCGCTGTTTTGTATTGGTTACTGCTGGTTTGAACTGATTAGCAGAAGTAAACTCTCTTGTTCCATAAGCATTTTAAACAAATGGGCAAAGAAAATGTTTAGTCAGGACTGGTTTTGCAATTATTCCTTATGTCTCAGATGCAAAACTAGTGGTTACTTGGAATGACACAGAAAACTGTCAGAGACTATTTGCTGTGCTGCAGCAAACAGTGGAAGAAATGCTGAAAATTGTGTTCTTATTCCAACCAGAGTTTCTCTCCTTTAAGAGAAGGCCGTACAGTGAAATGACTGCTCATTTTTTCAAGTCACTCACAATTAAAGAAGGGAATATGAATACCATAAAATCCCCAAGTTTTGCTAGAATACATTTCAATTCAGCACATCAAAGCATAAAATTGTACCAATACTGTGATAATTACTCGTATAAACTATGCAAGAAAATAAGAGGATATCATGTTGTCTCCCCTATAGTACATTGCCCTGATTGCAGTTTCTCAAGATCCTGGATGTACATTCTGTTGCAGTGTTACCTATGTGGAAAGGAAAGTTACATGGAGGACTGTCTGTAGTAGAAATGAGACTACCAACACCTCCCTGTTAGTGTGTAGTATTAAACAAAAAAGAAAAACAAAGGTGCCACTTCACACATTTTGGAAAAGGAAAATAATTTCTCATGCAATTCTCAAGAACAAGAGTGGCCAGGATGGCTGAGCCCAATCAGTAGCACCAACCATTCCTCATCTGGGTCCTCTGGTGGTGGAATGTCTGCTTCAAGCTGAGTTTCCTCCTCATCTGTGTCTCCTTCTGAAGTCTTCCCAGCAGCTTCACTCTGATGCAGCTCCTGTACTTCGTGCTGTTTGTCTATGATCTTCTGAGTGAAATCCACCAGGTACAAATCCTCAGTTTCTTCATCTAAGGCAGAAAATCGATTCTTAGAGAATGGCCATGAAAAGAACAGAACTAAGCACAAAATCAATACCAAATAGCTACAATCAGCTTTTCAGCTGCCAGTGATGCCCTTGACCACACTATTGGGGAGTACTTAAATCTCATTCAGTGCCAAACAAACCCGGAGCTATCAACTGGCTCCACAGTGATAATGTCTATTTCTGAATCGAAGTTTCAGGGCATTGTGTGCAGTACAGAAAAGGCTGCATTCTTTGCAGCAAAACATTCTCTGCTCATTAACTATTTCAGAAGCAAAGGATTATCGTGTCACAGCTCAAATACTTTTTTGATGCTTAACATTTGGTATGATGGCAGGAGCTAAGCATTCATGAGGGTACTTTGTAGGAAAGTAGAGGAAGGTGCGTGGGGTCATGTGGACAAAGATGGACACCGGTAAAGAAAACAGATTAAATGCAAGGAGATTTGTATTCTATTTTAATAATTACTTTTTGCAAGGGACTGAGTGGGTGAGAGAAGAAAAGGACAGATTAGCATTCTCTAGCCCTATTAGCTGCATGACTGGCATTCACATATGAACCAGCCAGACTCCTCCTGATCCTCTTCTCCTCATAAAGCTCCAACAGTTAGAATGCAGGACAGAGCATCAGCAATGCAATCCAAAGATTGCACAATGGAGGACAAATTATTTTTGTTTTTATGAGATACTGTATTGAAAAATCAGAATATAGTCCACCCACTTAATGAATGAGTGAAACAAGCCCCTAGTGCTTTACTTGGTCAGGCTGCCCTTCAAAAGTAATTTTATTTTCCCTAGTAAATATACTTTTTCTCCTTTTCAAAGTGGAATAAACCACGTCCATCACTTTGTATAGTAACTCCAAGAATTTACACATCTATAAATACTCATTTTGGAATAGTATTGTTTACCTGGGAAGTCACCTTTTGTCATTTTCTCATACAGCTTTGCTTTCTCTTCAAGCTTCTTCCTGGAAAAGAAAAAAAAATTAACCTTGCAATCCCACCAATTCCAAGCACAGTTTAAAGTGACCAATTTAGCCTTAGATAAATGGAACAGGAAAACACTGGGAGTGCTTGAGATGTTTATTAGAAGCTGACTTATGTCTGGCTTTTGTTTTGAACCTTCACTAGCATCTCTGAAGATACACTCTTTTCCATTTCCAGAATTTATACTGAAAATAATTTTAGTGAAGTAACAAATTTAATCTTAAATGTAATTCATCAAGTAGGAAGAAACATGATGTTACAAGAATTCCACCTTTATCTAAGTACTATGATCTGTCAGATAAATACAGGAAGCTAAACCATTATTTGCAGATATCAGACACTGAAAGACAGTTCTACAGGAAAAAAAAGAGATAACATAAAGTTACACTTAATCTTAGAAACTGAAGAGAAAACCTTAGCTAATTCCTGGAATTTCAAAGAGCAGGGAACT
Organism: Ifrita kowaldi; assembly: GCA_013398055.1. Classification (NCBI taxonomy): domain Eukaryota; kingdom Metazoa; phylum Chordata; class Aves; order Passeriformes; family Cinclosomatidae; genus Ifrita; species Ifrita kowaldi. The sequence continues at coordinate 521,144 of VZRS01011458.1, read as the reverse complement.
GCTTAGAGAAGAACAGCAAATGGTTTATAAATGGCATTTTCAACATATATCTTTTTGTACAACCAACCCATTTAGAAAATGAGGTAATTCTGGAAAAAAGTGAGCCATTTTGTGTCAAGCCCAAGAAACACTTTGCTATAGAATTCTAACATGTTGCTGCAGTGGCTGGTAATTCTAAAATGACTTTTAGAAAAAAATCAGTAACCTGACACATTTAGACAGCTGTGATCATGTGAGGGTATAAGAGCATGAGACTGCTGGGATGCAGTTTGTACTCTACTGGTAAAAAGTATGGAATTGATGCTGGTCTTAATGGTTGGTCCAATGAGAACTGCTAGCCCAAAAACGTGGATAACTTCTTTCTGTGCTTTTCTAAACACCAAAAAACAAATTCTCCAAAGCATTCGTTTCTTAGAGAGCCCGAGAGCTACCTTGATTTATCCAATATATCCTGCTCTTCTGCCTTCTGCTCAACATCTTTGGCAGCTCGATTTACAACTCCTGTGTTCTGTTTGGTCCAGATACTTGGCTTCTGCGGAGGACAATTTTGTAACAACAAACAAATAAATGAAAATATTGAAATGGTAACAATTAAAAAAAATATTTCAACTCCATAATGCAAACGTTGCAAATCAATCATGAAAGATTTTGTTACTAACATCTTAAACATGTTTGACTTGAGACTATTACTGTGCTGTAGGATACAGCAGGTATGTCCTAAATTAACACAGCTGTGGGATGGTGCCATAGTTAAGGACAGGCTGAGAAGCCAAAAAACCCAAAGGCACTCAGAAATCAGACAAGATCTATTCTGGCAAAGATGCTAAAGTTAAAAAAACCCAATCATACAATCTTGCAGTTTAAATACGTAATAACAAAGCTACAAATTGTTTCTATTACCTCCATTACCTCCTCTATTACCTCCATTTTAGATAAAAAATACAGTCAGTTGGCCTGTTTGCAGCGTAACACTATAAATGCTGCATGGGCTTCAAATATGGCAGGAACAGCACATTCTGCTTCTAGAAAGCTACAGAATGAACAAAACCCACAGTGCAGTAAAGAGCCAAACAAGAAAGATAATTGTGTACACCACAAACAGATGGCAGAGCATTTATCAAGGAAGTTCAGTGACTCTGGAAGAATCTCTCATCCTCCATCCTGCAGCATCATACAAAATCCTCTAAAAAAATATTTTCCCATAAAGGAAAGGTGTGGATCCTTGGGGAATGAAGATTAAGTGGGGATTTAGATGGGTATAAGCACAAGACTAAGCTTTCTGCTGTGCACAGGAATCTCACCTGGAAATGAACTTTAAAGAACATTCTCATCATGTACATTTTATATTTGACTAGTGACACAGCTCTGAGTATTTACTATTATTTAGATTTGAATATTAACTTCCTTACTTTAAAAGAAAGAACGACAAAAACAATGGAAGATTACTTCTACCTTATTAGAGGTTCTGGGCTTTGCAAAGACACCAGCATCTTTCAATAGCTTTTCTTTCTTGAATTCCTCTTGCTTTCGGAAGAGTTCGGCTTTGAGATCTACCAGCTACATCACCAGCAAAACAACACACACATAACAGATCACATGCACAGACATCAGTTACTGCAATAAATAACTGTATCTCTAGGGAAACAATCTGACATTTACAGTTACAGGAGCATTTGATTGCATTTTTATGTGGAACTTCGAAGCATTGATCTGATCACCAAGATCACCCTTTACAGCAAACAAACTAAAAAAACACAGAATGCAAATCATGATTAGGGATTAAAACAATCCCCAAAGACATCCTTGATCCTTTGCTACATAATGAGAATAAGAGAGGCATAGTTCCATCTAGATTTTATCAGCCTCCCAATGGCAAAAAAATAGAGAAGGAATAATGAAAAACACTACTGAACATGAACTGGGAAGTTTTAACCATTAGATAATTAACAAAATCCTGTCTCAGAAAAGAACTGATAAAAGTTTGCTATCATAAAATGTATATTGTTTCCCACTGCTTTATGTACTGTTTTAAAGTTTTAGATTTTCTTTCTTCTTCTTTTTAAATAAATATATGAGTAGCATTGCCATCTGTGACCAAGGTCCATCTCGGCTTTCATTAAGAAATATCATCAGCAGGGGTGTTACCTCAGAAGTACAAAACTAGCCTGGAAGAGGATATTGTACCTCTGTTCCTGCAAGTCCTACAGAAGACAAAGTTCACAGATGTACATTAAATCAGGAAAGTGGAAGACTTTGGTATTAATATTTGTCTCAAGCACTAAAGCATTTGTTTTTCAAGTCCCTGGGACAACCAAGTGCAGTGTTGTAAAAATCACCCGTTTTCTCTTCTGCTTAGAGGTGATCATCCAAAAATTCAGCGTAAAATATTTCACGATTAAGTATTAACATACATTAACTATTTACACAACTCTTCATCTGAAGTGTTTGGCAGCATCTCTCGTGAGCGTCCTGGAGAGCAGAGAGGGGCAGCACCTCACCATCCCTAAAGGTGGGAAGTTTTTCTGCCACAGCATAGACCTGCTGCTGCCTAGTAGAAACCCTCTTCCCCGTTATGCCCTGATTTTATCATTACACCACGAACGCAGGCAAATGCAGGCCTGGCAGGCTCGGGTTTGGAGTGCAGAGCGTGTGCCTGGTCAGGAAGGTGAGGGGACAAAATCCCAGCCCCGAAACTCACAGACCGATATGCGACACACGGCGTTATCACAGCCCTTTGAAACAGCATTTGTTGCAATACCTGCACATTGCAGTGGGGTTAAGGCGAGGAGACAGAACACCAGCACTTCCCAGGTGTGCTGTTCTCCCTGCAAGCGGTGGCACCAGCGCACCCCGGGTGCAGCCGCACGGCCTGCGCCGGCCAGGCCCACCCCGCCCGCGGGAGCCCCGCGGCTGAGCACACCTCACAGCCCCACTGGCCCTCCTGGGGAGGCGGAGGGGTTCATTTTGCCTCTCCCCGTTCAGTCACTCACCGAGGACGCGGCCACGTCCAGCGGTTTCTTCCTCCGGTCCATGGCGGGACGGACCCCGACGCCGCCTCCTTCCCCGCCGTGCGGCCTTGCCGTAAAGCGCGGCGGAAGCGCGGCGCTATCGCGACAGTGCTGGTGAGGGCGGGCGGGCGCTCCCCGCCGCCATGTTGGGGAGGTCAGGGGAGGTCACGGGCGCTCGGCCTGGTGTGATTTGGTGGAGGCGGAGCGCTCCCGGCCGGGGCTTCCCTGGCCTCGGGTAATCCTTGTGCTCAAACTGAGGGTGGAAATGAGCGTTTCTGGCAGGTGCGAGACAAAGCCTTCAGGGGTCCTACTGGAAGTATCCCTGTGCATCCGCGGGGCTGGAGCTGCTGCTGTTGCGGCAGAGCTGGGGTGGCCTCCGTGGCCAGAACGCTGGGGTGGCAGCGTTGCAGGCTGGCCCAGAGCCGGGGTGGGGCTAAATGGAGAACTACATGGTTCAAACTTGGCATCAATGTTGACCCAAATATGGCCTCATTACCTGGTGCCAGTGCCCAAGTCACACACTGAGGCGAGGTATTCCTATTTTTTATTCTCGTTTGTGCAAAGTGGGAGCTGGGTGGTGACCCCCAGAAGGTTAACTCACTGATCATCAAAACTTCACACTATTTATACATCTTAATAAACAAAGGCATCAGCATTCTTTGGTTACAAATTACTCCACCCCCCTATTTGCTAGTTCTAGCTCTTGCTTCTCCTGCTAATTAATCTGCAGGCACAGTTCTTCCCTCCATTTGAGTCTGGGGTCCATTTTGAGGAGCTGGTCAATGAGTTGTCATGATCTCCTCCTGCCAGAAATACCTTTCCCCTGGTAGTGCTCAGTTCTGACTTCACTCCTGGTGCCTCTCATCCAGACGGCCCATTCATTTGGGGAATGTCTTCTCTTTTCCTTGAAACAACAGATTAGCCAAACCTATGATGCTCACAATGCAATTGCTTAATCATAACTGTCCAGCTATAGCTACTGATTAACACCTAAAAAAAAATTGCAAAGTTTTACTCAACCCCCTATCAAAACCTTGAGAGCCTCAAAACTTGAGGGTTTTGGTATCATCAACAAAAAAACCCCCAAACCAACCAAAAATCAACCAAGAAACAAATGACACCAAAAAACCCCCAAGCACAACCAGGAAAAAAACCCAACCCAACCAACCAAAATTAAAACTCTCTTTCCTGCCTTGGTTGATAAGTGAGTGCCACTGATGTGAGACCTGCACATAACAGCTGAGTACAAACCCACCTACGTGTGATGGATCCAGCTCTGTAATCTCAGAGAGGAGCACAGGTGCTCTTGGGGAGAGAGATTCAGAGTTTTAATTACACTGAGTAGCTCTTTATATACTTTTTCACCCCCCTGAAGAAAAAGGACCGTCTGATAGGTTTTAATTGAAATACTGTAGATCATAGTTATCTGTGGTTGCAAGGAGAAGCTGCCTTTCACTTGTCTTTAATAAAGTGGAAAAAATACGAGGTGCTCTGATGTTTTTGCTTGGCAGTGTGACAGCTGATAGAAGCCCCAGATACAGTTCTTCTGAGTTTTGAAAAGTATTGCTTTTGTGGCAAGCTGGGTCAGGCCCGTGTTTAATAGTTTATGGACACAGAATTACAAAGCTGACAGAGATGCTCAGTTGCTAAGAAAGCTGCACCTATATTCTAGCAAGTGTGAGATTGGGAAAGAGCAATTTCTGGCACTAGTGAAGCTGTCTTGTTTTTGGCTGTTTAAAAGGGGAATTGGTGAGAGACATCAGATACGGAGAAATGCAGGTCATGTTAGAGCCATAAAGTATTTTAATCTGCAGTGGAAGAAGAGAAATGCGCATTACTGGAAAATAGGACAAATGAATGAAAACATCTGTGCTGTTCTAATTAAATCACACTTCGACAAATCATTTATTGTTTCCTGTTCAAATCTCACCTAGTGACAATACTGAGAAGGAAAAACAGCCCAAACCCAGGCCAGGGTTGGTTCTTAAAACGTTCCTTTCTGGTTGAGGGTGAGGTCCATGACCAAGTTTGTAAGGAAAATTTGTGCTGCTGAGTTGTACGGCAGGATGTGGAAAAAGGAATGAATCCTAGAAATTCCAAGCTGGCTCGTGCTGCTGTGAGGATTGCAGAGCTGGCACTTCTGTGCTTGCAAGAAGCAGTGGATAGTTCTGAGGCTGGCAGAGGTCTGGCCAGGCATGCCTGGATTGGGGATGAGTCAGAGTCACTGGTGCTGTATGGAACCGAGGGATGTGTGTGATGAGATAACCTTCAGCTCATGCTCTCTCTCATATAGCATCAGCAGGCAGGGAAAAGCACGGACCAGGACAGCAGGGAGCACTGCTCCTGCTGGAGCTATGGGATTGCTCTGCTGCTGGGCTCCCCTGGGCTCGGGGTTCGGCACTGTGAGCACACCCGCACAGATGGCTTTGGCAGCCCCGTGTGTTGGTTCAGTGCTCTTGGATTTGCAGCCTAAGAGCTGACAAGCTTTCACACATATGGTTCCCTCAGAAAGGCTCCATGTCAACTCTAACCTGTGAAGGGCTATTCTGTGCATTTATTTTAATCCAGCCCGCGGGAATTCATAAAATGCCAGTGAGGGAGGAATAAGAACACTTCAAATCGTGAAGTAAAATCAACTTAACGTAAAGAAATGAGGTGGGGAAGGGGAGGATTGTGTTTCTATGTGCAGTAGAGGCTCAGTGTGGCTCTGCTGTGCTTATTTCTTATCAGGAATTTGTGAAAGCTGTATAAAATACCACGTCTGATCTCAGACTGCTCATAGCCCTGAATTCCTGGGGAATAATTGATTCAGCACTTCCAATTAGTATGCTGCTCATTTTAGCATGAGGCCTAATTGTGTTTGTTTCCACAAAGCTGCACCAACACAAAAAGCTTGTTTATTGTTTTTGAGGAAGATTTGGGATCACAGTGGATTGTTCTAAGGAGATTTTTTATGAAACAGTGGTGTTTCACTGTCTTGTAAAATTGGTGAGAGACACTGCACAAACTTGAAATGAATCAGATGCAAAGCTGTGGTGTGGATTTCTCCTACACCCCCCTACCAAAACTTGCACGATTCCCAGACCAAATTGTATTGATGTTTGGAGGTTTTGTTCTTCTGAGACTGATTCTCAGACACTAAGGTTGCATCCTATCCTAAGGCCTTGATATTCTATCTTATTTTCTACATTTTGGCATTAAGATGAAATAAAACCGTGAGAAAATAGCAGCTGGACATTTTGTGAGATAAGCCCTAGTGCTAGGGCACTGTGTCCTCACATACTTTCAGAGCCACTCAACATAAGACATCCATGTTTCTCTGAGTGATGCAGAAATTCCTTCTGGTTTCCTTTTAAATTTTTTTTCAGGCTCTTCATCTCAGAAGTTATCATATGAAAGAATTTGTGTTATGTCAACAAAAATATTTTTTAAAATGGAGCAAGATTCTTTTTTGCTTTCCACAGTTTGCATAATCTTGGTTAGCTGGAGTATTAGTTTGTGGAATTTGTATGTCTTAGTGTGTGAGGCCAAAAATTACTGTGGCACAAGCAAAACTGTTTGCAAACTAATTCTTGCAGCATCAGAGTTCCGGAAGTGTTTCTTTCCTTCCTAGAAAAGATTACATCTCTTCCCAAAATCAAGTCCCAGCATGTCTTTTTTTACTTAATTCTCTATATTTTCCTAAGGGCACCTGAAGCATAGTCTAGGCTTTTGTATTTTTGTATTGTATTTTCAGAACTGTGCAATTGCTGCAGCAAAACAAACTAGAAAATAAAAAAATCAAAAGCCCTTTGGTAGAAAGTGTAGATGGACACTATAGATTTTTTTTTCAGGAAGACTAGAAGTTAGAATCATTTGGGCAGGTAATTGGCAGTTGTGTGGACTAGGAGAAAAAAAGCCCTGAACGTAATTCTTTGATAAATGTTTGAACTCTTTTGCATGATGCTAGGCACAAAGTCAGAACCAGAAGAGGTACATAGTAAGAGTTTAACTGGCATGTCTGTGGCTCTGTTTTTTTTTGCCTCTTGGGTTACAAGCTGCAATGCCAGATTGCTTTTGTGCTATCTTAGTTTTGCTTGCAAACTAAAAATTAGTCAAAAAAAAAAAAAAGTAAAACAAAAAAATCAGATGATGACTTAATGCTAAATTGAACTGAGATCTAAAGGAGCCTTGTCCTGTTCTGTGTGAACCTGTATTTTATGTGCAGTTTTATAATGCACTTTGAATCATGTCTTGTGTCAACAGTATTGTCCTCTCTTCTCTCTCCATATGTGTTATGAGAGAGGAAATGCTGTTATGTGCTGCTTGTATAGAAATTGTAATTCCTCTCAAATACAGCTTGAAAGTAGGGATTTCCTGAGAGCATCCAACAGCTTCAATCAGAAATAGGCTTAATGTCATCTTGCAACAGAATCTGTGGGAGTGACATAGTTACTGCAACCAGAATTAGCTTAGAAAACTGTTATTGGTAGCCATGAATTTTTTAGTATGCATTTTAGCAAGCTTTGCTGCAAATGGGTGTAGTGACCCTTCCTCTTTTGGGGAATGCATTCATGTTCTTAAGTCTGATGGACATAGGAAAAAAAAAAGAGTTCAAAAGATGAATAGATTTTTCACTATTTTCCTGTACTAAGAGATATCAATAGATGTATTTTCTAAACTGGAGATGTAAAAAGGAAATTTCCAAGGGAAATTGGCTTATCAATTTCGTTGGTAGGTGGCTGTGCTTATTTTCATCCCCTGAACAGGAACACTAATCTACTGAACTACATGTATTGTCTGTGGTTTCTGTGTGGTTGGCATAAAAGACAAACATGCCCTTTAAGGAATTGCTCAACTCCTTGAGATTTACCCATTCATCTGTCCACCCTTCTTTCACCATCTGCTTATTCCGCTGTGGACATGCGAAGTTGCTCCATGCCTGCAGCAAAATGCAGCCTGGATGGTTCACAGTCAGGCTTTTGCATGAAGCAGAGTTTTCCTGTCTTTGCAAGCACGGATGGACTTGCCTCTTTGTCAAGGTGTAGCCCTATAAAAAAGCTGGGTTTTGTATTCCAGCTGCACATCTGCAAACTCCTCTGAGACACTACAGACTTGTATTTCTTTGTCTCTAGGTCTGGGATGCCGGGCTGGAGGAAGTGCCTTGTTTTTTGTCTGCAGAGAATGCAGGACAGAGGTAAGGCAAGGGGGGAATATGACAACAAAGGGGAGACCTTAATCGAGGGGATGCCCATGGGAAGGGGCTGGGTTCAATGCTCCATTTTCTGCTCATTGATACTGTTAAAGGTGCAGGATCCATCCCAAAACCTGTGACTTTTTATTTAAAAGAAACAAACGCACAGTGTAGCCTTCCCATAAGAAAGCACATTTTTAGCTTGGGATCTGTTCCTCTTCCAAAGTGCTGGTCTAGATGCTGCTAGTGAATGCACACCTGCTTTGCTTACAGCTCTGTCTTTAATCTGAACCTGGCCTAACAGATAGAGCTTTTATGGTGGTAAAGCTGTGTCTATTAAAAGCATCTACCAGAGCATAACATTTGGGAACTCTAAAGCTCATGTACCTACTTCATGGTCTGTTTTTCTTTTAAAGAAAACACTGGGCTAGTGATTGTGTCAGGTAGAGAGACACATGCTCATTGTAGCTGTAACTTTCCAAAGAGGCTACTTTCTACCTGTGGGTTTAAACCCTGTTATTTATGTTCATTTAATGTCACAATGATGATGTAAGTCATATTTATATAACTTCTTGTAAAATGTTTCTATTTATATCCCACTGTTTGAGCTGAATTATTTTAAACCAGAAGGCTCATGGCAGCAGATTCAGGTTTTCTGACATGGTGGCAGAAATCTGGGTCCTGTAGCACATTACCAGGCTACTTTGGAGGAGGGGAAATAATTTAAATATAAATGAAAATATACTAGTCTTTGCACAATAATGTTGAATTGCAGTTGATGCTTTTTTAATGTATATTGAATGGTGCTATTAAAATCTGAACTGGGTGGGATTTCAGTTCAGTACAAAGCAGCATGTTTTTTTCCCTTAGAACAACAGAAATTTCTAGCTTGAGGTTTTTCATTTGTCTTCTCAGGCTAGTAATGCAAGAAATGCAAAGGATGTATCTGTTTTAAGAGTAACTGTGTGTATGCATATATATATATAAAAATCTTTGTTCCGTGGTTATGAATGATACTTGAATTGCACTTCGAGATGCAGACATGAAGACATCGCTGTGCACACTTGTTGTTTAGGGAGGATCTAGTTCTTGACACTGAGCAGAAAATGGGCTGGCATAATAATTATGGCTCTACGTGTGATTTCCTGATGCATTGGAAGGATCAAATCTGCCTACTTGGGCAGGACACATCCCTGGCACGTGATCATTTTTACCTTGATGCACCAAAGAGATTTAAATCAGCATAATTGGGGATGGGGTTTCTCTACCATATGGGCATCGATTACCTAGCAGTCGTCTACCATCTGCCTGCATAGATGGCTAAGTGGCAGCTATGATTAATTTATTAAGAGAACAAAACTATCTTGTATATATAATCCTTCTCTGATACTCTGGTGGTGAAAAGCTGCTGTTAGATGTTTCAGAACTAAGGGAAATTTTTTCCCCACTGTAGCTCAAAGCCTTGGTCCACTCTAGTTTGAATTCCTCTTTATTTTCTAGTTAGATTTATCTGCAATAAAGAGTTCTTTCACTATCCATCATCCTGTCAATTATCCCAAAAACATGAAGTGAAAGGCATAAGTTGTCTTTCTGGACAAAGTAGTTGAGCACTGTGCATGTTTGAGGAGATGTTCGAAAGGCTATTTAAGGTAATTTTCCCAGGAAAACAGAGAGCAGTGTCTAAGGAAGAAAGGAATAGTTGTGGGTGTCTCTCTCCCGGCTCCTCTCTGCAGCAATGTCCCGGAGGTGTCACTCGCGCTGGTAGAGGGATCTCAGGGCAGTAGATGGCACTGCGGGACTGTTCTTGCAGCTGTGTAATTCCCGTCTCGGCGAGACCGTGAGCGCTTGGCAGAGGTGACCTCGCATAAATGAGTGTCTCCCCTGCATTTCCGTGTCATCTCGCCAGCACTGGAGGGGTAAATTGGTTTCTTCTCCCCATTCCGCTGGTCTCATACGTATAAGGTTAGGTGAGAAATAAGACAAGCGGAGAACCCAGAACTGCAAGAAGAGCTGGCCCTGGATTTCCAGCTGCCAGTTTAAGTTCTGTGTGTTAGTGGGACTCGAGTTTTGGGTTCTACTTGGTCCAGCTCTCTGCAATAAAAGTTGGGCAAGTGCTTGTATGTTAAGTGGCATGAACATAGCAGCCATCCTTTCAGTCTCCCAGCTGACAATGGCTTTGTGAGGGCTGAGGCTGAAGATTAAATAGGTAAGGAGTTCTCCAAAAGGGTAGTTAGCTTTTCAGGGGCACCAAAACAAACATCCTAAGGAAATCCATGTTCCTTTTGCTTGAGTGATCCCTGGCCTGTTGTTGAACAGGATTCCAGCCCCTAATACAAAGGCTACTCCCCATACAGGCCTTCTGATACAAAGGTCACTTAAAACAGAAGCCCAAAAGGCACGAAAGTGTTGCTATATGTATCACAAAAGAAAGCTTAGAGTGATTATAGATGTTATTTTAGCAATAATTGAGAAAAGAAATATTGAGTCTCTGTGCATAGAGAGAGCTTGAAAGTGTGTGTGGCGCTGCTGCTATTAGTCAAGTACAGACAAGTGCAATGAGAACTAGAATAATACTTCAAAATGAATAACTACATCAGGCAAAAGTCCAATGATTTCTTTATTAAGGCCTTGATGAGCGCCACGCAACTCCTCAGCAATACCAAGGAGCTGTACAAAATGTGAATTCCAGTATTTTATGAAACACTGGAGGAAGAAGCCCCCACTGCAAGGAAGTGAAGGGGTCTTTATATTTTATAACTCTCGCCCACAGTGCTTGTTTCCTTGCCAGCTGATTTGGGAGAGATCAGAACACTGAAATGGCAATTATTGTATTTTTCTATCCCTTTTGAATGTACATGCAAAATTACAGAGTGTTTCCATTAAGACCAGCAGTCAATATCAATGATTTGCAACTGTCTTGCCTCCTTCTCTGATCTGAAGTAGACTGCAGTCATTAATGTGCTACTGACAGCTGGAGCTGGGTCACAATGAGAGGGACGAGGAAGCAAGACAATCATAGTAATGACTTTTAACATATGTTGACAGAGATGTAGTGTTGCTTTCTGCACCCTGCTCTTTTCTTGAACAGCTTCTGTTCATCAACCAGAAAAAAGAAAACCACCTAATTTTTTCTAATGGTAATGTTGAAGTTAGTTTTCATGAGATTCAAACAGTGATGTGCTTTACTGAGAGATGGATGGATAGTGTTTCTCTGCTTACTATCAAGTGCAGTGGGTTTTGGTGGAATAGATGTGTGCTTAATGCCAGCTCTGGTTAAGGGAAGCCCAGGAGGGAGCCTGAGACTGTGGCATGAGTGAGGCTGGGTCCAAGCCTGTCTTCATGTCCCGAGCCATCTGCCAATGATGCACAACAGAAACTCACCTCACAAATTAGTTTTCCACAGCTTCTGGTTCATGGGATTCTGGATACAGTTGGATCAGCGGGACCAAACAATTGGGAGTCAAACCTGCCAGGTGCTATACTGAGTCTGACTGTCCAGAGCACTTGGGATTGGCTTTGACTTCCCTTCCACTGTAGTTCTGAATGGACTTCTGGGCATGGCAAATATCGCAGTCATGTTAATAGAAGGCGCAGAAGTACTCCCATTGTGTATTTCTTTCATGGTTGTTAAAAGACACTGAGCTATTCCTGGGACAAATGACAAATCCCTGATGAGCAACTTTTTTTTTTACTTGCACAGCTCGTAACCAAGAAAAAAATGCAATTTGGGAGTGCAGGAACAGCTTAAAGATCCTTTCCCATAAAGAACAGTTTATCAATCAGGAAAACAAAGCAAAATATAGAGCATGTCCTAATGGGAAACCTTCCCAGGCTGTCTGGTACCTGGCATTCCAGGTGGTGCAGAGCCAACTATCCTATTCCTGATAGTTCTTTCACATAAGTGATTTGTAAAATTTCCCTGAGGCACCTCTGCAATGAGGAACAGAGATGAAACCTTACATAGCCAGAGGCAAATCTTGCTGCTAAGTGGATGCCTGGAATGAAAACCTCTATGCAGCAGTGGCATGGTTTGGAGATTTCTGCTGTGGGTAAATGGTGGTAAGCACAGTTCTTGAGAGGGTTATAAGGCTTTATGAAAGTAAACACTTGGACATGGTGCAAATGGTGACATTTTATTAGTGATACTGTGTGTGTGTCTAAGGTGAAACATGGTGGTGTGTGCAGGGGAAAAACTGATATGATAAAGGGAAGGAGGGAGTCCTGAAAGCAGTTTTGAAAGGGAAAGAACATGTTTCCAGCAACCCCATCTTCAATCAAAAGTTAGAAAAGTGGCTCTTCATTGCTGTGACCGAGTTCAGTCTTGTTTTTAAATTCTCCTGTCTTCCAAAGTAAGAGTCCGGATCACACAGCAGCTTCACAGCGACCCAGACAAAGCTGTCTGCTGGCTGAATTGAGGAGATTTTCACACAGAATGGGACCAAAAGTATTGTCTCTTATGTTGCATGGTTGTTAACAAATTTTAACAGTATTAAGCAGTTGTATTAGCTGCTAATGCTTCGGACTCTGCTGTCTGCTTGGATGTGGAGAGTAGCACACAGAATAACATGTAGCATGCATGACCACCTTGGATAGTGAATTTCTGACAAGTTTCAGTAGCCTGGAAATCAACAGGCAGCAGCTGCAATGGAGCTGAGGGCACTGCAGAGCCCTGAACCATGCTGTTAGCAGGGGAAAGGGCACAGACCTCTGAGTCTTGCTTTAACGTTGATGGTTTGGGGCATGAAGTGAGGAAGATGCAAAGCTTCTCTGTCTCGCTACACTGCAGTCCTCCCAGCACCATATTGTGAGTTGCTGGGTCACTGGTAGGTAAATGGGGACAATCTCTGTGCTGGGACATTGGCAGTAAGTGACAAGATTAGGGTTGAGAACAAGGTGGACAGCCAATGTTGTGTTGTTGGCAGAAAAAGTGACTAATACTTGTGACTTGCTCTGAACAGCATCTATAAGTTAAGAACCCTCAAGGGAAGCAAAACCAAAGCTTCAGCACTAGCATCAGCCCAGCAGTCCGGTCAGCAAAGACAGGCCTTATGCCCAGGAGAAGAGATCTGCTGACAGTGATGTTGCAGGAGGAGGACAACCAAGTAGAGGAACCCCTGGGTTGGCTGGCTACAGGCAGCATCACTGCTTCAGCACTCAGAGCTTGTTGCACATGTATTTTGTAGGGCTCTTGTAGAAGGAAGATGACTTTGGAGGGAGGTGAGAGGTGGGTCTGAGCCCCTTTGTGCTAGTGCTGTGATTTCCAAGGAAGGAAGTGAAGAACCAGCTCCTGAGCTGACTCCAAGTATGGCTTTGGGACAGAAACAAGGAGCACTTCAGCTCCCTTCCAGCATGAGCAGAGCACAGAGGTGACCATATCCTCATGGAGCCCATAAATAGGGTGTATACTTGTGTCAGTGAAATCCAAAGACATTCTCACTGTCTGTCTAAAAGGTATTCAGCCATTCAGAGAGATGAGTATCACCCAGAAGAGGCAGAATGACAGACTGCTTCCAGCCTTCAGAACCTATCTGGACAGGAGCACTTCTGCAGAAGTCCATAGTATGAAGTACCTGACAAGAAGCAGGCAACAAAATAAGTAAACAGTTTGTACTGCCTGAATTTAAGGCAAAACCAGAACCAAGGTGGATTAGTAAGTAAAATTGCTATTAATCAAGCTCTGGTGAAGTGAAGACAATCCATTTTAAAATTGCCTTTAACCTTCTACCATGACAGGATCATTATTAAATTCCATGATCTCAGTGCTGCTCACTGCTGTATATGGGTTATGGGGTACACAGCTGTATAAAAGTGAGTGTAGCAGCCAGTGAGACAAACCCATTGTGACACTGTGTTGTGACAGAGATTGATGCTCTGTATCCCCACTACCATTCCATGTGCCTGGGAGGTGAAAGTAGAGACTGGTTCTGCATTAATGCAGCCATGTGCTATTTACATATCACAGTGGGATGGAAATAGATTTCCCATAGTCCCCTGCCTTCTCCATGTGCAGCTGTAAGGATACAGGGTGCACTGCTTCAACACTCAGCAAAGTAGCCCAGCCTTGGTAGAGAAAGAAAATGTGTCTTTTACTTAATTAAGTCTAGGAGCAAAAAAGGAGAAGATTATTCTAGACACCTAAATAGATTTCCTTTGTGTAGGATTACATAGGTCAAAGTAATTTCTAGCTTGATCTTAACTATTGAATGCTGCCTGGCAGTAGCACTAGGTCAATATGGGGGGGAGGGAGCCCATAGTCCTCTCTGTTTCCCCAGAGGGTTTTGTGATACCTCCAGATCAGTGTTGAAGTAATGCAGTCTTGAGGGTGCCACCTCCCTTGTGGTACATCTTCACTCAAGCTGCTGGGAATGGTGGGCGGACAGAACACTACTCCTAAGGGTCTCCCAAGTGCCAGATCCTCACAGATTCAGAACTGGCAAGAGAGGAGCTCTTAAGTCACTTGGTTTGGGGCTGAAAGTGAAGATTGACTCATTTCACTGACTTTCCTTGTTGCAGGGAGTCAGCTTACTCTCATTGTGAGATGATGAAATGAGTGACCCTCAAAATGAGGGAACATATGACAGGAGAGTTTGCTGGAGCTGTCTGGAGGCAAAGAGTTCAAAGACAAAATGGAGGCTAAAAAGCCTGGACATTCTCCCTTAACCCCTGCAGGAAAATGGGACTTGGTCTTTATATTTTCCTCTCGCCACACATGTGGTATCACTGTCTATCATCCACCCTGTGCATGCAGCATGCGGGAGAGGTGAGATCCATCCCATTTGCAAACCCTGGTTTTCAGGCTTGTAACAGGCCTGAACCATTGCTCAGTAGCCAGCTCCTGAGACTGGAAAACCTGGTGTTTTTGTATTCCTTTTTCCTACAGCTATAGTGGTATTTAAAGCACCGTGGGGCCTCCTGTCCCCTCTCATGTGCCACTGAGAACTGCTAGGAGGGAGAGGCAGCTTGAAGCTACCCAGGACCGTAGAGACCAGGCTCTCTACAACCCATTAAGAGCAAACCTGTAATTCAAGACCTCCCACTGTTCCTCCAGCCCTAGAGAGATACCCCAAAACACATGCAAGGAACACCTGGTTTTGTGCTGAGCCATGCTGCGCATTTAGGCTGTACACACTGCAGGGCAGAGAACTTTCCTTTTGCCCGGCTTAGGAGCAGCTGGGACTTTAGTCTTGCTGTTCTCTGTGTTCCTCAGTGGGGCGAGGACCACTGGCTGCTGAAACAGCCAATGCACAGGACACAATAAAGTCCTCAGTTATCAAACTAGATCATCCTGTCCTAGGGCATGTGGCCAAAGAGAAATCTCTGCCTCACAAATTTCGTTTGACAACCATTTCTGCAGGATGGGGGAGGACAGCAATGCCTTCTAAACTTGTGGCAGTATCCACCTCACAGTTGTGCCTAAAATCCTGCAGCTGGACATTTCAGTCATACAGACAGGTTAGACATTGCTCAGGGGCATGGCTATTCGCTTCTGAAGTTTTCTACGGACTTCCTTCTGTTTGAAATATGCCTCCATGACTTTCCTCCAAAGAAGTACCACAGCATCTGTCTTACATTGATTCTGCTTATGAATTCCCTACTGCTACTTCTAGGTATGTTTCATTTTCTCTAACACAGTTTCCCATGCGAGTACTGAAGTTAGTGCCTGAGAAAATCTCACTGCACTAGCTTTGGCTCCTTTCTACAATAATGGATATGTCAAATTCAATTCTTAGCAGCTCTGAGCTGCTTTTTCAGCTAGTAATATACTTGCTATTTTCATGTTTAATTATTTCTGTTGTAGCACTGTCCTTTAAAAAGTAGTATTGTAGCCATGACAGTCTAAAGACACTGCAGGGAAAGAGACTTTTATGAGAACAATCAGTGTAAATAGCAAAACCAGATGAGCTTTCAGGTACAAAAAGTGCCAATTTAACCTTACTTTTAAAAGCCCCTTCCTGTATCATGTTTATTTCAGATTCTCATTACTTTTCCTGAGAGCCATGTTAGACAAATAACCATCACTTTTCTGGTAATCCTTTTCTAATGCCCAGAATCTGGCTATCATCATGCAATTATAAAACACAGCTGAGGAAATCAAGGCACAGAAAGGGCAGGTGATTTGCCTGTGTGGGTGGTTGAGTTAGTCATGTAACTCAACAGCGCTTGTCTCCGTGTGCTGGGTTTTAACTATTGAAGAAGCATCATTTCCTTTTCCCAGGATGCATCCTGGCTTCAGATTGGTCCTTCTTGAAAAAGCTTCTGAGTTTTGCTATCAGAATATTTGGGGCATATCACAAACTTTCTATAAATTAGCATGATATACCCTGATCCAATCCAGCTGTGGAGTTGTGATTTGTTGTGAGTCCCAAAAGTACAAAGAAATTGCAGGGAAGGGGTGGTGGTGGAGGGGGTGTTGTGTTTTCCTCCAAGGAACAAGCTGTGCAAATGTGCTGTATTTAGCGCAAGGAAAGGAGCTCTTTAAGGAGGTGTAGTTGGGTGGGAAGTCAATCCCTTCTTATGTTACTAGTCTGAAGGTAAATGTGGGTAAAAATATACTTTTATGTCTGTGAATTTTTCTGTGCTGCTAGTGGGGTGTAGCAGGTCTGAGCTATAGCTGTGCTCCTGCTGCCCATAGTCCTCAGGACATCTCTCTTAGAAGTGATTGCTCCAGCTGGCTAGAATAAGCCTTCAGGTGCCATCACTCCAATCATTGTCCTTTAAACTGATGGGTAACTCTGGTCAGGAACATGGATGGGAATCAGCCTGTACAGTGCTGCTCTCTGCTGTGATGGGAACCTCTCATGCAGTCCTAGGGCATTGCATTCTGCTGTCTGCCCTCTGCAGTGTTGCAAACTCTACTGGTTAAATGAAGAGGGCTATCTGTTTTCATGGGTTTATGATTATACCAGCTTAACTCACTGGAAAAGCACACTACATTAGTAACTTCAAGGGCTCCTCTGCAGCCCAGCTCCCACATTGCTCTTCAAGAACTTGGGGGCAGGGAGAGAAGCTAATTTAACTGTAGGCCTTTAACTCAAGTACCTCAGTTAGGATTCTCATCCCCCAGACTGCCCTAAAGTCACAGGTTTCTGCTTTTTCCCCTTTTTGCAGAAACTGATTTTCTCCCTTGATATGCTCAGAGCTTTAGGAGGTTGTTCCAAGAAGATTCCAAAGTACCTTTGTGCTGAGCCACTTCAATTTCCACTGGGCAATGAAGAGGTTTTCAGGCTCCTGCTGCCCAGCTTGTCATATGCCATGCCACTTGGCTGGCAGCTCCCGAAATGGCAAATGCTTCTCCGATGTGAGCAGAGCACAGAGGGCGAAGCTGCTGCCCCTTGGCAGGGCCCTAGGCTGTCCTGCAACAGCTGCTTTTCATGCAGGTAGGGACAGAAAAGCTGAACTCAAAAGCCAAGGTCTGTATGGATGCGTGTTCATGGATGTATTCTCTTGCTACTATAGCTATTCCACCTGAGTGGTGTGAGACACCAGCCTTCTGAAACTGGAATTAGCTCATGCTATCCCAAGGAGAGCTTGGTCCCTAATATTTTAGATTATAGCAGATGTTCCACATAATATAATAACTCTCACAAAGGGAGGCAGAGATGCAGAATGAGACCTACCAGATAGCTAATAAAAGAAAAGGCCTTATAAAGAACAAGAAAAGCTGCTAGTGATTGCAAAGATATGTCGCTCCCAGGAAATTAAAAATATGAATGCCCTGGCATATGCAATAAACATCTCCTTTGTGTCCGTGTAAAAGTGCTGAAACCTCTGGAATATTAAGAAATTGAAAAGATGCTTTTAAGTCTTCTCCATACACATCAGCTGCTTGCAAGTGGTGGTGAAGATGATGAAGTAGATCAGTCTGGCTGCTGTGCAACTTTATTTACCAGAGAACCGAACTTCAGGATAAACATACGCATCAATGCACGCACCTGTGTGGGGCTGCCAGGCAGCTGCCACTCGGTGAAGGGAAGAGGCGACAGGCTACAGCTGTAAAGAGAATGTAGAATGGGAACAGTGTGCTCTCCCTATCTTCCCTGGGCATATATCAGTCCAACGTCAGCCGGCGATATGGGACCCGCAGGACGCCGGTGTGAGTCGGAGTTCGCAGGCGGGGCCCATTCTGTCTACACAGACCACCCCCCGCCCCGCGGTGGGGAAATATACGATATATACATATTGACACAATTGTTTCTCCCCCCCCTTCCCCGAGTTTGCCGTTCCCCGCCCTCCGCGGCGGNCTCGGCAGCGCCCGCCGCTCCCGCCGGCCCCCCCGGGCCCCTCCAGCCGCGCCGCTGCCCCGGGGGACGGCAGCGCTGCTCCTGCCGCGATGCCGGGCTGGAGGAAGAGCCTCGCCCTGTGCCTGCAGCGGATGCAGGAGGACGGTGAGCGCGGCGGGGGGAAAGGAGAGCTGGAGGTGCTCGGAATTACCCTCAGCCTCCCCTTCTCCGTTATTCTTTAGCGGGGAGGGAGGTGCTGGTGGTGTGTGTCCCTCTGGGAGGGGGGTGATCCTCTGCTGGCATGGAGCTCCGCGGATGAAGGGGCTGGAGGGGGGATGCTCTTCGTGCTGGTAAACTTTGCCGCAGCAAATCTTCCCTTCCATCCCCGGGCTTGCTTGGTTTCTGCTTTTGTTTTTTTTTTGTTTTTCGTCTTCAAGTGGTGGGGGCAAACCTGAGCGAGAGGTGGCTGCGCGGTCCTTTTTGGATATTTAGAGGGGCTTGCAGTATCTGAGCCCCAACTTTCTAAAGCTGTTGGTGATGCTGTTTGCAGCTGGTAATTTTCCCCAGTGCCAACTACACCTGGGGAATAAAGGGTTTGCAAATTGCACAGAGGACGCGTCACGGTAATCTGATTCCTATTGTGCCGCTCACTGTTGCTCACATTGACTGTGAATTATTTTGTTTACACGCTCAAGAGTGTGATGTTAAATAAATGCTGGACCTGCGGCTCATAAAAGTCGTGAGAAGACATCCACAAGGTGGCACAGCGTAAGGGAGGTTTAAACGTTGCACTCCGGCTCCTGCGTTTGTAGATGAACGGGCATGAGAGTGGTGGGGAAAGTTTATGTCTCTGAAATGAAGTGTGTTTCTCCTGTGCTCTCACGGGACTCAGGTGCAGGAGCTGATCCGGGATGGGCAGAAACAAGCAGGAATGCGTGTTTTATGAACCTCTGCTGCTTTGGTGCAAAGTAGCTAACGGCAGGTTTTTCCTTTGGATCCCTTCCCAGACTACCTCTCTAGACTGTTCACTGGTAAACAGACTTAACAAATATATGAAGTGGCACTGTTGCACCATTTCGTGTGAGTAATGCAAGAATCATGGAATTCTCTGAACCTGCTGGTTAATAAGCACAGAGAGAAATTGTGCTCTTAGATCCCCTGCAAGGTGTTAGGACAGAGTAATTAAGCTGCTGTGCCTTTCTGATGCTGCTTCCTGGCTCCCACTGCTTTGGGAGAACACCATCTATTTCTGCTGCTGGATTGCTCTAGGACTATGGCTTCCCCTTGGAGCCTCCATCCACCTGAGATAGAGCTGTTAAAAATCTGGTCCTGTAGAAGAGTGAATCAATCCCCTGCTCAACTCACTGAGACCTGTTGGCATGAATTCAGCCCTGTTATGGTGCAGTGCTTTGTAACTCTGCCTTGCTGCAGCTGGCACGGATGCTCTTGCACCATTGGATCAGGGTGGCTTTGGGAGCCTTATTAAACATTCACAGCAGGGACCTCTTAATGTACAGCTGTAGTGGGTTAGTGTTTGCTGGGTTACTTTCTCTGTGACTTCATATATGTATGTACTGGTTCTTGTCTCTGGCTCTGTGTAATGCCTTTCCTCCTGATCTCCCTTCCCTCTGACTTCAGTCCCAGCACTGCAGTGAGTCTGTGGCTGGTGTGCATCTCTTTGAGTACATTGCATTTATTTCCATGGGTGGCTCAAAGAGTACTCAGTCTTAGGAAGGTGCCATTTAATCACAGAATGGTTTATCTGGAGGGATAAATCTTGCAGGCTTGAGCTGATATGCCGTGTAGAGGAAGATTAGCTGAGCTTGTAGGGAACTTCTTTCCCCTTTCCCCAAGGCAATCGGTTTGGTGGCTGTGTTACAGCATATAACTCTGCAGGGGCAGCAGAGGAAGTATTTGGTAATGTTTTTGTAGCACTGCAGTGTTAACAGGTATGGTAGAGGTTTTGCATCATGACGTGTCTCTGTCTGTGGCAGTAGAATTGGAACTAGATGATCTTTAAGGTTCCTTCCAACCCAAACCATTCCATAACAATACTGCAAGAAATCTCTGCAGTGTTCAGATTTTGATTTTGCAAACCAACCTCCAACCAGTATATGAAGAAATATTGACTTCTGGTTTTCTTTATTCAGAGCAATTTGTGTCTGCTTTGTTGGCATCTCCATGCCTACATGGATGCAATAGGTTTGGGGTTTTTTTTATGCCCAAGCTGAGGAGCTTTTTCCCCAGGCATGTGTGCTCTGGCTCATCAATTTGTTCACTTCCTCTGAGGACCGCAGTACTTGGGCTTCCAAAGGAAATGTCCGGATGTTCAGCAGGAGCACAATTGAAATTAGAAGAGTGGTATATTTTGGTTACTGAATATTAATGTGATGAGTATCTCTTGCAATTTGCAGCCATTCAGAACTGTATTGGAAGCTTCATTAATCACAGTTGGTAGAAAAGGTCAGCCATGGTAAGTCACTTAGGGAACTGCAAGATATACATGAACTGTGCTTAAGTATGATTGCCATTTCAAAATACCACCCACAGCGAGTGTCTTCATGCATGTTTTACCTTAAAATTTCTGTCTCCTGGAAGATGGGAATGACTTCTGGCCAGTGTGCAGAAATGCTTCATTATATAATGTGTTGGTTTTCTCCACCACAAAGAGACTTGTATATGGGATGTCCTACTCCTCACCCTGTTTCATACAAGGAAAAAAAATTGATGTCAGTGACTTGGAAATATTTGGTGAAAAATGCTCTCTCCAGCCTGCATTGATAACAGACCTGTTACTCCAAAACCATGGAGTTGATCAGTTTCTCCCTGCATTACTGTGGGGTTGTCTCAGACCTGGAAGCAGAGGTTGAAGCCTGGCTTTCTGTCCCTTGCTGTGTGTGCAGAGCTGTGCGGCCAGATCTTCTGCTGATTTATCTCCCTGATAACTCATCCTCTCTTGAGGAAGTGATGAGGACTAGTTGGCCATGGAAGACTCTTTCCCATCCCAATTTCCATCCCCCTCCTTATGCTGCTGTCCTTTATGTGAGAACTGAAGGATTTGAGCTGTATTCTTGCTGCTCCAAGGTTTTCAGTCGCTGAAGAAGCAAAGGCTAACTTCTGCTTCGGGAGCAAGAATGTATGTGGGCAGGTGGGAAAGTCTCTGTGTTTTTGGCACATCGGAGTGGATGTGGAAACTGTGTGTCTAGAAAGGATAAACTGTATCTGTAGACTGAGAAGTGGAGATACTTTTATCCAAACTGCTGAAACTGTTATCTAGATGCACAGGACTTGTGTAAGACGGGTCACACTTGTGGGCAGACACTCTTTGCTTAACCCGAGATGTTTTTATGCTTCTAGGGAGAGGGAATACAGAGTTTGAGTGTAAATTTAGGTTGTTGATACAATTCCCCTTCCTCCCCCAGCTGGTTTTTCTTGAATAAAAGTAGAAAATTTGACTCTCACCTTTAAAGCTCCAATATGATGCCTTATAAAAATAAGAACCAAAACCAAACCTTATGAAAGACTGATGTAATGGGATTATAAAATACGAAGTGAGTTGTCCAACCCTTGCTTGAATCATGGGGCGGCTGGAAAGCAGGGGAAGGGAAAAGGGACAACTCAGACCTGCTTCAAAAAGTGACAATATAGCAGGATTTTGTTGCTGCTATTTGCTTCATTCCGTTGTATACAGCTCCATGCTGGTTACCTTGGAAACAGCTGTAGGAGCATATTGGGGCATTTTGCTGCTGTGCAGCCGTGGGCAGAGGTGTCCTGTGGTGCATGGAAAGGAAAATCTGTCATGGTGCAGGTTGATTTGCAGGATGAGGGCAACAAAGTAAAAACCCATTGCAAGATCTCCCTTTCTTGGCTGCCCTGTCTTGCTGCAGGTACAGTTTGGCAGGAGTGGGATCCTGGGGAAAATTTAGCAGGGGGGTGAATTTTCATGGTTTTGGCAGAGCTATTTAAATTTTTATAATAGGAAGGTAAAAATATCTCAACAGTCTGTTTTGAGGAGGTTTATAACAGCTGGGCTATGGACATCAGGTTTTTATTCAGCCCTCAGAACAATGTACTGGGATGTTTTGCTCCATAGCTGTGAAACCATGACTAGAAATGGGATTCTTCTTCACTTATTCACATGCATCAGGGAGAAACATCCCACTAAGATGGAAATTTGCTGGGTTTGCATGATTAGCACAAAATTAGATCTTCCATTGAGTTCCATGTTGTTTGTGATATGCATGTGATGTGTAGAAAAACTGAAATAGAATAGCTCTTAAAAATAATGTGAATTGTCTTTTGCTCGCTTACCCATAAACATTTTGATCTTGCAAATGGTATGGTGTGCATAACTTTAAATCAGTTGAACTATTCTGTTGCTTAAAATACAGTGTTTTTTCTTGTACTTGCCACATCAGTAATAATTCAGTCATTCAGAAAGGCTTTTTTTTTTTTTTTTTAAAATCAGGTTGTCTTAGGACCATCTTTCAGTGCCAGGTTGAGTCTGTTCGGTTTTAATACATTGCCTTACAGAGTCCCTTTGTCCAAACCTACAATGATGCGGTGTATTATACTGGCACTGAATTTTCAGTAGAGAAATGCGGCTGTGTAGCTGTCACTTAAGCGGTGTGCTGTTGAAATGTTACAGCTGAAGGGCTGTTGCATCTGTCTACTGCATGTGGGGTATTAATGTGTTTCTGCATGTGATACTCTTGCTTTACAGTGCATCCAAGCTTTGTCAGAGATGAGGACTTGCTCACGCAGAGCTCAGGAATTTATGGGCTGCTGTTTGTTGGTAACACTCATTATACAGGCCACTGCTTTTAAACAAAATGCAAAAATAGAGGTGCTGACCCTCCAATGAAGTGTGGTGGGGAATTAGGATTGCATGAAGGCTGTGGTGGTAATGCTTAAGGGATAATGCTCACTTATCAAACTGATGGAACAGCCAGAGCAAATCCTGCTAGACTTTAATGGGGTCTTTTTTCGCTCATTAATATGTTGATGTGGATTTGGCACCCGTTGAGTGAGTAATAACTGCACCCAAGCACTGTGCTTGCTCACTGCTCCCCTCCTTGCTGGCTGTCACACTGCTCTGAGTTTGGGCTGCTGCTTTTGATCCTGTACTTCAGCAGTCAGAAAATTTAACTCTGATTGAGAAGTCCTGCACAACCTGGGGATGAAGCCACACAGGTTTTATGGAATGACTCCAAAGCCTCATTGAAACTTGATTAAAGACAGAGATTGATAATTATTTTCCTTTTTGAAGTGATCTGCCAGATTTTACAATCTGAATGTGATCCCATATCTGCAAACTTTGGCTTTATGAAACTTTATGGACATTGTGGCTTCTGCTCTCTTGTTTATGCTATTACTCTGTGGGGCTTCTTGTGAAGAAGTTTTATTATCAATATTGAGTGATGATGCTCAGTGCTGACAAAAGCATCAGCTGCAGTGGTTTGGCATGCTTTTCCTTTAGGGCTGCCAAGATTGGAAAGTGTTGGGGGGAACCTTTCAGGATGCTGAAGACCTTGATGGAAACTGTGAATTGTGGTAGCCAGGAAAATTTCAGAGTGAGAAGGATTGCTAGATCTGTCTGGAACCAGGCCATGCTTGATATTCTCCAAACCTGTTGGTGTTTCAATGGGCTCACGCCAAGTGTAGTGGAAAAACACATGGGCACTTCCCAAGAAAGGGATGTGGTCTTTGAAACTGTTCCAGTCTTGAGCTGTGATTGCAGCCGTTGACCCAGAGATCTTCTGGTGCTCTGGGTTGCACTGAGAGGAAGATTGCTCAGGTTAAACCGAAGTGTGTGGCCAGTTTGTGGTGAATGATTTGCTGTTTCATTTCTGTTTGTCTCTTCCAAGTAGACACAAGTGGCAGAGCTGCTTAGTGGTAGGCAAAGGAAGGCTGCCCACCAGGGCATGAGTCTATGCCAGGTTCTCTTTCTGTGGTTAAGACTGTGTAGGCCTTCCTACGAGTGTCCCATTTTTGACTGTTTTGTTAATTATTAGACTTCATTATAATGGAATAAAAGGACTTATTTTGAAAATGGAGTGAATTTAGAGGCATAAATATAGTAGAATAATTATAGAGGTAGAGCTCTATTGAAATTACCTCGTAGACAAGCCCCAAGACAGTGAATTAGGCGTTTCTGGAGCTCTGCGTCACATAAATGGAGCCATTTCTTTTAAAAGCCAGACCTAACCCTTGAAATTCAGAGCAGTGATCTATACCTGGAAGGCTTGTGTAATGTCTAGAGAAAGGTGAAAACTTTTTTCCCATGATGGTCTCTTTTCCCAGAGAGGCCACATGTCTCCTGTTCCCGTCAATGTTGGTGATGATCCCTCGTCTATGGGAACTGCTCCTGCATTCGTGTCTTGGGCCAAAGGCAGCTGTACCCTCTAAACATCTCTTTGTGTTCCTGAAAAGAGTATAGCTACTGTGCTCTGACTCTGGTGTAAGTGGGATTGGAACATGGGCAGTATTTGATTGAGAAAATAAATCCCGTGCTGATAGTCTCTGTTGGAAATGAGAGCATCTTTTCTGCAGTGCTTGGCCTGGGTGAACCACTCAGTGGAATGGAACATTCCCCCTTGGAAGGGTCTGCGTTTTGTCCAGCTATAGTTGCCGTGTGCTCTGTCCATTGAGAGAAAAATGTAATGAAGCTTTCCATTTAAAATTCAAGTAGAATTTTTATTCAGTCTTCTTGTTTTGTCAAAAGAATGAATTACCTTTTTTATTTTCTCCAATTTTCCTCCCCTCTCTTTGTCTTTGGAAAATGGAGGAATTCAAATGAGATTGTAAAATTTATTTGTTTTAGCAATTATGGTGATTTCCCTGTTACTGACTCTCCCCCTCATTAATGTTAGATGAACTTGGCATCTAGTAATTACTGGCTTTCACTTTTCAGCCAAAACTACTTTCTGGCTCCAGCAAAATTTGCTGATTTCATTGATAGCATTGGGAGAGCTGCTTTCCACTGGGAAATTAATTCAAACATTTCCCTCTGACAGCTTCAGGTATTTGGCATCAAGACCACACTGCATTTAAGGAGAAGAGGGTTGTTGTGGTATTTGAGCTCAAGGAAATGCAGTGCATTAGGATGGGGTTAGATCCATGTCTTATCTGTGTTAAGTAGAGGTGTCAGTGACCCTGCCAGCTAAGCCGCTGTGTCTTGATGAGTAGAAACCTCTTGCTGAAGCCACAAAATAAATTCAATGCTACATTCTTTAAGTTGTCTATGAAGTAACACACTTTTTTGCTTAACAACTTCATTTCCATTGTAAACAAAGCACTACAGAGCTTTTGTTTTAGCAATTATATTAACCTTGGCTGCTGCTTTGTTGCCAGAGTCAGAGGCTTTTCAGGGTATTTATTTGGATTATAGGTGTTGTTGCCTTTTCTTGTACATGTGATACTGTTAGTCATCCTGGTGACACTTCATTCATCTGTACTAAGAAATAAAGGTCCCAGCTCACATTTGAGTATTGCCTCATACATCCCAAGAGGGGAGCTGCTACTTACATCAAACCTGAGAGATTTCACTTGGGTCCCATGGGATGGAGCTGAGATTAGCTGCTGGATTTTTTTATTTCTCTCTTCAATTTATAAAAAAAATTCAAATCTCTTCTCTGTTCTCAAGGCAAAGTTGAGTTTAACGTACAGAGTCAGCACACAGAGGGTTCCAGTCTTATCTTTGGTCCCAGTTTGATGAGAGCAGTCACCACAGAAGCAGAGTGTAGACTCGGAGGTGGGGGTGGAGGGCTTGTCTGTATTCGCATCCCCTTGCAGCAGAGGCCTTGAAGATTTAGCAACAAATGAGATGCAAAGAAACAGGGAGAAAAATAAGATAATAAGGCAAACTGTCAGGCAGTGTGACAGTTTTGCAGAAATTAGTGATGCTAAGTTGCTCTCTTCTTACTTGGTACCAATGTGCTTTTCTGGTGCATGTTCAACTTTTCTATGTGACTTCAGGAAATGATGATATTTCCAGGAGTGGGGGCTCCCTCATTGAAACTATCTTGCCCAGATCCATAGCTTTTGATTACTGGAAGTCAGGGGAAATTCCCTAGGGCTGTCAGAGTGGGATGAATTTAGTGAAAAGCTGGGAGGATGTGTTAGTATTCATAGAAGCTTGTCTCAGGGCTATGTGTTAATCCTGAACAGAGGGCACTGTTAGGAATGAATATTTTGTTTCTAGATTAAATGTTCTTTTGTTTTCTTTCATCTTGGAATAGGAGGCAGTCAATCTCATTACTGTACATGCAGCCATGTATTTAAAAACACCCTCACAAAGCTCCCTTTTGGGGTCAGAGGGCAGGTAGATCTGTGTGAGGTGGAGCGATGCTGTCTCAGTCTTCTTTCTCTTGGGACCATCATCTTTTCAACTTTCTTCCATCTCTGGTTCTCCCCTTTAAGTCATGGAGGTTCCTTCTCAGCTGGAAGGTAGCTGCAGGTAAAATGCTTGGGCTCTGTCCCTACAGGGAGCTGAGCATGGTGTGCTGCCTCCACGTTGTTTCAAAAAAAAGCAAAATTCAGGCATGCTGCAAATCCCATGGCAGGCATTTAGATGAGATACTGGCACTGCAAGCATGCTCCAACTCATTGGCCATGCTTTGCTACTCCAGAACCTTTCACAGACGTTGTGTCCTTTGCATCCTAGCCAAACACTTTTTGCAGTAGCACCTGGCTGCATGAAACAGCTGCCGTGTTCCCCAACAGATCAGGCTGTAGCCCAGTGGTGACTGCAGCAATTCCAGAGTGCCTGGCACTTACTAATGAGTTGGTTGGTATTGGGGATTGAGCCACAGGCCTTTTGGTCCTGTGCCTGCATTCCTGACTGAGCGTAGGGCTTGCAGCAAAATAAGTTTATCATTTATTTTCTCTGTCATTTGAGATTAGTGGGACTGAGGGGTTCTGTGCCACTCAGAAAACCAGTGTGAAAACCTCTGCATGCCACAGTCTTCGTGTCTGCGGAACACGGATAATGACTACACTTTAAAAGGTTTTAATGCTCAGATCAAAATGAATACAGAAGTGCAGTTATTAAGCGTAGCTTCACGGCTGTCTTTCTCTGCTTAGTATCTTCATATTCATGCTTATGCCAATTTTGCCAAATATTTGGAAAAAAATGAGGTAGGAAATGTCTTTCTGGCACAGGGTTGCAAATCTATTGCAGCACAGAGTTGGGCAGAACAAGAAGTTCTGTTTAAGTGGATAAAAATTTCCCTCTACAGTAATGAACTGTGCTTTGAGTTTTCCAGCTATCTAATCTAGTTTCCATCCGTTACACCAAGTGATAATCCTCTAGCAAACTAGGTGCTGTTAGCAGCATTTCTGTCAGCCTGGGTCTGGCTGCACATCTAGGCAACCTGCCTTTGAGGAATTTCAAAATTTGCCCTAGTCAGTCATGCTGCTTCCTCAGCCTCTGGAGACTGCATTTCATGTGTAACACAAAGCTGAACTGTCTTGCTTCTTTAATTGTATTTATTCTGCTTTTCCTCCACCCACCACCTGCCAAGGCTGTTTGGCCATGTCTAGGGATGGCTCCTGGGTTGTTTTCTTGGAATATCCATTGTAATTGGCTTTTTGGTGTATCCTGTCCTACTTTGATATAATTCCTTCACTGTCACTGTGCTTATACAGGGACTAGTTAGTAAGTGGGCGGGGAATCAGAAAGCAAAGCGTGTGCAAACCAGGCTGGGATGCTGATTTCTCTAGGGCTTGCTGTAAGGTGAGGCTTGCTGGCTGTAGGGTGTCCTTGCCTGGGGAGGAGCTGTGCAGCACCGTGTGCCTCTGGCTCCCAAAGCCAGGCTTGCTCTGTGGTGAGCCCTGTGCTGCTCTGGCAGCTGGCACTCCGCTGCTCTTGGGAGCTGCCCCTTGCCATGGGTCACATACTGCCTGGAGAGATTCAGTGACAGGCAATACTGCAGTGAATGCCATCCAGTTTCTGTCTCTGAATAATTAAGAGGGAGAGCGTGGCTTTTGGCCAGGGAGCGCTGTCCTCTGCCACCCATCTGCTTCCCCGACTGTGGCTTGGAGCAGCTGCTTGTCTCCAGGGGCTTCTGGGCAGGGCAAGGGGGTGCAGATTCCTGACTACCCTTCACTGTCTTGCCACTGACATACTAAGTGAGCTTTAAGTCCTTGGGGTGCCGTTTTTCTGTGCTTCTCTTTTGTGCAAATTCATGCCATCATTTTTAATTGCAAGCTGCAATGGTGGTGCTTGGTTTCAATGCAGTGGTGGAGAGCACAGAGGTGAGAGTGAGGGGCAGGGACTGGAGAAGTGTGGAGTGAGGGGGCTTGTTTCACTGTTATCTCCCTCTGCAGCTGTGAGCTTCTTATAGAAATCCAGCTCCTGCACAGCTGGCTGTAGGCTGGATGTGCTGCTCAGCAGTGTGCAGGGAGAGCAGCGCTGAATTGCTCTGCAGGCAGATCCCTCATGCTCAGGTGTGATGGGCATGCTGGCAAAGCCCCCATGGAGAAGGGGGAGGCCATTCAGCACTGTGTAGAGGACAACCACTGACAAAGCAGCTCTTGCACTGGAGGAGCGGGTGATGATGGCAGCCTCTGCAGTTTCAAAACAGCTGAGAAATTCCCTATGTATATGACCATGTGCAGGTTTTTTTAATATGACTCTAAGTCTAGGGTGAATTGGCTCTAGAATCTTTTCATAGTCCCTCAGTATAGTAGGATAATGTAATATTTTTATTAGCTGTGGCCCTGTACAGTGGGGTAGCCCAGCATTTGACCTGTTGAACTTCAACATCAAGTAAGTGAAAGCCAGGAAGACACCCCTAAAGTTGTGACAGCTTTTCAAACTCATCTCTGGGCACTGTACCCCACTGCAAACTCTTCCCCATCTACAGCTTTTTTCATTCAGAGCTTCCTGCTGAAGCCCAGCAGGTTTCCTGTGACGAGTCACTGCTCTG
This sequence comes from Ifrita kowaldi, assembly GCA_013398055.1. Classification (NCBI taxonomy): domain Eukaryota; kingdom Metazoa; phylum Chordata; class Aves; order Passeriformes; family Cinclosomatidae; genus Ifrita; species Ifrita kowaldi. Next base: position 491,812 of record VZRS01011458.1, on the reverse strand, counting down.
AGCCAATGTGACAGTCGGTGTGTGATTCCTGTTTCCAATCTACCTGTCACCTCCTCAGCCTGCTGCTAACCAGCTAGGTGGGTTAGCCACTGGCAAGCTATTTAGCTCATTTTGACACAATGAGTTAGTCAGGCTCACAAGTCAGAGTTGAAACAGACCTTTTTAGACAACACACAAACTTTGATCTGTGCTGTGAGAGTATTGCTGACAGTGTTTTGGGAACATTATGTGAGTAAAGGAGCAGAGGTCCACGAAGAGATGTTTTTTGAATATATTTCCCTCTTCTTTGTGCACAGAAACTTGAATTTGAATGAAAAACAACAATTTGGGGATGGATTGAGGGAGTAGGAAAACTAATTTATGCAGCTAAGTAAGCAAGAGGATGGAGGAACACTGCCATGACTGGATGGATGTATTGGGAAGTGCAACTCTCCTCTAGTGTATAATATTCCCACTTCACTGCAAGAAAAGACAGACACAAATCTACCCATCCTCCACAAAAAATCATTGTGGAAAGACATCCTCTTTCCAGGAGATAGTTGATTCCAACCAAGAGAATAAGTCCATCTTCCTGGCTGACTGTGGTGACCCAGCATTGGAAGGGACCTCTGGGTTCTACTTTGCCTGCAAGTGAGATGTTAAAATACCAATCATCCAGGATAATGCTGTTTCAGGAGCTCATTGATTTTTAGTGGAGGGAAGTGAGTTAAAATGATGAGTCACTGACCTATTTGAAAATGAACAGCCTCCTCAGTGCCATTAGGAGCTGGTAATAGATCATCCTGGACAAGAGCTGGTAAAAGGGGATTAAGGGGGTCTCCTTGTGCCTGTTGTTGTTCTGCATTGTGTGTGGCTGCTGTTTCGCTCAATTTGTTTTATGGGTAGAGAAAGAGTACACCTTATATATAAAAAGCCAGCAACTTCTTGTGAGTGTAATTGAAATTTAAGTCTAATCTTTATTAGTCCAGCTGTAATTTTTACAGGCAAGGAATGGGTGTTACACCCTTGCTGAGATGTGGCAGTGGTGGATAGTGCGGTTGGAGCTGGTGTCAAGCACCTCTCCCATTGGAGATCCTCTTGTATGGGGATATCTGAATTAAACTGCAGGGAATTTACCTGCAGGATTTCTTCTTTGCAAACTTGTGCCTGCCCTCTTTCATCCCCCTTGCCCAGGCTGAGGAGCCGCTTGCTTGTTCTGGGCTTTAGGTAGTCACAGGAGATGTGGAGAACTGAGGTCTGGCCTCCTTTATAAAATACTCTGGGATTCTACTTTGAGAGGTGATGAACAAATGTAAAATTTTAATTTTAAAGTTGAATAATACTGTAATGGGTTTTTTTGCTTCTTGCATTGTAGGCCAACACTGAGCCCATGGTTACTTGCTCTCCCACTAGTAAAATGTCACTCCCCACTTGATCACTTCTTTCCTATCTCTGCTACCTGCACAGGGCTTTGGGATAATAAAGTGGAAGTCTGGTGCTGAAATATCTGCTCTGTTTTGTGCCAAGTCTTGACTTTGGGAGTTCAGTCAGTGTTGTGTGCAGATATGATCAATAAAGCTGCTAGTGATGTACTTTGCTATTAAGTCTCAGTTCATTGATTTAAGGAGCTACCAGGAACTAGGGGAATAACATGGTTAATTAAGTTAATTGGATTGTAAGGTCCACCGGGATTGTGCCTTTCTTTGTGTTCTCTGAAGCACCTCGGACACCTCTGATCGCTATAAAATAATGACTTTTTCTTTTCACATACTGGCAGTTTGAACTATTTAATTGCTTTAAAATTATTTGCATTTCAAGGCAATGAATTTCTACATGGCCAATGGAGTTATGGCTTTGTAGCCTTTGGCTTTAGAGGTCCAGGTAGAAATGGAGAAGGAGACTTTTAATAGAATTTAGCTAAATGGTCCCAAGGAATCTGGATCTTTGTATTTGTTTGCCGAGATGTCTTGCTAAGTTGTTACCCATGTTCTTAGCAAAAAGCCTATGGAGCAACTTCTAGTGTGTTTGTGTTTTATATCTTGGTCTTACAGCTAATTCTAATTATAGTCTTCTTGCCATCCACCAAGGCATATGAAGAAATAATACATCAGGCTCTGGATAGATCTATTCTGTGGCATCCATGTTTCAGGAAAGTAAATAGCTCTCCCCCTGTCTGAAATGGGAATTTATTCTGGGTATATGAAATGAAATCTTGCACAGAGGTATCCTTCTGCAGCTTTTATTTTGTCTAATTTATAGCTTCTCTTCCTCTCCAAGGGAATTGGAGACTTAAACCTCCCATTATAGGTCTGTAATTTATGTTTTCAAAATTCAATGATTGTTATCTTTCAGTGTTTTTCTGAAGCTCTGCTGTGGAGGTGCTCAGATAAGGCTGTATATTAAGTATTGGCCAATTTGCTAAGAGCAAAACTGGGATCATAAATTACCAGAAACATTCTCAGCCAGCATGAGGTGGTTCTCGTGTTAATGTCTTTAACTTCCTTTGAAGAATTAGGGAAGATGAGCTGTAGAAACATGGACTGGATGAAGCTATTACACGGTGGCTGGAAAACCATACTTGTCTTACGTGGATACTGATGAATTGTCACTATCCATTAACAGACTGAGTGAGATTCCCCTGGCATCTTCTGAGGGCTTGGTAAAAGTCAACCCTTATTTTAATGACCTCCTGAAGGGAAAGAGAATATGCTCAATGCATTTTTAAGATGGCAGCAAGTTGAAAGCTGTTACAAAATCACTGGTGAGGAGAGCGTGGGCTTGATCTCTTGAGACATCCAGGAATGTTTTCTGACTTCCATGACTTTATAGGAAAAGCAGGATATGGAGGATACATGAGGGCTGCATTTGCTCTTTGTATAAATTAGAACTGGATGAAGGGAGAAAGCACTCCTGTGCTGCTTGGCAATGCAGCCATCTAGTGAAGAAAGTTGTTGAAATCGGATTTACCTAGTAATTTATTTTGAAACTGTATTTATCCTTTAAAGGTTTAAATTTAGACCTGAGTTATCTATGCCTTCTGCGCCAACTTTTTTGGGTATTCTGTGACTATTTTCCATGTTTACAGTTCCACAAGAACCAAGTGCTCATCTGGACCTGAAATTTAAACACTTGGCTTTGGCGTGTGTGGTTTTTTTTGGGTTGTTGTTGTTGTGGTTTTTTTTTTATGTGAGGTTTTTTTGGTAGGTGGTTCTTTTGGTGGCGATTTTTGTGTGTGTTTTTTTGTTTCTTTCTTTTTTTTTCCCCAAAAGCTTAACACATTTTAAAATAGGGCATATCTGCTGCCCCAAATCCAGTTGTGAGAGCAACTTATCAGTTTTCCTCTTAGCTTGGCTGTTGTTTTTCTTACCATTGTTTTTCAAAGTGAAACAAAGTGTCATACAAAATTCTACTATTTCTGTACTGCTACCTGCGATAATATAAATGAGCCACTTCCCCTCTTGCCCCTTCTATTTGTCTTGTCAGGAAAAGATTTAATCCTAACTCTTGCTAGCCCAACTTGTGTGCACTATTCTGCTGCATATTGATATGAAGCTGTCTGTGTAAAATTAATTTTGATGTGAGAAATTTGGCTTTCAGTATTTTTTTTTTTGTTACTAAATAGAAAACAAAGATTTTATGTGGCTTTTCTTATTCCTAAGAGAAAAAAATAGTTCTTTACAATAATACCTTCCTTGTAAAAGTGCCAACATGGTTTTTCCTGGAGTAATTGCTGCATGTGGTTGGTACAAAACCATAAGTACTGAAGAAATACCTGCCCTGACAGTAACTGTACTATGCAAGGACAGGTTTTCTGACGCATCCAAGTGTTGCATGGTTTGAAGGAGGCGTTGATGTTGTGTGTTTGTGGTTATTTGTATGGTTGGGTTTTTTTCCCTACATGCGGGTGTGTGTTTTAAAATCTTGCCTGCAGACATCTGTGTTTGCAGAAGCAGCTGTCACTTGAATGAAAGACTGTCTCCTTGTCTGCTGTGCCTGATGGAGGAGTAATCTTACTGTCACCAGTGCCAAATTTATTGGCTGCACTGTGATTAGATGGAGGCTAATGGAGGTGCAAGCAGGGCAGTGCAGCTCTCTATTGTATGGTCATCCCTGTGGACAGGAGGAGCAGGAGAGAGAAGGGTGCTGGTGTGGGTCTGCCCGGTGTTTCTGCAAATGCCTCTCCATTTTCTCCCCCATCTTGCCTTGAATTCCCATTCTGCAGGATTATTCCACCTGCTAGAAGAAGCTCATATAATAAGCTAGGAGTGTCTGCTTTATCAGCTCTTCCCAATGTTAGTAAAACTCCTTTTCTCTTTAATTTTCAGTGTTTGATTGTCACAGGCTCTCAAATTAGTTTAGAGAGCTTGTGGTATGTGTGGAGCTGAAGCAGGGCAGGGGAAGCTCCCCTCCGGGAGCGGAGGGTGAGAGCTTGCCTGGGGCTCCTCTGTGGACATAGTTTCCATGTCTCTAAACCTCCTGGAATATAAATCTCTGTGGTATGGAACAAGGAACTTTCAGCAAAGTCTTCTGGTGCAAGTATTTTAGATCCTAAAGAACTGCATTATTCAGGTTGTAGTCTTGCAATTACATGTAGAGCTGAACAGATCTGTTCCTTCTTCCCAGGCTACTGAGTCCTCTGGGGGGCTGCTGCTTTTCCCTCTCTCAATAACTGATAGTGGGGTAAGCACTTCTGTGAGCAGCATAGGTGTCACCTGCCAGCTTTTCTCAGTGGTGTAGTGCTGGTGTGGGCACTGCATTACCTGTGTGAGTACTGCCAGATTTCAGATGAAATCCTGAAATCCTCTCTCTCTGCCAACAGTGATGGCTGTTATCACAATCTTTATCCCAAGGGACACAACAAGCACAAATGTATCTGTTTGAATCACCTACACTGTGGAATGCCATTGCTACTACACATCCCTCTGCATGCAACTGCTGTTCAAATGGCAGCATGATCATGGGCTGAGATGTCCTCAGCTTCTCTAGCCTGCAGGAGGAGTTGTCACTGAAAACCTCACAATGGAATTCCAGAATGAGGGTGCTTACCTGAGTGTTGCAAATATTTGTGTGAGAGGGATAAATATCAGTGCTGGAGAAGTGGAAGAGACTACAGCAAAGGAGATGAGCAGAAGTACTGGTGCTGATCTTCTTGGCCAGGACCAGAAGCTGCACTAGGCAAAATGCCATTGTCAGTGAGCAAGGAGGGAAATCCCAAGACATCTGGAGGAAGAATGCTGACGTGCTTCTGGAGGAGAAAGATTGCCAGATGGACTTAAGGGCAATGCACTTGCAAGAGCTCCTGAGCAGAGAGAAACTCAGAAGTTGAACCTGGTGAAGGGACGTGAGGCCAGATAGATGCCTTTGGTCTGTGAGTTCCTAACTCCCCTTACCTCCATCCTGAACAACTGCAGCTGAGAGCCTTTGGAAGCAGTCATTTTACATTATCTATATGCATAGGCTGTTTCAGGAGCAGCACCAGAAATCCATCCAAAAAAAAAGAGCAAGAAAAAAGGGAATAGTAAAGCACCTTCAAACTGCTCCAAGTACTGCCTCTGCAGTGGATGGTTTCCAGCAGCACAAATCACTGCATTGCAAAAAGCAAAGAGGGGAGCACCTGAGTACTGAAATAAGCTCTGAAATGCAAAATAAATCCTTGCAAGCTGCTCAGCAGCAACTCATTTAGTTCTCAGGTTGGTGGTGTGGTGGTTTTTGGGTTTTTTTTGTGTGTGCGTGGTTTTTTTTTTTTTTTCCTTTTTTGGTTGTGGGGAAGGAACGAAAGAAGATTTAAGCATTAAAACCCTTGGAGTAAACTTTCCCCACTACGAGAGTTCTTTTGCAGCAAACTACTTAATTCTGGTAGGAAGATTTTGGTGTAAAAAGAAGGAATAACAGTTTGAGGCTGTTTGGATTGGCTGGGAGACTGAGCAGTGCAGTGTGTCTCTCTTGATGTGGAGTTGCAAACAGCTCTCAGGGTCTTTGTCACTTTTGTACCCTGGCACCACCTTGGTCTCATCTTCCAGTGGGTGTTTCAGTCCTCCCTGTCCACAGTCTCACCTAACCCATCTCAGTGGCATTTGTCATCTCTCAGGTCAGTACCAGAGCACAGCAGCCCACACTGCATGGATCAAGCCTCTGCCTGTCCAGAGCCACTGAGACTCAAAATAGTTGCCAGCCAGATGGTCTCACTGATCTGCCTGTGCACTTACTCAAGGTATTTGGCAGGTCACAATGGACTTGAAAGCTCACCTATCTTCTGCTCTTGACATGGTGATGCTGGAGTGTCTAATGTGATTCACTTCATGTTATTCTCAAGGTTGATATGGACCTCTCCTGGGGAGTTTTTTCATTTTTATGGCTTCTTGTCTGCTAAGCCCTTATGTCATCTTTATTGGTGTCCCAAACCCCTGATGGACACTCTGACTGGAAAGAAGAGGCTGTGTAGCTTTCTCTAAAGCGTCAAGGCTGGGTCTTGAAGAAATGAGACAATAGAAGACCAAGTCTGGGAGGAATGGAAGAAGGTAAATGCAAACTGATGGCTTTGTCTCATGATGAAAAGATGTGGGAGTACCTTTTAGAAATATTGTTACAGCTTGATAGTTTAACTTTGTAAAAGTGATGGTTTAGTTATTCTGGCCTCCAAAATGGACCACCTTGCCCTGCTTCCTTACCCAAATAAGAATTGTAGAATTCTTAAACCGCTGTTAAGAAATACAGTTACAGCTGGGGTCAGAGGCAAGCAGAAGGAATTGTTTGAGGATTGTCCTTGTATCTGACTGTGGAGCATCATCAGCCAGCCAGCCTGAACTTACGGGCCTCAGTCCCCTGCTCCCCTTTCGATAGCACTTTCTTTCTTAGTGGGGATTTTTCTTTGTGCAAGGTTATGAGATGTCACATGCACCAGCATCCTTTCAGCTCATCAGACACAGGTAGCTATAGTACTGTCAGTTTTCATTTGCTGTCAGCATCATTTACTTCTTGGGTTCCTTTTTTATATTTCCCCAACACTTCATTCTAAGCAGATGGTTGGAGGCTCTCCTCATTGGCAAGCTGCAAGTAAGATGCTGTCGGATGGGATTTGTTTGCCTAACTTTGCCTGTCTGGCCCCTTTCCTTATTGTGGAAGGGAAGCCAGTGGTTTATCTCCTTTTGCCCCATCCAGATACCTGGCATATCCATGGGCAGCATGTCTGCAGGGACTGCTTCCTGCTTTGGCTGCAAAGGAGAGCTGGGGTGACCACCTGAGGTGGAGGCACCCTCATTGCCAAGTCCAGAGCTCCAGCCAGGCGTGGTTGGTAGTAAGTGATGGGTGGAACAAATAGGCCCAAGCTCTCTGTAAGACTAACATGTTTTAGGTGAGACAGGTGAAGACATCCAGAGAGGTTGGGTGTCCCTAGCCAGGAATACCCTTTGCTGACTTTGAGACAGGAGGGAATGGAACTAGAGATTTGGATAAAAGTGAAGTTTGAGTTGTTCTTCAGTGGAGGCTGTAATTAGTGGTTCAGGTATGCCCAGTTAGTCCATTAAATCTTAACCTTGTTTATCAAATCCTCAGAGATCTCACTTTCAAAGCAGAAGGCCTGTGATGGTGGCTGAAGTCAGGGAAAAAGGAATGATGGAAAGATGTGGTGTCCCAAGTTGGAGCAGTGCCTTGCCTGACTGGCAGATTGCCTCTTTCATCTTTGTTGGCCTATTCAAAATACCAACTACTTGGTGTAAATCCCTGCTGTGCTGACTCCTAAAGATCTTCATTTAGGGTGGTCCCTTCTGCCCATGTGTCCTCCAGCATGCTGCAGGCATCAGTTTAATAGAAATAAAAATTGATTAGTGTTGTCCCTAGTGAATCTTTCAGGGGTTTGGCAGCAACTGGAAATAATGTGTGTGCAGCTCTTTAGTGAAGGGGTGAGGTGGCTGTTATTCTTCTTAAAAATTGATCAGTGCTATTCCTGGGTATTGATCTGAGCATCCTGGACAGAAGAGGAGCCAGCCCTGTCCAAGGGCACATGGATGGCACTTCTCGAGGAGGCTGAGAAAACAGCTCACTGTCTGGGACAAGAGAGTTTATTCTTGGTCCTATCTTGTAGTTTAACCTTTTTTCTCTAACAACTTTCCTTACAGTCATGCTTATGAGTTTGGGTTAGGGAGTCCCCAGTGTTTAGCACCTAGTGGAAGCTGTAAATGGCCCTGTGGCTGTGCAGATCTAGCACATGTCAATGTTCTATATTTGCTTAGGGGAAGCATACAGTGCATCTCCCAGGCATAATTCCCACTGTAGTGGGTGCAGGCAGGATGACACCGCACCGAAGAGCTTTTCTTTAGCTCATTCTGGTATTGTGTTCAGTTGGTTTGTAATAAATGGATTGATCAAAGACCATGTTGGCTGACTGGGAAAAGGAGTCTGTCTAGATGTGGCTCCAGTCCTTGTCATTCTTTCCTGTTGCTCTTCATTCACAAATGTCCCTGCGCTTTGCTAGGCTCCCCCTGAGCTATGAATGTATCTCTGCTATTAAATGAGAAGGTCAGGCAAGCTATGGTGAGGTGAGGAGGACCTCGCCTAAGGAAAAAATGTGCTCACAAACCAGAACCAGTCCCTCTGCACTGGAATATGGTATTAAATGCTGCCATACAGCTCCTCTTGTCAGCAGGAGGTCAGAAGGGATGCCCAGTAAACAGCCACCTCTGCCATGTATTTCCCTTCCTTGTCACCTCTGTCCTCTCCTGAAAGCTGAGCTTGGCTTTTCCTTTGTAATAAAAACTGATTAGGGGAACAAGATATCAGGGAGGGTTTTCAAGTTCAGGTTGCTTGGTATTTAGCCAGGTATCCACAGGCTAGTATGTCTCATATAGTACATTCCCTTTGCTGAGCACATTGTGGCTGCAGAGCCTCTTCTCTCTCAAGAAGTGCTGGCTTTTGGGAGCCTTTAGCTGGATGCTTATCCCAGGCAGTGCCTGGCTGAGTCCGGGACTGACCCTAAAACACTGTGTGTGATAACAGTGTGATCTCTCCATCTTATGTTGGAAATCTGTGACCAAGCATTGAAAAGTAGCAGAGTTTGGGCTGTGGGGTTTTTTTGTGTTTTGTTTTTGTGTTTTAGCTTGTAGCCCATAGCTTTAATCCACCTTGAAATGAAGAGTGGATAAATTTCTGTTGCCTTTGTGCCCCAGGGAAGTCTGTGTGTGAAAGAAGAAGGTTAGAGAGTTCAGGAGTTTGTTGCATGGGATTAGCTGGGAGGCAGATGGGGACCTTTCTTATTCTCTTGGTAGTATACTGAGTCTCTGTAAGGATAGTAGGTTAGTCTGTGTTAGTATCTTTTCAGGGAAATATATCTGAAAATGGACCCATCCATGAGGAGAAACAAGCTCTGTCACGCACCTGGCTGCTCCTGCATGGTCAGTAGCAGGAGAACTGTACTGTTTGCTGGTGTGCTGGCCTCTCCTCATGGATGCCCCCATCAGAGCCCAGGATGCTGTGGGGCTGGATGTGTTGCCTGGTAAGTGTTCCTCCTAAATCCTAGGAAGTGCGGTTACAAATAGGCTGGGCTGTGGTGTTTCTAAGCTCATGGGTGGAAGTGCCCAGCTCTGCATGGGTGGTGGGTGGGGCTGGGGGACAGTGCCTGGGGCCTGGGCTGTGGCATGTGAGTGCCAGTGCTTGCACCCAGCACCGGGGCTGGCTTGCCCTGCTTTGGTGCATGTGTTGGTGCCTGGCATTTATTAAGGGATTGTCCTTCAGTCCTGTGCTACTGAATTTCTTCTGAAGGGATTAACGTGGGAGGAAGGGAAGCCTTGGGGCTTGTGGTTGAGATTTGCTGTTGCTCTGAGCCAACAGCAGAAAAACCTCATTGGAATTGGAGGAAGCAAGACTGGGATGGAACTTGCTGGCAGAGCATTCACTTTGCAGCCAAGATCAGCTGTTGAGGAAAGTGCAAGCCAGATGTCCCAGGATAAATTACCCAGTAACCAACCTTGCTGCAGGGGCAGCAGCCTTGAAGAGACGGTCAGTGCTGGTGCTTCCCATCCTTAGCATGGCATGGAAGCAGTTTTTCATTGCTGTTTGGTACCTCCTGCAGAAGACTGCAGCAAACTATTCCTTGCTGTTCTCTTGGGGGTTTCATGACTGTTAATAATTCATTTCGCTCTTTTCAGGTTTTTTGGGTGTATGGTGGAGTTTTGTGCAAATCTCAGTCCCTTGCCATCTTCACATCCTGTCTAAGATTATTTAATAACATACAAATATCTGCACAGAACAGGGCTGGTGGCTTTCGGGTGATGACTGTATTAGCTGTGCTGCTGACAGCTCCTTGCATTTCGTGCTGGAGGATCGCTTAAACAATGAAATAAGCCCGTGGGGAAAGAGGTAGGAAGGCTGTTGTTTGATATTTAATGCTTGACTGCACAAGGAGGGCATGAAAAAATCAAGCCCTTTGGGAAGGTGCCAGGCACGAGGCCCACACAGAAAAGGATATTGGAGATGCTTGGGTCGTGTGCTGGCTGCTCCTATCGCTCTGTTGGGTGCCTTTGCTGTACTGTGAGCATGAGCCCTGGGCAATGCTGTGGGAATGAAATTGCTGTGAATTGCAGCAGCCTGGTCCTCTGGTTGTGGCTTGCCAGGATTTCCTGAGAGATTTGCTTTACCGGATCCGGCTTCCACAACGAGCCATGGTAGGTGGTATCTGAAATAGCTAATCTATTTGTGTGAAGATACATATTGTGTTCAACTGTTGAGTGTCTTATTTGGACCAGTGCGTGACGGTCACTCCATACCAGAAAACATACTTCAGAATTAGTGAGCATTCAGAGGATGGAAGAAGAATTAATTACATGCAAAAGCTTTTCTGATGTGAAAGAAAGAAAAGACTGGGAACCTAACCCAAAAAGGAGATAAATAAGAAAAGATATCAGTAAATGTGGACCACAATGGCCAGTCTAGGGAAGACCAAATGGGAGTGTTCAGTCATTCTATTTTTGGTCCCTTGTTTCAGTTCCTGATGCCTATGAGCTGAGACGTGACACTACACAGAGCTGCCACCAGCCTGTGCAGTGCATCATCCCCTGCTGTTTTGGGGGTGAGCTGTTTGCAGTAACAGGGATGCCAAGAAATGGCATTGCTATATATGGCAACAGAGCGTTTCTGTGCACAGTGTCATCTTTGTCTTTCCCCTTTGAATGATATCTGTAGCGAGGAAGGAAGGATAGAGCTTTTTGCTCCAAATAGGGAAGAAGGCCTGGATGGCTTCGTCCATCAGCAGCATGAAAGGCTTTCATCTTTCAGAGCCTGGTAAGTCTTCCATGAAAATCAGTGAAATGGCTTCAGGTGACAGACATGTGACAGCAGGTCAAGCCTGACCACTGTGGCTGGGAGGTTCATTACAATCTTCAGTCCATTAGCTGATCCATGCCTGGACCTATGTCTCATACATCCCTTAGATCACCCACTGGCAGAAAGCAACCTCTGTGCTCTTTGTTTTCCCTGCTTAGGTAGGATTTTTTCCTGCATGGCCTTAAATGAATTTCCTTCTAGGAGAGAAAAAGACATCAGGACAAGTAAAGAGTGTGCTGCAAACCAAATGTTATTGGGAGTAACTTCCTAGGAGTGGCAGGTTTGTCATTACTGAGCGTTTGGATTGACGAAAGAGCCAGCTACTGGGCTGTGCTGTGTGTGGCTAAAAAGTGCTTCATTGCTGCTGTCTTTCTGCACACCTGCTCTTACATAGTGTGGGCAGAGACAGAAATAACATTTTCATGGCAAATTCATTTCAGAATTTCCAGGTACTGGTTTTACTTTAAATTATAAATTAAACTCATAGAAAAGTAAATATGGAAACATGACTTCTAATGTAAATATGTGCATGTAAATACTAGAATTTAGATATTCATCATGTTTAAACTGAATTGAATCTACCCAGCATGCTGAGTCTAATTTCTAACATTTCTTGCTTCCCAGTATTTCTGCTGTGTCCTATTACCAACAAATTTTTCAAAGCAGTGGGATGCATCTTATAGGTAGCATATGGGGAGCTGGAGAGATTTGTCCAGGTTGCAAAGCTGTAACAGGACCTGATTTCTGATGGTTTAGTAGACCATATGACCTTCCTTGCAGGGATAAGAGACCCCCTTTAGACCCAGAAGCTTTGCAGCTTCTGGGATTTTTGTGCAAGGAGGTTTTGCTGTTTTTATGATGTTGGGGGCAGGTTTTGGCTGGAGTAGTTTGAGGTGGTGTGGAAACTCATTCTTTCCTAAACTGCTGTTCTTGGCCTGTGGGTGTTCTCTTTCTTCTCTTCTACAGAGATTGGGCTTGGAAATGTCTCATCACTGAAATAAAAGATGATCTTGAAACTTTACGGCAGGCTCGTAATTTCTCAGAGTATGACTCTGCTCTAATAGTCATCAAAGCACTAAGAAAACTGTGGCAGCTTTACTTTACTTTAACTCCTACTAGTCACTGAACTGTAATCCTAGTTCTACAGCAGTATATAAAGTGCCATTAAGCTGATCATAAATCACTTGGTTTGCTGGGAAAGCTGTTAGGACCATTCTGGTCCCACAGAAGAGGTGCTTGGTTTGTAATGGCAACTTTAAATGCAGCTGTGAGAAAAATAACCCAGTGCAGTGCAAGCAGGATGTTGGTATTGGCTGGGAGGGCCCAGTCCTGGCAAACCTGGAGCTGAAAAGAAGCAATTTAATTGAAATGGATGTGTTTATGAATCCTTGCTGGGCTTTGCTCTTTCTGGGTGTCTCTGGGATGACTTCTGCCAGGAGCGGGGTAACTCACCTGGTGCTGCCTGCATGGAGCAGAGTGCTTCAGTGGCCTCTTGATTTTTTCCATGTACAAAATTGCATTTCTGCCCTCCTGTCACTCTAATCTTGGTACAGAATAAGATGTTTCAGGTGCACTCTGAAGATGTGCAGAGTTCACTGTATCTCCCGGAGCCACTGCTGCAGGATTGAGCAGTGCTGTGCAACTTGCCTGCAACAGGCCTGTCTTGTTATCTGTCACCTGTGTGTGACCCCTTTAGTACTGCTAATTTCAGTGCTAAAAGCTTCCAATTAGACAAAAGTGTGTGTTCAGAGCTGGGAATTAATTTGAAGTAGATGATTCTATGCTCACAAATTCACAGCCTTTTTAGTTGTCTTAACAAATACCAGTGCTCTCCCTGTTCAGCCTTCTGCTGTATGGGGGATGATTTGGGACCTCCAGCCTGTGTGCCTGGCCCAGAAATTGCAGCTGCTTGCTGAGTGCCGTTGGGCAAACAAGTCTGAAGATCATGAATTAAGTAAATCATATGTGGATTAAAATAACATGTGCAGTAAAAGGAGGTTTTTGGGTTTTTTTTCCTCACAGCTCAAGTCTATTAGATAGGGCTGCTGGAGTGCTAGACACTTTGCTTTCATCCCAGAAGTTCATCTTTCTCTGTGCCTGAGTTACTCTGCTTCATTTAAAATGGGTCTTCAAATCGGTTTTTGCTAATTTGCTGCAAAATCCTGTGTGGATGCTCTTCAGTTGATTTAATCTTGGTTTATGTTGATTTAGTTTCTTGCCAACTTTTGCTAAATCCATTTGAGACAGAGTTAAATCAACTTATGAATGTCCTTGCAATTTAATTAAATCGACTGATGTAGCTAATGTAACTGATTGTAATTAAATGCAAGCAGCTTTTATATAAAGACAAGCCCTGAGGGGGTTCAGGAAATCCCATCTTATGTTCCCATTAGCCCCTAAAAGGAGTTTGCTCAGAGTTTACCATCTCTGCCTCTGATCCTTGTCCCAGAGCAGAGCTTTGCTGGGTTGGGCTGTGCCTTGTGTTTACAATAAACTCCATCCCTGGTGTCTCAGCCCCATGGCTCTGCCCCACTGCTGCCATCCCTTCCTTGGGTGACCATGTGCCCACAGCCTGCTGGAGAATGGCACTGGCTTGCTTGCTGCCCTGCATAAATAATAACCTGCTCAGGTGGTCATTATTAAGTTAGTCATTTCAATACTGACTTTCGTCTAGAAATTGCTTTTTCTTGTTCTTGGCTTCAGACTGGAGGCAGTGGTCTGTAATGATGTAATCTTCCAAAAAACATCCAGGTCCCATGCCCCAAAGGCTGCTTGTTGATCTCCAGCAAGGAATCTTGCCATTTAAGGGAGCAAAGATCCTGTGTTAACACAAATTTCTCTGGTTTTGAGTGATAGAATAGAGGACCAGATGGGAGAGCAGCCAGAGCAGGCTTGTAGCATCCTTTCCCCCCGGCCCTGTGGCATTGCATGGACTCTGCAGTGACAGCAACAAAGGCAAAGACAAGGAGCATCCCTCTTCTTCCACCCCTTGCTATTAATGTCCCCAAAAGTCTGGGTAGCAGAGGATGTGCAGGGGAGGCACTATTTGTGACCAGACAAGCTTTTAATTTTCTATTTTTTTTCTGCTCTGTTTCTAGCTCAGTTCACATATTAAGAAAACATTAATAGCCTCTGATGATTGTTTCATGCTCTGTTTGTATCCTTCCTAATGGGAGTGCTCCCTCAATGAGCCAAGGTGCCTTGTGCAAACCTGCCACTCAGTGAAAGCCCACAAATAAAGAGAGAAACCCACAGGGACTTGTGGGGCTGTTCATGCCCTGGCACCCAAGACTAACCCCATGAGCCTCTAAAAGGAGGTTGCTCACAGTTTACTATCTCTGCTTCTGCTCCTTGTCTTTGAAGGACTTCAGAAATCAGCTTTGGGCCCTGGGGACCCAGACTGGGCTCTCGCATTGCCTCTGCTACCAGATGTGTGATGGAGATTCTTTTTCAAGGGGCATCAAACCTTCAAGGGGTCAACCTTGCCAAGAGCTTCTAGGCTCTTTTTTCCATCTGTAATCTGCCTGTTCTTTCAGCCTGGAGCAGCCCTGAATCTTTGTTGTGCCCTGTTTTATCTCTCTTTGGAGCTGTGTCATGCCTGCAAAAGCAGTGGGAGAGTGGCACTTGGGCTTAGTGAGCTGAGCAAAGTCATTGGCCAAGGAGAAACCCCATGTGCAGGGGGTTCTGAGGTGCATCCATGGCTAAGGAATAGGAACTCAAATCAGGTGGTGAGGTGGGAGCCCAGCAGGACTTCAAGAGCATCAAAAAGAGGGGATTTGTGGACATAAAGGGAAGCGACTGGCTCAACATCCCCCCTGCCCCCCCAATAGCTTCTTTTTGTGATTATTTGTAGAGGGATGTGGTGGACATGCCCAAACCACTTTTTCTCGGATGGAGTTACTGGTGAAACCAGGGGTCATCTTAAACAGCTGATTGTAAAATCCTGCTGTCTGAAGGCTGGCAAGTTCCACATCTCAGAGCAGCGTGTCAGAAGAGACAGGGCAGCCTTTGGCTGACATATTTCAAGAAAGTGTTGGAAATGGGCCAGGCTGGATGGTTGAAGTGAAGCTGACATCTTGCAGAATAGCTGAGGAAAGCTGAGCAAGGAAGAGTTGAACCAATGAACCAGCAGATACGAGGCTACTGAAAGCCTCTGGGAGTGAGAGAGGGAAGGTACCCTGAAAGACACTGAAAGTAAAAGTGAGTGTGATACAATCTTTCTCAATCTGTGGAAGTTGAGCAGGGAAAAAAAAAAGTCTTAAGGGACAGCCCAGATGTTTGTCTGGCTGTTAGGTGGAGCAGATAAAACAATTTGCACCTAAAAATAGATTTTGCTTCTGGAAATGCTATAGCAAAAAATGAGTGAATTCAAATCAGTGAATTTTGTTCATTTGTTCCAAATCCAATTTGGCGTGCTCTGCTCACCCTTAAAAATGCATTTAGATTTTTAATGAGTGAAAAAATTTTGAAAGTGATTTCGATTATTTTGATGCTGTTGAAAGAGAAGTACTTGCAGAGAAGTTAATGAAGAAGAGAGAAAAAAGGATATTTATAACATTCTCAGCCCTCCCTCTAGCACCAGGGAGTGTTTTTGTACAGCAGGATCACAACTGTGTTGCCAACCACCATCAAGGCAGAGGAAGGAAGCAGAGCAGAGATGGTGGGGCATGAGAGGAGCGTGTGCCATGTGCTGTATGTACCTGTGTGAGGTGTATGTAGCCACCTATATGCAAGCCAAAAGTGCACTTAAATGATGAAAACAGCATGAGAATGCTATACACATGGAAAAAGCAGGGGGGCTGTGGGTGTGGGGATGGTGGTGTAAGATATTCTGAGCATTTAGGGCAAAACCCCCTGCAGCAGGTTCAGCCCAGAGAAAAATAGGTGGGGGGAGAGAGGGAAGGGGGTTAGAAACCTCCAATGAGTGCAGAGCCTGCTGAATGTTAGTATGAAACATATGGGTGTTACCTAACTCCTTTAATTGAAACTTTTCCCATGCTTTGAATATTTAACTCCCTGAATTTTTTGTTGATGTTTTGTTTAGCCAAAACCCCCTAGAAAACCAACAGCATCATTTTGCCATAAAAAGCCCCACAAGTGAGATTCCTCAGAATATTGGGCCACGATGTTCTAATGGGCAAGGGGAAAGAAACTTTAAGCTGAAAACTGCCATCTTGCATGAAAAGGAGGTAGTTTGGGTTTTTTTTTTTAGTTAAAAAAAAGTATTCACAACACCCTCTTGTCACTGTAAGTGTATCTAATTATCTGGAAAACATGGTTCTAGCCTGTGGAGGGAAAAGAGCAGGGAAATCAGTGATTGCATTTTAAGGAGTGCACTCAATAGAAATTTCCTGTTTTAGCTGTGAAGATGTGGAGCAGGAAGAGAAAAGGATGGAGAGATTGGACTATAGAAGAAAAGAAATGAAGGGAAAAATGAGGCATAAAGTAACTACTGCTGGTGCAGTATTTAATTTATTCTTTTATCCTACTGTATTTTCCAGCAGGAGTTCTCTGCTAGAATGGTTTTGAGGAGAGCAAGAGGATGTGAGCTTTCAATACTGACATTAAAGTAGTTAGCAACTCTGCATTTCATAAAGAAGTGATTGAATGAAAGAAGGGAATAAAATCACTAACATTGACCTGGCTGTGTGTGAACTGCTCATCTGCTGCTGGGTAGTAAACATTTAGTGTGAACCTGAGTTTATTTGTAAAAATTGTCCCTTGGGATATTGTTTTCAGATGTTTAATACAATATATATATTTTTTTCTTTTGTTTGCAAATGAATGAGTTTGGTTTGGGAAGGACAGAGGAACTTGGTAGCCTGGAGATGGGATCCTAAGAGCAATGAGACCCATCTTCCTGCCATCATGTGTGGATTGCTAATGGCAGGAAGGAAGGTGAATGTGGACTGTTAATAAGTATCTTACTCAGGGATCTGCAAAACAACAGGAATTCCCAAACAGGGCAGGAGATGGACACAAGTCACATACATGCACACTGTGAGCATACCCATGTAGGAAGGGAGCCATGTGGTCATGCAAGAGGAATTGAGTGGGTTTTGAAACGTAGTTTCTTTTCATTAAACTTCAGTGTTTTTCAGGATCTCTTTCTCAGCCATGCAGATCCTGCCGCAAGCGTCCTTGTGTTTTGCTGCTTGGTAGACTATGAAATGTACTTAGTTACAGTGCTCTGTCCCTGACCAGAGAAACCCTCTGATCTCTTACTAATATTTGTTAGTATTATTTTTATTTTTAACTTGACCTCTACATTCCCTGTGGAGCAGGAGAAAATATATATTCCCAGCACAACTGTGACATTCCTGGGTAGTAATTTACTTCCTCTCTTTATGCTCCCAAGACTCATAAGACTGGTTTTAAAGCTAAAGCAGAAGCCATGGGAGATTTGTGCGGTCTCTTAAGGGGAAGGTGCTGCTCCTCCATGGAACAGGCTGCAGGAGGTTGTTGGATTAGGTGGGGACTAAGCACTGTAGAAACTGAGGTACAGGCACTGCATGAGTGCTGGTTGGTGATGGTTTTGTGTGTTCTCTGCTGCCAGGGCTGAATTTGTGGGATTTCTTCACAGAATGTGCTTAGAATATGGCTATGAGCAAAAAGCTTGTTACACTGTCTTTACCCTGGCTCCTTCTAGAGCTGTGGAAGTCCCATCTGCCCCATGCACAGATCCTGCTCTTTAAAGCTGTATTTTTGCTTTCAGGTTAGACCATATTTTTATAATATTCAGCTAGTTTCTCTTATAGATCTCTAAGCAAGGAGACTCCCTCTCACGCAGGCAACCCATATTTCCTTGATGTTACACTCTAACGTGTTTTGCAGAGTGGGTCTGATTAATGCAGCCCACTGATAGAGGCTTATTAAGGACAAGGTTTGTTGTACAAAAGTGTCCAAAATTCCCCTCCTAGACTGTGCAGTTCGAAAGGCAAATTGGCTCAATGTGGCCATTGCAGCATATCTGCAGCACCTCTCTGGAGAGATGAGATGTAGCTTTCTTGCAGCAGTACTGCTTCAGCAAGGTAATTTGGGCAAACCCAGAGCCTTGTGCATTGTGCTCACCCTGGTAAAGAAACCTGCATTGGGGAAAAATTGCCATAGCATGAAGGCTCTACTGGGAAAAAGGTATTCCCATGGCCTTGCAGTCAAATTTGATGTCAATACATTAGCAAACCCAAGAGGATTTGTTGGTTTGGACACCTTGCAGACTCTGTCGGCACTGGAGCTGGGCTGCAGCCATGGGGGTGTGTGTCTGTCATTAGGAGCTGTGAGGATCCTGCTGCCTGCCTTAGCCAGGGTCTCCTGCTTCCCTGGCCCCAGGGTGGCAGGTGGGTGACTGTGGCAGCATTTCTCACTTCTCTGTTGAAATGAGAATTGCCAGCAGCCGCAGCAGCTGCTGTTTAAACTTCAGGCCTGAAGCTTGACCGTGAAGGATGGTTTCCCCCACCTGGGGCGGCTGCCAAAGGGAGGGGTAATTTTGCATCCCACAAGGGTTGTGGAACTGGTGAGATTTGTATCAGTGGGATGTAATTGCTTTGGGGAGAGGTGACCCTGCAGGACATGAGACACATGTAAGCAGCAGGCTGAGATGCAGAGGTGGGCGCTGTCAGGGTTCTGTTGCTCCCCAGTGTTACCACTCTGGCTTGGTGCTGGGCAGCCTCGCTCAGCTCACACCTGGGGCCCAGGTAACGCTGGGGAGAGGAGTTTAGTCGGGTCTTCCAGTCAGTAGGTGCTTTATGTTGTTTGGCCTATTTTGCAAAGTCAATTATCTGTTGATTCCTAGCTGCTGGTGTAAAGTAAAAGTGAAGCACCACATTTTTGTGGTTCTAGAGTTACTTCTTAGAAAAGAAGAGAAAAAGTGATTTGGTGTAGTACTGTAGATTTCATATTTCCATGCTGGTAATGGGAGGGAAGTGAACCCAGGGCACTGTTGTCCCTTAGCCTTTCCCTCTGTGATAGCAGATCCTGTCCTGCTGACCCATGGAGAAAAGCAAACCACTGAGTCACTTCAGGAACGGTTGCATTTGGCTCGTGGTTTGTGGGGTGGTTTTTAGGCACATAATTGCACTTGGGTTTAGCAACTGTTTAATGAATGTGCAGCTGTTGTCCACTTCTCCATCCCATCCAAACACTGCTGTTGCTCAGGATTTTATATCAATCCACAAAGAGACTGAAACAAAACAAAGCTAAGCAGGAATAAGCATAGGAATTAGCTGTGAGGTAACCTAATAACTGTTTGATAGAACAGGAACTCACTTGTGATCCAAACTAGAAATAAAACTAAAACAACTCTTCAAATGTGTTTTCTTTCTACTTTGCTACTCTAGGAGTTGAAATGAGAGGGGACATGACAAAATACTGAGCTGGAGCCTGCTTTCTTTGCTGATCCTGGCCATGCTGTAATTCTAACTGCTTGTGACTGAGCAGGGTTTGAAGGATCACAGGCCATGGATTTTTTTATTTGCACTTTAAAGAGATTCACGTGTGAATGAAGCATTCCTGGCTGTGTGATTCTCAACTGGTCTTTTGTGAAATTTTGTGTATTTTTAGCAAGACTCTTTGCTTCCTAGTCCATTCTTGGGCACCAACATTTTTGGTTTTCTCAATTAACAGACAAAACTTTTTTGGCATGACTGGGTTTTGCTGTGTGAGCAGTACTTAAAGTCCTTGCCTGCAGAAGTTTAGCCAGCATGGTTCTGACGCAGGCTGGCGTCTTGGGTCTGAGCTGCGTGTGACCAGCAGAGATGGTGACAAACCCTCCAAATACAAAACTTGTCTGCTTACTGTTGGAAAGCTTCTTTCAGCTAACCTCTCTCCTTTCTCAAGGCTAATGAGCTTCAGCCATTGTTGATTAAGACATTGATTTTTAAATCCTATTGGAGATGTTTATGCAAAGACTATCCCTCTTGAGGTGTACAGGGACATGGAGGACACTCCCAAGGGAACACCATCCTCTGGAGAAGGCTCCCGAGCACCAGCCTCCCTAGTTCATTGGACATGGCTTTCCTCTTGAAGTAATCCTTGCAACATGCTCTGTCACACAGGCGGTGTTCTGGATTTAATTTTATTACTGTTTTATTGCCCCCAGAGCAGAGCAAAGGGAATTTCAGCAGGTCACAAGGAAGAGTGGATGTGGTTTGGCCATACGAAGTACTCAGTGTGGTGTGGAGAAGTTACTGCACAGAAGCACCTGTTTTTAATTAATCTTCTGAACCAATTTGGTTCTAGCAAACCAATTCCATTAACAGGCTAAGCAGAATAATGACAGGCACAGCTGCTGTAATTCCTTGTTACGCTTCTAGTTAAAACAAAATCCTCTTTGCATCAAGAAACACTAATGCATTCATTATGAAATCTTTGGTAGCTGGGCACATCCAGATATTTCACATGTGTTTTCATAATTTTTCCCCTCCCACCTATATGAACAAAGTATGTAAATGATGAGATGACTTCTCCCCAGAGAAACAGAGCTAATTGGTGCATTAACGTTCCTGAGGTAAATCAAATTGAAGTTTCCTGCTATGCTTAGCTATAGGGTAGACTTTCATATTAGTTTTAATACTCTTTGGGATGATTTCATTTGGTTTTGTTGCTCACGTACTAGCAGACCTGTGTTCAAATGGTCAGTTGCTCTCTTCAGAGAACTCGAATGTGCTTGAATTATGGTCCCACTAGTAAGAAAAAGTGTCAGACCATCTAGCTCAGCCATCTGATCCCTACTAGTGCTAAAGCATGGCCAGAGAAAAGGGGATAGTGGCAATGTGTACACTGGGTGCTTGCTCCTTCTGTGCAGCCTTTCCTCTGCTCCTGCCTCATAGTCCTGGCCGGGTGTCCTGCTCCTTGAGAACTGGCAGCAAGCTGGTGATGCTCTATTGAAACCCACCTGTGATTTTTTTTTTGCCCTCTCTCCCATCCTTCAGCTGTGAGTTCCACAGTGCAGCTGTAAACTGTGCAAGAGCAACGGTTCCACTTCATTTGGTTTAAATGATT
The DNA here is from genome assembly GCA_013398055.1 of Ifrita kowaldi. Classification (NCBI taxonomy): domain Eukaryota; kingdom Metazoa; phylum Chordata; class Aves; order Passeriformes; family Cinclosomatidae; genus Ifrita; species Ifrita kowaldi. Next base: position 470,521 of record VZRS01011458.1, on the reverse strand, counting down.
TGTCCTTGTGTGTGCCTCAAGTCAGCAGGGTACCCCTGTCTCCAGCTAAAAGGCCAAATGCTTAGGGAGGAGGGAAATATTGTAATGCTAGGGCATGAATGATCAAGTTGTGGAGTAGGCAAAATATGAAACCCAAAGAGGCAAGAGGGGAATGTGGGTTCAGACCTGACTTGTGATCTAAGTCAGCCTTTGAGGGAATGCTTCCTGCTTGTCATACTTGCCATGTGCCTGTGCAGGGCTGCGTTGTGTGCTGCTGCCCTTCAGAGATTTACAGCTTACCCTCGAGATCTGACACTGCTAATTTCTGAAGTGCTAGTTTTCCAAACTGGATTTATCACTGAGAAACAGATGAGGTTTCACGGATTAGACTCAAATCATCCACCCCGAGAGACAGTGTAAAAGGAGGGGGTGCTGGCATGGGCTGCAATTCCTCCCTCCTGGAGCAAGTGAGAAGCATAAACCAGGAGGGAAGGGATGTTCTCACCTGAGCCTGAGACTGGGCGCTGCATTTTATCCATGCTGCAGTGTAATCACCACAGTCCTTGCCTGTAAGTGGCCTTCTTCTGGGATGTCATATCTCACTTCATCACTGTGAGGAAGTTGTAAAGCTTTCTGGTCTTGTTAGCAGAAATCTAACAAGATCTTGTTGATCTCCTATTGTGCTGACTTCAGGTCTAGCTGGTGAAACATCCTGGCTCCCTGCTGCGAGGGTTGACTGACTGGAGTCATGCCATGGGGGTTTCATGTCCAAAAGCTGTAATTTACCTTCAGATGGGATGCTCTTGTAAGCTGCTCCAGTTTCTTTACGTATTTTTACAATGCGTAAAAGCCCATTAGAGTCCTGATGGGCATGCAGGGTCTCTTACCCTACAAACATCGAGTAAAAAGGGTATTGTTAAACTCTTGGGAAAGGCACTGGTTTGCTATGCTGGGGCTACAGCTGTTTGTATGCCCTTAGGGACGTGATATAGCTCTGCCTGTGTGGGTCCTATTGCCTGCTGCTGCATATGTGGGGCACCTCTTGCAGTCAGTGAGCAAGCTGGCATTTGTTAGACTTACACTGTGCGTGGATGTGAGGAAATGGGCTCTTGATTTTTGTGGAAATTATGTTTTCAGTGCAGCATGAGGGAAGGGAAGAAGGAAATCTAAGTCACTGAGATAATTTTGAAATTGTCTGTCAGAGTGTGAGATTTTGCTGAGTGATTTCAGAAGTGACATTCAGCACAGCTTATCATCTTAGCTTAGTTAGGAAGAACAAGAAATTAGAGAGTGATGGAGGCCAACCTTCAGAGACCAGCTTTGTCAGAGAAGGCAGCTGCCAAGCAGAGCTTTAAGTGACTTGTGTGCAGTGGAGCAAGACTGTGGAAATTCTTATGGCTCCAACTTGCAGTAGCTTGCTGCAGATAAACAAACACACAACCCTCTGCCGAGCGCGTCCATCCTCTCGCAGAGGTGTGTGTCGGCAGGCACAAACGCACACCCTCTCAGTAAGCACAGCCATATCTCAACTTTCCCACCTGATATAGCCCCAAATCTGCTCCACAAAGATAAACAGAAAGGGTAGATAAACCACTGCTGTGATTGTTCCCCATCTGGGATTAGTTTCTGCTGTGTTAGTTAGGGAGATGCAGGTGTCTAAGCTGAAATCTGCTGGGCAATTTATGATGGCAGTGTCAGGAGGTGAGTGCAAGCCAGCTGCAGCACCCCTGCAAAGGGAGTGTTGTACCCAGCTTGATCAGCCCTCAGGTCATGGGGCTGTGTTCTTTCTATGGAACAATAGTTGTCTTTCCTGTTCTCTCACTCTGTCAGTGCAGATTGAGAAACACGTGGGTGTTTTGCAGGTAGCAAAGATGATATTGAATCTGCACTTTTTATGGTTAACAATCCAGGGCCACTTTTCTCTGGAAAAAATCCAGGGTATCCAGTGGAGTTATGCCAGCAACATACTTGGCATGGCAGGGTGATTGTAAAATCTGTTTGCTTCTCTGTGAAGAAACCCCTGACACCTCATTTGCTGAAATCCCCAGACAGTGGTGTGCAGCTTCTTCCGATAAATACTGGCTGATCAACGAGGATGCTAAAAACAGCAAGGCCATCCATTGCTAATTATAAAGCTATTTCAGCCAGGCTAGTAAAAGATGATGTTTTATCTACTCTTTGCTTTCAAAACTCGCTGTATTTGCATGAATTGATAACAATTTCTCTCTCTTAGGTTACATTGAATATGATGGCATTTGAACTACAGCTCCTAGAGTATCCAGCAGAAGCAGTACTCTAAAAATTTAGAAAAACACCAACAAACCAAGGAAACAGCAATAAAAAAAACCCCCTAAGCCCCATAGCAGCAAAGTAATAATCACTGTTAACATTTGAAGGCTTAATGCTTCAGCCATGGTGCTTAATCGATAATTGAAATTGTAAGAGAAGTATAATGCTTGAAATTCATGCAGTTAATTTTACTGCTAGCACTTGTAATTTGAAAGCAATTCTGAAATCAAGATGACTTTTTTTTTGCACAGAACCTGCAGTAGGTTCAACCACAAACAGTTCAGTATTTAAGTGGGAGCCACTGTTCCATGAGACATCAGGATTAATTCTATCCATTTTTCCCACCCAGCTATAAATAAGATCTTCCCTACACCATTTGAGTGCATTTAATGTTTGTAAGTTGTTTGAGGTTGTATTTCTTAAAGGCTTCAGATGCTACTCTCAAGTTTTCTCTCTGTCCCACAGGTTGCTCTGAGTGCCAGTAGGGCTGTGGGAGAAGGGAGAGGCCAGGAGAAGGTTACAAAACTTCTCCCTGCCTAAATCCTGTTCCTTCTCAATGAAACATGCTCCTGCTCTGCTTTCCAAGCCCTGTATCTTCACTGCTGCAGGCTCCAAAGGAGATGTTAATTAAGGCAGGAGCGTGCTGGGGTGATTTGTACCTCTGTGTCTTCCCGATGAGCTCATCTGGAATGGGCTCCTTTGGAACTTATGGGGGCTGCAGTAAAGGTAAAGTACAAGACCTTAAGCTGGAAAAGTATTTCAATGCTCTGGTTTTGTCCCAAATCATTAAAGCTTCTGTAATGCATTTACAGACTAGCCAAGAGGCTAACTGGGATGGTTGGATCCTTCAGAGATATCTGTTTGTGCTTCAGGGGTCACTCTGCTATAGAAAACTTGGGGGCCTCAGTGAGGTTGGAGAGGCTCTCTGGGCAGTCCTGGTGGGCTTCCCTGAGAAGATGTCGGAGACCTGGAAAGGCAACCATGGTGTGGAGAGTTGAAGGGGTTGCTGTTTAGGTCTTGCAAATATGTATTTCATCAGGAAATTGGCCTGACTCTGGCCTTAGAACTTCTCTTTTGGGAGAGTCCAGGCAGTTTTGTAACATCCCACCCTCTTCCCAAACTTCTGTTGTTCTGTAGCTTGGCAACTCCCCCCCCCCCCAAAAAAACCCCAACCCCGAACAACAACTGATAAGCATTGAATCCAAAGACGAGTCTTAGTAGCTGCCACTGGAGTGTGTAGTCTTGTTTTCTGTCTCTTTGGCTGGAGGACCTTTGTCCTTATCACCTGAAGCAGCTCAGATGCGCGGCCGCGTCTGAGCCAGCCCTCCTTAGATGTCAGCTTGGATGCTCTCTGTGTGCCTGTGCTTCCCCTGCTCCAATACAACTGCATTTATGGGCACAGCAACAAATACCACTTATTTTGCGGACTATCTTTGTGGTGCTGGAGTTCAAAGGTTCTTTTTGACACAGAAATCTAAGATGACACATGCTGTGATCAAGGGGTTGTGCCTGGTTTGTGAGCCTGCAGTGTAAGCAGAGAGCAGCATGGGCCCTTCTCTCCTGAGCAGGGATGGGGACCAGAAGCTGCCATCCAGGCTCAGTGCTTATTTAAACTGGAATCCTCTTGATCTCTGTGGGAGTGCTGACAAATGTTAAGAGCAATGGTTTCTCTATATTAAAAACACCCAAATAAGCGAATTTTAGAATTAATCTGATTGTTTTCCAAAATAGCTTTGGTGTGTAACTTCCAATGGCTGACAGGAGTTTGTAGGGGGGTTATTTAAATAAGAAAATTCTCTTTTTACCTTCAGTCTCATCCTTTAATTTATCAAGCCAATTAACTGATCTTACCCAGGGACAATTTGTTCCTATGCAATGCCCTCCCCCACCAGAGTCAAGGGAAGACATCTGCGCACACACAGGGTGTGTTACTCCTATCCTGTACATTGTATGGAAGTAGGGTGGTGCTTTTTCATTCATTTGGCTTCATTTTAATCTTTCTGTCTTCACCCTGAGCTCAGCTGAAGTACTTCACAGGTTCTGCAGCTAATTAACACGATTACAACTGTCTGCATCAGGTTGGGAGATTGAGTTAGAAGCTGTCAAGATCCCTGTATACTGGAGTCTCATTAATGAGTCTCCAGTGCAGCCACATATAATGAAATTCAGACAGATCAGGTTAAATTAGATTAGCTAATGGAATTCTCATCTTCTCAGTTTAATGTAATTCTGAACAGTGATTCTTTAGTTTACTTACAAAATAAATGCTTCTTTGAGTTGGATTTGTCCTGACCCTGCAGGCCTGAACTCTTTGGACCTCTGAGAAGTTAATGTCCAGGATCTGAACTCTGTGGGCTTGGTTGGTTGGTGGCTTTTGGGGGCCTTGTGCTAGGAAATCTGGGAGTAACTTGGTGCTGGGAGAGGAGGCTCTGCAGTGCTCCTTGTTGGTGTTCGTGGAGTGGCTCCAAGGGACTTGCATGGTGGATCCCTCCTGCCCTCAGTGACTGTAGCTGGGATAGAAGTACAGAGCAACTGCCTGTGCCACAGCTCCTGTACCTCAGTGCAGAAGCAGAGGGGCAAGAACAAACAGCCTCTGTTGCAACACACTTTGAAATGTTTGTTTTGTGCTATTACCAACTCAATCCTTTGCCCTGGTACTGAGAAATAGGAAGGATGGAGTAGGTACCTGATAGCTAAGTCCAGTGATTGGTCTGCTGGGTCAATGCTCTTGTTTCAAAGTAGACAAATTTCTGGAAATACAGTACGACTTGTTTCTTTGGCAAACTAGGGGGAGAGGATATTGTGAAATATTAATTTTTTAAATAGTGGCAACGTCTTGCGCAGTCCCTTAGCAATCCCAAGCACAGGCAGCAAAAATAGCAGTGCCAAAGTAAGTCAGAGCAGCCTTCAAAGCTTGATGGGGAGCTGCAAAGTTGTGCAGAACTCAGCAAAACTGCCGAAGTGTCTTTGCTGTGACCCCTTTTTGTAATCAGCAAGGAAACAGGCAAGATGTAGTGGAAGGTCCCTGCCTGTCTGTCACTGGCTTGGTGTGACAGCCTGTGCTGGTGGAAGATGCAGAGTCTGAAGATTCATTGGGGATGGCAGGGTCCCAGTGCCTGCTGGGGGCTGGCTGTGCTGAGTGAGGGTCCCTGGTGTTGAGTGGCTGCTGCTAATCCTGGAGTGACAGATGTTGGTGGAGGGTCACTGGATCTTTGTGAAAATGGCAAAAGCTGCCTCTCTGTTTAACTTAAAGAGCAAATTGTGCAAATTGGGAAAGGATTTGTGTCCTGGTATCCTCTTACCAGCAGAGAGCCAGGGAGGCACACAGCTGGTGTGGTGTGGGAGTTGGATGGAGGGGAAAAGAAATGGTATTTGTTGTATTTTTCTGTCTTTATAGAAGCTGCTTCACTTTTTGAACTCTGTCAGCATGGCACCTTTTTCAAGTACTAAATTCACCTGATTTGCAATGGCATTGAGTGAGGATACTTAGTGTCACTCTCTGACAGCACAAGGGCTTTTGAGAAGCTGTTAGGGCTGCGTTAACTCAGATCCCCACTTTTCCTGACTGTGGTGTCTGCAGCCAGCACACCAGTGTCTGTACCCCACTGTCATGATCAGAGTCCCACCATAATCACATGAAACTTTTGATTCTCTTCCCCCTCTTCCAGCAAATTGAACAAGTTTTGGTTAGGAGAAAAGTAACTTTAGGCCATACAGTGACACTCCTTAGGGTTTTAATCTTCTTTGGGTGGTATTAATTTGGTAGTATCTGCTGGTAAAAGTGAAGGTCTCTGAGCAAAAGCAGGTGTTCTCAGTCCAATTTTCTTTTAAGAGGCTCTCCTTGCTGTGACAGCTATGCTGTGTCCTCTGAGGGGCCGGTGGTTTGGTGGATATATTGTCCCTTTGTGTGTCCACCTGCTCACCCAGGCTGATGCACTGTGTTCAAGGCACAATACACTTTTGCTGGTTATGGGATGCTGCTAGGACTGGAAGAAGTTGTTCCTGGCAGGACTCCTCTCTCCTTCCTTAACACTCTTGTCTTCTCAGCTGCAAATCCCATTGCCAGCATAATAGTTGTTTTCATTGCTTTGCTGGGAGTAGTGAGGTTAACACCTTGAGCAGCAGCTAAAATAGACACAAGCAAATAGCACAATAGCTTAATCCCCTGGAAATTACTCTTTTCAGTATGGAGTTATGTTTCCTTTTTATCTCCCCCCACTTTTCTTTTAAAGGGCAGCATTACATTTTATTTACAGCTGAGCCCAGGACCTGTAGTTTGCTGCTTCTACATGCAGAGTCACAGAATAACCCTCTAGATATTCTTTTCCCAAAGGTAATTTCCTGGTTAGAGGGTTGTGAGACCTTGGCAATGCAGGGTGGAGCAGTTCAACCACATGATCTTATCTTTCTTAGATGTGGCCCGTTGCAAATAAGGTTCCTTAGCAGAGCAACATCTCTCTGGTCCTGCCTGCAGTGGAGCCGGGAGCAAGTTCAAGTTGTCATTGCAGAGATGAGCAGCTTCCAACATACATAAATATACACTCCTTCTCTGTTGATTCTACTGCTTTCCCTATAAACAGACGCACAGGCACTTTCCAAGTGAGCCATCTGGGTTTGACAGATGTCGCTGGCTTTTTCTGGACCCATTGTTAAGTGGGAAAAAGGGAGGGAATATTCTGAATTGAAGGAAATAGCTTCTGATGGCAGTCTGCAATTTCATGGGCTGGGAGATGAGCTGCCCTTCTTTCCTTCAATTGCTATCAGCTTCATTGATTGTAATCTGCATTTGCAGCCTGGGAAAAATCACTTCTCGCGGGAAGTGCTGGAATTGTCACTTTTTGGGGAAGGAAGTTTAGGTGTACTTTTACCCTTGATGCAGAGCTAGTGGGCTTTCTGTACTTCTGAGAGAAGTAGCATTGGTTTCTGAAGCTGTATAGTGAGGTCTAGAAAGCTGTGATCTGGGACTTAATTCCCATACTCCGGATGCCTTTTATCCATCCTGATCCTAAAACTTGGCAGATGCTGGTACAAGGTAAAGGCCCCCTCCTCTCGGTCTGAGAGCTACATGTGCTTGTATAGTCTTGAAGCCTCTTTGAATCATGAGATTTGCTTCCTGATGTAAAAAGATCCCCAGGTCTGATCATTTCTTGTGAAGTTAGTAAAGTTGACATTATGGCTAAATACCAACATCAAATATCAACATTACACTACCTTTGTTTTTCCATTCTTTTTCTTTTGCAATTTTTTTATTGTTGATGAAAGCATGTGAAATAGACCAACTTTCTGAAAGTGATGGTATTAAAAATAGAAGGGGAGTTGTGTATGAAGTGCTAAAGGTCATACATCAGAAGTGAATTTCAAGGAATATATTCAGATGAGTCTGTGATGAGATGCTTTGCTTCTCCTTTCTAATGTGTGTGGGGGTGAAGTTTCAAAGCTCTGGTTCACACACACACACAGAGGTTTTGTGCTCCTTGGAGTTTTCTGCCACGCTCCGCTGGTGGTGGCTGTGAGGCATCTGGCACAGAAGACAATGTGTGGTTGTGGGCTGAATGTGGACATGTGAACATGCAAATCATCGTAATAGCTCAGGGAGAACAAAGTCTGAAGGGCACATGTAGGACAACTTCGCTAAAATTGCAGATTTTATGCTTGCTTTTAGAGTTTATTCAATTAGCTTAGAAAAGGAAGAGAGAAGCAGGGGGAGCACAGTAGTTACTCAATCCTGCACGTGTGGCAGCACACCAAGTGTGAAAGTGTCAAAGATAGAAGTTTGCTAAGGCAATCTGTCAGTACTGGAAACCTTATTTCTTCCTCTGTGTTATCTTCCCCGAGGCAATAAAGGGAGATACTACACAACCTATGTTCAACTCTGAACCCTGGATCCTTGTCAGCCTGTTGGAGAACGTGTGTGAAAAGTCTTTGTATAGATGCTGCTGTGCTCCCAGATTTGACACCAACTCCCAGAATTGACTCCAGCTGTTGCTCCCAGCTGTTCTGTGTTCGTGCTATAGAAGTGTGTTTCCTCTTTGTCAGCTTTAGATGTGTTTCTAACACAAAGGTGCCTGCCCTGCACTGTAAACATTTCTGAAAAGATTTTGTCCCTACTGTGTATCCCATAGTACAATGTTTTCTTGCAAATTGTTCTGGAATGGCGCTCTGGGTTCATGCTTTTATGTGACTCTAGGGAAAAATGGCAATTTCTATAGAAGGATTTGACTGTACAATGATTGTAAGGGAAAACAAACAAATTAAGTGGTCAGCATTTTCTATCAACAGACGTTTTCTCAAGTTAAAAACTATTTATTCAAACATGATTTGCATTTAAGGTGGGATTTGGGACATACACAGACCTTCAAGTACCTTTCCCTGTCCATCTGCCCCTTCTGTGCTCTGTGGCATCCATGAGCCCTTCTGCAGGAGCAGCAGAAACATCAGTTCACTGTGTGGCCACCCCGATGAGCTACCACAGCTCCTGGAGGTGTGGTAAGGTTCTGGTTGTTTTCTTCCTCTCCCTGCTGGACTCTGTCTTGGGGCTGTGTTATCAACACTAGGTTCTTCTTGTGATGTCCTTGCTCCTCACCTACATCCCCTTCTCTCACCAGCCCCACTGCTGTGCTCCTATTTTTTTAATAGCTCGTTGAGATGTGTGTTCTCTGATGGCACAGGAATAATCCCAAAGTGCTTTGTCCTACCGAGTGCTGGAACTCAGCTTGGGATATTTGCAGAACTGGCAGTCCATCTCCAAGAACTGAGCCCAAAGGGCCTTGTATTAGGGTGAAACAGGCAAAACTGGGAAACACAGAATGTTGTGGTGTCCAGAATTCAGTACCCAGACTGGAAGGCACGGAGTCTGTAGTGCCGAATAGTGTGGGTGGTATCGGCTTGAGGCATTCATTTTGCCCATCAAGATCAGCTTGCTGGAGGTGCCTGAAAGCAGGACCTGTACTGGCTCGGCTGAAGAAGTGAGTGTTAACATGAAGGTTGGGATTTCCAGTGGGCTCCATGTAAATTACATACTTAAATCTCTGTAAATGGTGGCATTAATTCCCTCGGGGGATACTTGGAAAGTCCTACCCTGCAAATGCAAATCGATTACAGCTTTGTGAAGAGAAGTGTGATAAAGAGGTTTGAAAAGCTCAGTGAGGGATGGGATGCCTCTGCAGAAAGGGATCTGTGCATTTAGGAGCTGAAATGCTGTCTGAATCAGTAACTGGATGAATTGGATTTGTTTCAGGGGTCAGTGCCCAAACAAATATTTTCAGTAAGACATTCATAAGCCTTTATTAAACCTAGGCTGAGGCCACCCTGTACTGTCTGAGACAGTGAAAGAAAGAGACTCAAGATAAGAGGTTTGCATTAGTATTGGTAGTTATGTTTGGGCAAGGATTTTTTTTTGGCCTTACATAAAGGGAAAATGGGTCCAGGAGGTGTCTGTGAGATGATAAAAGAGACACTTGGGACATAATTTTTCCTTTTGCATGAATTTTTAAAACACCTGAAGCTAGAAAAGCTTTGCCCTCAATAGTGTACCATGGAACTCAGAATTTGCTTTCAAGTGAAAATAGCTACAAACACAAGGAGAAGGAGAGGGCAAAATGCTGCTTTGAAGGAGTTAACAAGCATGTGGAACAGAGGCCTTTGTTGGTAAAGCCTGCTTGGAATTTTCAAAGACATTTATCAAGGTTCCTCACAGAAGATGTTTAAGGAAATGAAGCAGCAGTGGAAAAAGAGAGGGAGGGTCTTAGAAAAATAGTTGAAGATGAACAGACAGTACAAATAAATAATGAGTTTTCCTGGTGGAGGGAAGCTACCAGCAGAATACTGCAAGGTCTCACGCTGACACCTTGTATCTTTCAAATATGAATCAGAGACTTGAAAAAGGAGCAAAATAGAAAAGAAATAAGTTTTGGCAGCACAGCAAACTATTTGGGGTAGTAAAGACAAGCAAAGTGCAAGGATGTACAGAAGGATATTCTGAAACAGAATGATGGGATGCTAAAATGACAGATGAATTTCAGGGTAGGAATATGTGAAGTGATGCACATAAAAGTAATTCTGCATGTACGTAAGGCAATGAGCTGTGAGATGCCAACAGGCTCTGGGGGCTTGAGGTTCTGGGTTTTAATACAGAGCTCAGTGGTAGTGTTGGCTCAGTGCTCAGCAGTGATCAAAAACAAATTGAACATTAGAAGTTATTAGCAAAGGCAGTGGGAAGAAAACATGCTGCAGCTGTGTAAGCTTGTGTTTGCACTGCCCCCTGCTCTATCTCCTGGCTCTGGAACAAACCAAGAGAACTGGAAAGAGGCTCAGAGCAGGATTAAATCAGAGGTATTGGGTTGTTTTTCTACCAGGAATTTTCAGGGAAACCAAGGTTCCTTACTCTTCGAAAGAGATGGCTAAGGTGAAATGCAGCAGCAGTCTGTAAAAACCACCAGAGATGGTGAAGGTAAATAGGCAGTGATTTCTGGGGGTCCATCTCCATCACAGGAAGGGCAAGACTGCAAGTTTTGCTTCCAAGGGGGAATGCAGTTGTAGCAATGCATGTGAAATAAAGTGCTAATCATGGGTGCTGTGGCCTTTTTGTAAACGTCTAGGAAGCCTTTAATGAAAGGTTAATTGAGTGGTGGATCAGCAGAAAGGTATCCTGGGAAAGAAAAGGGTGAGGGCATGACTGGAGACAAATTGATTTGATTTCTGTGTACCACAGTAGGGTGGTAATTCATGCTGTTCCCTTCTGGTGTGTACTGAAATTACAATGCTGCTGTTGAGCCCATGGCTGTCCTGCTGTCGTGGCATAGGTGCCATTTGGCAATGTGTGCCATTCCTTTGGCTTGGTTTGAGACTGGAACTTCAGCCCAATGGAGCACGTAGGTCTCGGAGCATGTAGCAGGGGAATGATGCCTCAGGTTTTAACTTTTATATTTTTTAAATCCTGTACTGCTTAGTATGTAACTCTGAAACTTCATACAGCCTGTTAGCTACTGTTCTCTCATGCAGGTTTGATGTAACAAACCCTCTCTACGTTTGCACTTCAAGGCCACCTTGTTGTGCTAGGCCCCAAAATATGTAAACTGAAGCCTCTGACAAGGGAGCAAACTTTAGGTAATTACATCACTACCTGAAATTATAATTGGAGAATTAACCCTGATATGTAAATAGTCCAAATTTATAAAAGTGTGAAAAACCCGTAACAGTGTCCATCTTGGGTGGAGCCCCTTGGAGGCTTTTGACTCCCAAGGTGTTTGCTCGAAAGCCCTTCAAATAAATACCTGCTCTTATTCTTTTAATCTTGTCTAGCCTCTGTTTTCAGGTAGCCATTTCAAGGCATCAGTTCAAGCATTCCCTGGGAGACCTGGGTGTCTTGCAGACCCAACTTGTTGTGGGAGATGCTGAGCTCTGTCCCCAATAACCTTGTTGAAACCTGTTCAGAGTGGGGCTGGGAAGCAGTGGACTTCACTGGCTTTGCTTCTTGTCACCACCCATGTCATGGCATGCTTACACTGAAGAAGCAAAGCACGTGAGATACGCTTCCAAGCACAGTATCTCGGTTTTCTCTGTTAATAAAAAGACAAAAGTTAAAAGGAAGCTCTGGAAGGGGGAACAACCTTCAAATTAATTTAATTTTCAATCTGGACAGATATCTTGAAGATCTCAGTGGTTGTTGTATCAAGCTGAGATCTTTCTCCTTGCTCAGGGCAAGTGTTACCTTGTCAGAATGAAATGTTTCTGGGATCTGAGTGCCTGCCAATAATAGGGCTGCAGACCATGTCAAGCTTTTCTTTTTGAAGTCTCTTTTATTTCTAATATAATTGTCTGCATTTCATGAATTATCCCTGAGGTTGCTGCTGTAGTTTTGTGTTACTGGGCTACACCCTCTGCATGCTATTTTGGCTGCTGCTCCCCCAGGTACAGGTCTGCTCTCTCTACCATGGACTGATTACTTGACAGTGAGGGTCAAGGAGAGTTGTGTTGGGTCAAAACTCGCCAGGTGAATGCCAGGTCTTATTTAGAACATCCTGCCTGGTGTTTTGTTGGCATTTGGGTGTGGTAGAGACATCTGCATTGATTCTTGTATGTGCTAAGGACATATGGCTGCCCTGAGAATAAATGAGTATTTTAATGAACAGAGTATGTCTGCTCACCTAAACATTAGACTGAATGGATGTTCAGTGCATCTGGCTTTGTACAAGGCTGAGACCACAACTGCTCTCCCATTAGGCTTAAGGTCTCTGGATTTACCCCTGGCTGCTGTTAACTTTCTCTCCCCCAGAATTACTTTGGTGATGTGAGAAGGGCCGAGCAAGAGGACTTGACCTGTCCTTTTGTGACGCTCTTTTTCAGAATACCAACCCTTTTTAGAATCCCAGATTGCTTTTTGATGCATGACCCTTATTCAAACTTGAATCTATCACTTTTTGTTGATTGTTTGCTTCCATTTTTCTGGCCTTGAAATTTTGGATGATTTTAAGTACTAGTGTCTGTTAGAAATGCATGTGTCATTCTCCACTCTTTCTCATTTAGTAGCTCCCACAAGGTCCTGCTGGTAACTGCAAGCCTAAAAATTTAGCCTTGGCCAGGCACAAAGAGCTTTCCAAGGGGTAGCTGGTGGGAGAACTGTAGTTACAATACTCCCAACTTAAGTTAACTTCTGTGCTTTGAGAAAAACCACAATATAACTTTCTTTATCAAGCCAAATTTGTAAACTAGAACAAATTTTTTTAATTGTTCAAAGGTTTGCCTGCTATTGGCTTTTTCTGAATTGTTGTAATGAAAAAAACCATAATGGGGATAATAAGCTGATAATTATAGGCTGAACAAATTCTCTCTAAATATGAGAATTAGTAAATCCAGGACGAAACAGTTGAGGCAAATAAGATTTGCAATATCTTATAATAACTCACTGGCCTGGTGATGTGTATGGGATACTGCAAAGGAAGATATTTAACAATGTGCTTTTACATGCTTGATAGGGCATCTGTACCAGCAAAGTCATGTTCTCTTTTCTGTGCTGCTGCTTGTGGGCCAGCAGTGTTTCTTAAATGAAAACCTACATATGTTAGAAAAGGTCACAAATGTCCTGGATTTTACTAAGTTCTCTGCTTTGAAGGAAAAGCCCCGGAAAAATGCATGACATCTGAAATTGTGCCCTTTTTTCAGGATGCTCCACTAATTCCCTGATGAGCAGCCAAAGTGAAGCCCCTCCTGGTGCAGGCAGGTGAAAGTGAGCAGGATGAACCCTGATGAATATAAATGAGGAGATTTGAACCACCTTGTTCTTGTGGAGGTCCCCATGCCCTGTGTCATCCTGCAGCTCTTGGATTGCAGACTGGAGGGGCTGCCATGGCTCTCCTGAGCTCAGAGCGTGAGGATGGGACTGGGCTGTCACGCAGGCTGCAGTGGGCCCCTCTGTTTAAAAGCATGTTTTCCTCCCTGTCGCCACCAGCACAGACTCATGAGCTGGCACTATTAGCATGTGTGTTTTCCCCTCACACAGTGCAAGAATAATTATCCTCTCTCAGCAGTGCGACTGTTTCTGTTCCTTCTGATTTATGGAGGCAAAGAACTCGTTTGAGAGGATGAGTCAGAAGTAATTGAGCTCCAGGGGGCTGTATTTCATGGCTTCTCCTCTCTTTATTTTTGCCCTGTGCTGTACCTCATGGTTACCCGTGCTTTGGCCTTCCAGGGAACATTCAATAAAGCTTAGAAGCAAACTCAGGTCTTGGTTCACATTTAGTAACCAACCTGATTCTGTAAATCGAGAATGTGACACAGTGATAATCTTTCAAGCTTTGCAATATTATCCTAAATATAAAATGATTCATAGTTGGCCATTCCCAAATACTTGGCACCTTCTATAAAATGCAGGATGGGTGCTCTGCAGGGACTTCCACATGCAGCTGGTGCTGGAGGGAGGCTTGGCAGGTAGTGAGTTGCAGGGAGTGATGCTGGGTTTAGTTGCAGCATGTGAATTAAAGAGGATTGCTAGGGATAACTGAAGCTCCTGGAAAGAGCGAGTCCAGGGAAAGCTCTAGGGAAGGGCTTGTGCTTCTGCAGAGGAAGCCAAAGTCGTGTATGTCAGTTTGTGTGTGAGCATGATCCTGGTGCTTGAGTGAGACATGCAGACAGACCCCAAGTGAGCAGGGATTGATGGCATGGCCTGGGCAAAGGTGGGATATACAGCCATCACTTGCTCACTGATGTCAGCAATAGATGGGCAGCAGATGTATTTTGCACGTTACCGGTAAAGGTCTGTGGGCTTGACCTCTGTGTGGTGTTTTGAGAAAGCTTTTGAGTCCCTTAGTGGGTGAGTATCAAGGCAGTGTGAAAGACCTGTGGTGGGGTGAGCTGCTGGTTGTCCAGCTGGCAGCAAGGAATGAAGTTTTTATTACCCTCTTGAAATAATTCCAGTCCTGTTGTGGCAGTGAGTGAGGCACTGGTGTTCACAAGGGTGTCAATCTCACAGGCAGGATTTGAGTTGAGGAGCTGAATAATCTCCCCATGCCTAGAAGGGCATGGCAGAAAGCAAATGGCAACCAGTTAATCTGGAAGCCTTAGATAGTGCAATTCGGGTTGGGATGTCTGCTTTTTTTTGCTGGTTTGGTTTCTTCTTCTTGTGTAAGTATTTTTTTTTTTTTTTTTTTAGTTCAAAACTTTTCCTGCAGCAGTGCCCTGGTGACAGGAAACAGTGAGATGGCTCATGAGGTGCCCCGTTCCCCTGCGATTTTGCACGATGCCTTTGCCATTAGCTGAAGCTGCCAAATTCAGTTGCTGGCTATTCCCAACTTGGGACTGACTGCTAAACTTCTGTATAAGCTGCAGTGACTGATGACTCCGCTTTTGCATTTCCATTTCTATTTACAGTTTAATTTATCTCTCTCTCTCTCTCGTGCTTCTTGAGAACACTTCAGTGGCTTTTTCTTTCAAGTGTAGCAAAACTAAACAAAAGAGCCTGATGTTTCTCTGCTGGACTGAATAAGTCACTGTTATGATTGATAATGGTGAAACTGGTTTATAATTTATCCAAACAGTGATGTACATCATTAAAAACAAAGCAGGCAAACTCCAAGTCCTCTGTGGATCTGATTGCTTTGAACAGCAGATGATCTCTGAGGAACTCAGAGTGGGAGTTCTAGTTCCAAGGGCTCTTTGAAGCATTGTAAGAAGTAATCATGAAAACTAAGGTGATGGATCAACAATTCATTGATTTATATGTGCCTTTGATGGGTGGAATTGTCTGTTACAAGTGGGCTTTGCTAGCTTTTAGCCAGTAATCCCTTGGTTGTTCCCCTCTGCTTATTTCTGCTAAACAGACTGCACTGTCTCAGAATTAATCCCATTAGTTAATTACAGTCTTCTTTTCTGTGGCTTCTTTAGTCTGCAGATCCAAACTGTGAATGGTGGCATGGGTGGCATAGTATTTGGGTTTTTTCTGTGCTGTGGTCAACTCAGATTTGGGGTGTGGATGCATTGGGGATTAAACTGATCACAAAAGTGTTGTGGACTCTTCAGCATTTTTCTCAGGTGCACATATTTGTGCTGTTTGTTCTTTGCAAGAAGAGATTTAGGAAAGAAATGAAAACACAATGAAAATCTGGTTACAGCTAAAACCTAAGGAACATGCAAGCCAGCACTTGTGGAAAGTTTTCAGGTGAAGCTGCCAGCCTCTCTAAGTATCCTTAGTTTTGCAAACTGAATTTTCCTAGTAAGGTACTTAAGGTTTGCCATGCACACGTGCTCTGTCTCCGGTGTGCAATTTGGGTGATGTAAGGCAGCCAGGTGCTCGTTGTGGCAAAGCCATTCTTATGGGTGAAGGTGGTGCCTGGTGCTTTTCCCTCAGGGCAATCAAAACATTGATCTGTCTGTCCACCTACCTGATGGCCTTTCACTCTGACCTTTAAAACTGTACAGTGTCCTGCCACGTACGTCTTTCATGGATAGAAAAAGTTGTTTCTCTGTTGCAGATAAAGCTGGTGGTGACTTACTTCCAGTCATGTTAAATGTTGGGGACAGATCGAAACCCAAATTCTCTGACCTTTGGGCTATCCTTCATCTCTGAGCTGAATTGCTCCATGGAAAGTTTTGTAAATGCATGGGTTCCTCACTCTGAAGAACTTCCTCCCCCACAGATGGAAATACATTCCCATTTCCCTCTGTTACTTTGCAGCTGGAGTACTCAAGGCACCAGGATCACAGAATATCTCAAATTGGAAGGGACCCATAAGGATCATCAAGTCCAACTCCCTGCTCCTCGCATCCAACAATCACTGTGTTAATCAGAGCTTATTTTGTACTTTGCTGCTTTGAACACAAATATCCCCAAATGGTTTGAAGATGGCATGGTTGAGTAGTCATGTGAAACAACTCCAGCCTTCCAAAAAATCCAAAATACAGGTGGCTGCTAAAAATGATGTTGCCTCAAAAAGTCTTGTGCCCATTTGATTTACTAAAAACAGTTACTGCTATCGGACATCTCTGTGGCTTATGTCAAGGGATTTTGAAGGTTAGTAGTAGATTGCAAGTAGGAGATTATTTTCTTATTGCAAGGCAGTAAGATTGGTCCCAAGCTACTGGTAAATCATGTTGGTTAACAAGAGGAGTAGAGGAGACAAAGCGGAAGGTGTGGAAGAGGTGTTTGCTGTGTCTCAGCCTGGAAGGCAGTGGTGTAATTCAGATGGCAGAGCGTAAGATACCAGATTGCTTTAAATGTGTTGCAATCCTGTGGTGTCAAGAGTTTGATGTGTCCCCAGGGGCTTAGCAATGAGCAGCCCCATCTCTGTGCCAGGCTTTGGAAGCACAAGGTATGCAGAATCTTCTCCTCCACAAATCCACAGAGACAGGCTGGATCCTTCAAGTAAATGGATTGCTTTCAGTGTGCAGTGAAAGCCTCGTGCTGTTTTTGATGGCACTGCTGGATATTAGTGTTCTCATTGCCGTTGGCACTGCCTCGTTAATACTGCATCGCTCCCCTGCCACTGGGATTTGAGGATGATTTAAGTGTCTTTGCATTGTCTCTTTGGAGGAGGAGTGAGAATTGCAAGGGAAGCTCTGTCAGATATGTGGGACCAGTGCAAGACAGGCTGGGGTGGTGTAGTAGGAGGAGAGTGGAGCGGGGAGAATGGGTATTGAGGGACAGGCAGCATGGCCAGGGATAATCAGCTGACTGGGCTGCAGGCAGGACAGGCAGCTTCCTTGCCTCTGAGATGTGGTGTGCTGGGACATGCTGCTGGACCATGGAGACACTCCAGTGCAAGGCCTCAGCTTTTGTTGACACTGAGTGGAATCTGTCTTGTCCAAATTTGTGTGTCTGCACTGATAGCGAAGAGCTGGGGTCTCACAGCAGTCACTGGGGGGACACAAGCAGCTGTAGAGCTCTGGCCTCCTTGCTCCAAGGCAGGGATGAAAGAAAAGGGTGTAAAGGGGCCTTCCTCTAGGCCTTGGGGGCAAAGTCTATGGAAACTCCTCCTCCTGTCAGTGAGCAGCACTGAGTCCTGTTGCTTTCTTAGCAATGGAGGGTACACTTGTGCTTTTGCAGGAGCTGCTTTTAGCACAGTGCAAAAGTCCCTTGTGCTTGTTGGATCATAGTGGCTGTGAGGAAACAAATATTTCGCTAAGCTCACCTCTGACTTGTCCTAGACCTCCTTGATTCCTCAGCCCCCCACCAATCTACTGCATTATGTCAGTGCCTCTGGCTTTCTTGAAAATGGGGGCTGATGTTCCTTGCTTCTGGAGCAGGAGGGGCAGTGAGATACTCTCAAGGTTTATGTGCTACTAGAGCCAGTTCTTAAGTGTGGCAGTTCCTAAAGAAAACAAACCCCAGTCTTTCGAATCCCATATGGGAGTAATTTTCTCCCTGACAAAGCCTCTTCTGAAATGAGAATGCCCTGTCACTAATGAGTGCATCAAAGGACATCAGGGGGCACATGAAATCAGCAAAGCATTTTTAAACCCCTGCATTGCTGTGCAGGGTGCAAGGTCTTTTAAATTTAATTTAAAGTCCTTTTGATGATAAAGATACAGGCCATGGATGCAAATACTCTTTCATCTGATGATATTTGGAGAGGAGTGTGTTTCTTCTAGATATTACCTGGAGGGTATGTTGTTGTGTGTTTTGATTCATTGTGCTAAGTAATTGCAAAATATCTTGCAAGGTTTGGTGTGGTGCCACCACACACGATTATATTTCTTCTTCCTTTCTTGCCATTCTACATCACCCTTTTTCTCTTCTCAATATTGTACATGCAAAATAAATTTAAACAGTTGAGTGGGCAGCTGCTAAACCCAGTGGGTTCCAAATGCTCTCCTTCCAGGGAAAAACCTGAAAGAAACACTTGGGGCTTTATTTGTCCCAGAATTTTAGGTGGAAAAAGAAGATTGGAAGATACAGTTACTATAGATATGGCTATATATAATATTTGTAGTTTAAATCCTTATATTGATATTTTATATCAGGAATGCTAGAATGATCCTTTTCCCCTCTCTGTGTCTTGAAAACAGAATTTTCATTGGTGGGAGGAATAGGTTTAGGACAGTTCATTCCAGTGCAAACTGAAATTGTGAGCCTTCACAGCATGTCAGGACTTAAAGTGCCAAGACCGGAGATGCAGTCCCCTCTGGGGAGAGAGCACTCGTGGGGGGCATGGAGCTGGGTTGGAGTGTCCCTTGTGGTTCTCTCCTGCCAGCTCCAAGCCAGGCACAGAGAGAACCTGACCCTGCTCATGCCCCATCCTCCAGCAAGCATCTGACCCGTTGAGTCGTAGAGGTGCTCAATTATTTTGATGAGCAATTGCCTTTTGACCCGGGAAAGCGTTCTGCAAACGTATCAAACCCCATCAGCTTGATGTGAATCAGCAGCTCTGGCAGAGATCGCTGGGTGTTATTTTGCAGCCGTGCTTTGCCGTGCGAGGTCATGGACGGTGATTTTAATGAGTAGCCCTGAATGAGAGGAGCGTTTCTTGCAGTTGATAGGGGCCCCCAGGGCTGAGCTCAGTAGCCACCCAGCCCCAAACCCTGGCTCATTCTATCCCCCACTATCCTTGGAGAGGGGCAAGGTTCCCCTGAGGCTGCTCATGTCCTCCAAGGAGCCACTCGTCCATCCTTCCCCCTCATTTACCTGCTGATTATACCTTTCATGGGGGTGTCTGTTTGTCCCCTGACACCCTGCCTCAAGCAGGGTTGTTTTGGGTTTAGTTATTCAGCAGAGCTGGTGTTTCCTCAGAAGGGTTCCCCATAGCTTGCTTCCAGCCTCATATCTGTGCCCTTTTTATTATTCAAACTGAAATAAATAAATACATGAAAAATGTGTTACTTTAATTGCTATCAGAATATATTTGTTTTTCCCCTTAGGAACAGAAATAAGCAACCAAAATGCCATCTATAATTTTTTCCATGTTTTCTCACTATGAGACCTAGAATAGTCCTGCAGACCACTCCCCCTTCAAGCTCAGTCCAACTTTTTCCAATTGCATCTAATGGAATGAGATTTCTGTCCCCTTTTCTTCCCTGAGGGCAGTGGCTACCCTTGTCTTCATACTCCAAACCAGCAGCTCTCCTGGGCTAGATCATGGGGATAGATATTATAGACCAGCACTGCACATGGACTGTTGGTTGTTGTTTCATAGGGTGGTGGGAAACTCATGTTTCCTCTGTCTTGTCCTCTATCCCCTTCACTAATTATTTATCAGCACTCTCAAAGCAGTGTCCAGAAGCCTCTGTTTCCTGATCAGATAACACTGTGCTAAGCATGGCTCAGAGAATTCCTCTGGGATGATAAATCAGGAGTACGGGGAAGAAGAGGGTGGCTGTGGCTGAAGGGTCAGAAAGATGAGGTACATGATGTCAGAGTAAGGAGCTGCTAAACACAGCATGTTTCTGGTGGCATCAGCTTCTTTTTTGTCATGTTTGTGATAAGGATCTTTTGCTAAATGGATCACTGAAGAGAGAGTCACAGAGTTTAATGGGATGCTGCATCCTGATTACCTAGACTTGCACTTGTAGGGCTTTGTTTGCAGACAAGTGTGTTCATGGCAGTGTGTACCACCTCTGTGGCTATGTGGGTGCCTTATTTCCACACACGTGTACAGCAGCAGGATGGCTGTCCTGCTGCTGTCTACATGTTTGGAAAGGAAAAGGAAGATGCCTTGCTAGAATTCATATCTTAGTATCTACAGTACTTAATTTTATTTTTGCACTGACAATTAGGTGTTATTTTGTTGTATTGCCATAACTCCCTCTGCTGGTTAATTTGACAGTTTAACCATCTGTTTTGATTGATTTTACATCTAGATGCAGCAGGATTATGTACTGGAGACTGCCTTGGATTGAAAAGGTGAGGAGTTTGTGCCCTGTTGTATTTGCTGCCTGTGCTTGCTGTGTAGGTTTGCTTCTCTCTGTGGCTGAGTAAACCCGTTCCTCTGATCACTTGTCCTCTGACTCACAGCTACCCAGTGAGTCTGTAGCAATTCAAATCCCCATCAGAAGGCTTTGAGTCTTTGCTGCACTGCTAGGCTGCAGCTGATAGATCTGTGGCCAGAGAAGCCGGCTGAGGCCATGCCTGGGGAGTGTGCTGTTCCCTCCTCCACAAGCACCACTGTAAAGGGAAATCCCAGGTACGGTGGGAGCACTGTGTCATGGAGGTTCCCAGGAGTTCCCTGACTCAGCTAGCAGTTGTTAATGCCATGCTGAAGCTGAGACTGGCAGCTGTGCTGGGCAAAAATCTCTCACCTGGAAGAGTCAAAGGTGGCTGGGAATTTTGGTCTCTGCACTGCTGGGTTGCAGCTGTGTGTCCTGTGTGGGACCATCACCTGCCTTCATGGGCATTGCTGCTCTCTGCTCAGACAGACATCTCTGCCTCCTCACTCCCTGCTCCACTTGCCCCCAGGGAAACACTTTGCCTTTTTTTGACAACTGCTCATTTCCCCATCCATAAGGCATTTTAACACGCTGGCCCTTCCGTGCTGCTTTGACACAAAAATACAGAAAAATTGCCTTTGCTTATGCCATACAAGAACCACAAAATAATTGCTTAATGAATATCATCTCAACTACAGAATAAGTACAACATTCCTGCAAAGGCATCAGTTATTTTCATATTTTTATATATATATGCATGCCTTTGCAGGAATTTTGGGAAAAAAATAATAGATAAAGTGTCCCCCTTTTGCCAGCGTAACAGAAGAGACAGATACTATCTCTTTTTTTCTCTGGGTATTATTCCCTGCTGCTTTGTATTGAGTTTAATTAAATTCTGGACATCTAATACTTAGAGTTGATGGATTATATTTAAAACAACATGCTAGCTAGAAGTATTGTGGAGATAGTGATGAAATGCTCAGGAGCCATTGGGCAGAGCCATTTTCTCCCTATCTGGCTCTTAGGGGTTCACCTTGATTTAGTGCAGAAGTGCTAAAGGTGCCACAAATCTGTGACTGGGAAGCTGAGATGTGGGTGGTTTAGATCAGATTTGAGGTTGGACCCACATACTGGTGTATTTCTCCTGTTTAAAAATGGAATTTGAGGTTAGCTCCTCTTTCCTTCTGGTTTTCTCTGTGCTAATGTAACTGCTGAACTTGTGTGTATGCCAAGTCAATATGAGACTGGGGGCAAAAACCCCTCAGCCTTTAGCATTGGCTGAGTTACCCCAGGTTTGCTTTAGTTTGAGAAGAGGATGGAGTTGGGTGTTTTCTTGTGTAACAAATGGGTGTACTGATCTGAACTCTGCGTTTCCTTACATGCATCCAGGCACATGGCAGTGCAAGAAGTCTAATCTGGGACGTGTGTTCTGGGGGCTAGAGTGGAGTGTGGGCATCCCCTGCCACCCCCAGTCCAGGAAGCAGTGTGGGCTTGCCCAGGGATGCAGAGCGTCCTCTCAGCTGGGCTTAATTTCCTTTTTTCTGTTCAGCTTTGGGCTGTTGAAGAGGCCCAAGTAAGGCAACCTGGGGAGGTGGAGATGAGCTGGTATAGGAAGGAGAGATAGCCCAGGAAGGAAAGCCAAGGAGTGGAGATGAGGAGCAAAGCCAGAGCTTGGAAAAGGCAGGCAGTAACTGTCTCACCTGGTCAGGGCTGAGCTTGAAATCCTCCTTGAAAGATCATGATTCCCTGGTGTGTCACATAAGGGGTGAGTTACAGATAAGAGGTTAGGCAAGGCAGCTTCCTTTTCACATTTGTAAGAACATCAAATCTGCTGAGCAAAGCTGGATCTGTGAAGTTACAAAAACCACCTAAATGGATGAGTGTGATCCATTACTTTTGCAGGGCTGAGATGGAGTAAGGGTACCATAGAGGAGAGGAGGGGTCAATCTTGCTGGAAGGGTTAATCCTCCCTGGAGCTGCTGCAGGCAGAGCTAAGTTGCCAGTTCTTGGAGACCTGGGAAACCAGCACTAAGCTGGGCTGGAGGAGATAAAATGCTGCAGTAGTGGTAAAGCTGTGGTGCCTCAGCACTCTCCCTGGGGGGGTTACAACTGCAGACAGACTCTGTGGAACTCAGGGGCTCGGGCAGTGGAGATGAGTGCTGAAGGTACTGTGGGCCCAGCCGGAGCATTCGTGTCCCTTTGTGCTCAAGTGCTTGTCAGTGTGGGTGCCAAAAGGAGGAAGATTCATCATGACCTGACTGTGCTGCTGCTGGTGGTAGGAAACCAGTGGGCTCCTCACCTAGCTTGCTAGACCTGCATCCCATGTTCCCAGCTGTGCCTGCCCATTGCCTGTGCTTTATCTGGCAGGGAATTTGTGACTCTGGGAAAACTAGTGATGGAGGAGCTGCATCTCCTTGGTAGAGAGCAGGTAAATGCCCCAGTACAGTGCTTGGAAGCTTTCCCAGACACTTTTGACACATCTTAAAAGCTGGTGTTTTGGAACTGGACCTGAGGGATCTCCTTGCATTGCACTTGCAGTGATTTGTTGTGGCTGGAAAAAAAAAAAATCAAAGCTGCAGAACTCGGGAATGTATTACAGTAATTAACTGTGGCCTGAAGAAAGTGAGGGACATCCTGGACACAGAGGAAATTAAATGGAAAGTGGTATTGACCTTATGTGAGATGGAATTGCAAAAAGCTCTGTTTGCCGGGTGGAAATTAATTATTGGATTTTGTCTAAAGCAAAGCTTATGTAAGAGGCATGTCTGTCTTCCAAACTTTGCTACCTCAACTCTTTGCTTCTCTGCTCATTAAAGAGACACAGGTAGTGATCTGTCCAGTGGCAGTTCAAGCTAGCTCAGTGGGGCTGGCTTGCTAAGGCTGCTGATGTTGTTTTCATTCTGGGATGTTTCAGTGTTAGATAAAAATTTTAGTTGACTGGGGGCTAATCAAATCTGTCCGTCTATCACTCAACATGCAAACCCCTGCAAGCCCTCCATGTGCTGATGGTGGGACGTTGCCTTGAACAGGGACACCTCAGCAGAATGAGGGTGAGGAGCACATCTGAGATCTCCCCCTTCCTCCAGGGTCGTGGGATTGCCTCTGGCCTTTGTTGGCAACCAAGGAAAGCAGCTGCTTTGGCCAGTGCTGCCCACGCTTTGGCTTTCCTGGTGCTGCTGACTTGGGCATGTCCAGGATGGGACAGGCACGGGGCAGACACAGGGATTTTGTTGACAGCACTTGACACTCTGCAGTGGTGTCTACTCATCTGCAAGAGAGATTTAAAAGTAAAGGATTTGGACTGTTACAGTGGGAATATTATTACTTGTATATTTTTGTGGGTATCCCACAGGAGACCAGATTGCAGATCAAGACTGGTAGGTGCTTGTCAGACACAGAACAGTGTTCAATTCATTGATTGTTCTGCCAGAACCTTGGCTGTTGTTGTGCTTTCTCCTTTTTCATTTTCCCACATGCAGAAAGCAGCTCCAATATTTTTCTCTTTAAGTTGACCTTTGTTTGAAATGAAAGCAAAAGAAAATTGTAGAAAGCCCAAGTGAGAAAGCCAGGAATCAGTCTCCTTTCATGTACTGCATGGCTTATATCTCACAGAAAGGCCATTTGTCTCGTTAAAATATTGTCATCAAAGTTCATTTTCCAGGAGAAATGATTTTTCAAAGGAAGCAAAATATTACTGAAAATACTTGCTATTTCAGTTTTCATATTTTGCTGCAAGACCTTTTTGTTGCTCATTCCTGTTTTCAGAAAATCTGTGGAAAACGTCAAACATTCCAGACTTTGATTTTATAGTAGAATATGTCCTTCCTAGCTTTCTAGTTGTTCCTTATCAGTGCCTAGAGAAACTCGCTCTGTATATGAATTAGCAAAAATAATAAGAAAGATTTTTTTTTTTAATAGGCAATTCTGCTGAAAAGCAAAGCAAAACCAGAGGAAGGAAGGGAAGCCCTGCCACAGGGCAATGTACAGCACTGCAGCTCCTACCTGTGAGGTTGCTCCATCTTTGAGAGAAGAAGATACAAGAAAATCAGAGCTGCCCTGAAGCACTGCAAGAACATATTTAAGTGGAAATAATAATGATGCAATAATTTTCCCCATAAAAACAGCATCTAACTCAAGATTTAATCCTTCCAAAAAGAAAAAACAATAATGATTCAAAGAAAACATGAAAAATTTGTATTGCAAAATTACTTTGGGCATTAGTGGTGAGAGATTCCTTTGGTGCTGCTGTTCTTAAGGAAGCTTACTGTGTTTTATTTTTAATGAAGAGAATATTCAAAATATATCATCAACAAAGACTATATTCTCCTGAAATAGTGTCTTTCATTGGATGTGCAGAGTTTCATTGCTGAGGTGGAGGATAGGGTAGCTGTATATGCAAGATGCTGCTGAATCCTTAATCTCTTTGTAGTATTTAGATTTTTGACTTTGTATATCCATAATATATATGGAAATATATTTTTATATCTATCTGTCTATACTCAAAGAGAGTATTGGGATGTCTTGCCAGTGTGTTTCAATTTCTTTTACCCTTTACTGGAGCAACCCAGCTGCAAACTTTCTTTTTTGTGGCTGAAGGAGTGGAACAGGGTTAGGGCTGCATTCCACCTGTTTGGGGACTGTTATGCTTAGAGTCCCTCAGATTTATTTCCAGATACATTTCACTGGGCAGCTGAGACATGACCTGCTGCAATGCACCTGCTCAGTGACTGTGGCTCTTTTTGTTGGTTATCCATGTTCAGTCTCTCCTGGTCTTTCCATGGGGAGAAGTTAAGCAGTGGGAATAGGATGTCAGTACCTAGGCAAAGGGTTATCTTCTGTAAGACTCCCAGGTGACCAGAGGATAGAGGCAGGTCACTTATTTAACCTTGCACTGTAGAACAAAGATTGAACAGACCTCAGATAAGCTGTTGAAATCAGTGGCCAGACCATGAACTAAAATCCAGCTCTGTCACTGATTTATCAATGTGTTCTGAATGCAGCCTGGTGATGGACATTAAGGGAATCTCCCATGGAAGTGCAGTCGCTGTTCCCAGCTCAGTTCTGATCAAAGGGCTCTGGGCTCACACCACTTAGGATGGCGTGAGAGGGAGGCAAAGCCTCGCAAGAATCACTTCAGGCTCAGCATAATTAACAGTAAAGGGTGACCCTCTCTAACAGATTTGGAGGGGGTGGAGGAGAGGCTTGTCACAGATTTTGACAGTCCCTTAAAGAAACGTGTGACCTTTCCTAATGCACACACATGCTTGCTGAGCTGTTGAGCCATGCCCTGCTCTGCCCTGGACCATTGCTGCCCTGCTGAGTGCCAGGGGCAGAGCTGAGAGGGACCTCAGACAGGTAGCTGGTGTCTGGCATCACCTGTGATGCCATCCCAGAACTGCCTGTGATGGTTGGGAGAGAGCTGACAGGACTCCCCTGTGCTACTGCTTAGTTTCAGGCTGTTTTGTTTTGATTGTTTCAAGTGAGTGATGGATGAATTTCTCATGTGGATTTTGAAGGGTCTGAAAAATGTTATCGAATGACTTCCATTTCTCACATTGTTTTTGACATAGGAAGGGAAAATGAAGAACATGAGGTGCCTTCATTTAAATTTGCGAGACTTCTGCCTGATATGGTTAATAATGGGTATTTTTGATAGAAATAGAATAAAGACCTGGAAGCACAGACCCAGGAAAGGAATGTTGGATAGACTGCATGTGGGAGGGAGATATTGCAGCTGGTACTGCTGATATCCCACAGTGGGAAGGTAGGAGACTTACATGGAACGACAGGCTGTGGTGGTCCCTTGGTGCAGACACTCTGAAGCTGAGACAACTTATGAGCTTTCCTGAAGTCAGAACATGTGTGCAGATGCTCTTTCCCCACTTTGTTAAATCAAAAGAGAGATCAACTACTTATTTTCATCTTTTCCTTTCATTTTACTGTGTGTTTTCATTGACCTGAGAAGTCATCTGGTACATCTGACCTCGTTTGACTTAACCTGAGCACTTACAAGCTATTTCAGTCCAATCTGGTATCAATCTCACAGCTCTTGATTGAAAGCCTTGGGAGGTAGAGAGTCCTTAAGCAAGATGATTTTTTTCATCTGACTGTGTGCAGTGCCACTGAGAGAGGCAAACAGAGTAAAAACAGAGTAGAGCTGAAAGTCTGTTCTGTTCTCTGTTGTGTAGAAATGCTTTAATTCTCTCAGAAACTTCTTTTCACCAGCAAATCACAGACTGCAGTGAGAATGTGTGCATTTTGTTTCTCTTCTACTAACTGGGATGCACTTTCCTACAGTACAGTATCATACGACTGGCAAGTGCTAACAAGTCCCAGTAAGTTATAGATTTTTGAAATAGCAAGATTTTGTATGAGCTGTGAAACAGAAATGTGCCACACTTCTTAGGTTGCCTGTTGGTTATTTGCACTGAAAGCAGCGCCAGTGAATATTTGATTGAAATTTGAGGGGGGAAAAGATCAGCAGCAGCTCAAAAAGAGAAAATAAGATTAAAAGCCAGACCAAGTCTCCTTTTTATTTCTTTCATTGCCTTGTGTAGTCTGTGGGGAGTCTTTACTTCAGTTTGCATGAAGCTATTCTTTCTGTTTGCGGTTCACATCTCTCGGTTTCTGGGTGTTTTACGTTGGTCATTTTCCGACTGTTGGATTTTTTCCTAAAGTCACGTTAGGTGTGTTTTATGGCTGCTTTTGTCTGTTAGTGCAGCTTCTGAAATCAAGACACCAAGATTCCATAATGAACTTCATTAATTACCTTGGCACTGTGTATGTACTGCACTGAGGGAAGGAGGGTGCTGTGCTCAGGAGGAAGGTGTGGGACCAGCCAGCACTGCCAGGAGCACAGGATGGTGAGACCAGGCACCCTGTGGCCATTGATGCAGCAGTGGCAGGGCAAATGTGCCCACCTCTTTTGTGCTCTGTGGAGACAAGATTTACCTGGCCTGGAATGGGAGAGGGCTGAACTCTGTCCACTTACATCTACCATTGGCTACATCCCTGCATCTGGTTCAGCTCCTGGCTGACCCATGTGAGCAACTGCTTCTGTACCCAGGGCATTTCGAAGCTGAAGATTTTGATTTCCAGTCTAATCACGTCAAAAGCTATTGCCTGCTTTTTCTATTTCTTTAAGAAATTTATCTTATCTCTTTTCAATATCCGTGTCTGAAGTCTGCTGCTACTGGGACGCACACTGTTCCCATCACAAACACACAGAGTGGAACAAAGAGAAGCGAAGTGGGAGCAAACACTTTCTTATTTGGGCTGCAGTTTGAAGTAATGAAAATAATAAACAGAGTCTGGGAGGTGCTGCCACGTGCCCTGGTGACCGCATGAAAGGAAGATGAGAAAGGGCATTGTGATGCCCTGGAAAAGATTTTAAGTGCTTTTTTAAAGTTTACAGAGCTGATTGAATTAACATCAGGTTTTATCAAAGTGTTTTATGCCTCTGTGCGGTCCTTCCTTCCCATCCTTAACAAAGACCTGTGATCTGTCACCAGTATTGTGCCCCAGCTGTAACACTTTCATGTTTCAGCTGGGTCATGGGGAATGATATGTAGAGCCACACAATTGTTCCTGCTTTCATTTGCTGATAGAAACAAAGATCTCAGTTGCACCCCAGAAATTACAGCTAGCCAAACTAGTTCTTGGGCCAGGGAGAATGCTCTGTATAGACAGTGTGCAAGATGCTGCACTACACCATGTGACAGTCAGAGAGAAAAGTGACCAAAAGTGACTGGGTGCAAAATTGAAGTTTGGGGGTATATCAGGAGACTGGAGCTGTGTGGGGTGACAGGGACGTGTTGGACATGGTTGAGCTCAGCCCTTCCAGCACTAGCCTGGGAAACAGCTGAACTGCTTCACATGAAATCTCGCCCTTCCTCCCAAATTATATCTATGCACAGATATGTATGTGCCAGTGTATGTGTAGCCTGAGGCAAACACCTGGCATGGAGAATGTCATCCCAATCCATTCAAATTTGGTGGAGATTTAAGCAGCAAAAAAGACAGAGTCTTATACTGGAACGTAGAGTGCTCCCAGCATAACTTAGAGTCCAGTGAATTGAGGAAAATACCTCTTGAGACTCATTGAATGGATCACTCATTGAACATATCATGGATTGAGCTGTGGTGAATGGATCACTGAGGGCACTGTTTCCAGGAGATGAGCATTCCCAGTTGGTCCCCTCAGAGGCTGAGCAGAGGAAAGTGTAGTTGTATGGATGAGTGTAATGGCTGGATTTTACCTGGTGTAAATCAGCTTAGTTCAGGGGCCTCAGAGTGGCTTTGTTGATTACCTTGGCTCAGGCTGGAGCTCTTGCTAATGGAATGAACATGGAGCACCAGGCTCCTGCCCTCTCAGTCCTTCTGTCTGGCATCATTCCCTGGGCTGCCAGTTCAAAGCTCATGGCTGGAGTCTTAAAAACTCAAGACACAGGATCAAAAATGAAGGAACTGGAAGGAAAAAAGTGTTTCTCTTTTAATTTACCAGTTGTTTTGAAATTTTCCTCTGTACTTGGATCACATTTTCAAGATTATTCTGTTATTTCCTTTGCAAAACTAGACACTATCCTTGTGGGTGCACAAATTTAGGACCATAGAGAAAATGTAAATGTGGTGTGACTTGGGATAAAATTAGACTGACAGTGCTGGGCAGTTGTTGTTCCATACTGGGCTAAGTCATCATTATTTGGATTTGCTGGAGTCCAGAAAAGGCTTAGCTCATGTTTTGAGCAAAGCCAGCAGTCACATCCTGCTTTCTTAATTGCTATTTGAGATGAACCATGATAATTTCCATTATGAAGCCAGTTTTAATTAAGCAAACAAAACCCGTTTTTTTTTTTTTTCTGGCAAGCTTTTGATGACTTCTTCCGAATTGTGACAGTCGGGTTCTGATGTGTTCCTCAAATGCAGCCAGGTTTAGAAGCTGCAGTGAAGCAGAGAATCATGTGCATGGCCCAGAGTCTGTCAGTGCTGGCCAGTGGATCCCAAGTAGGATTTTAGCCATCAGTGTTCCCTAAGTGCTGGGTTGCTGGTGGGTCTGTAAGGTGATGCGTAGCTGAATGCAACAATTTAGGGTACCAAGGGGGCTTTAAACCAGCAGCAGGATGCTTTGTTCTGGGTGCTGCAGCTTCCACCTAAAACTGCAATTTCAACTGTGTTGGAAGGAGACCCAGAAACGCCCGGTTACTGTTATATTTTCTTTCAATAGAGGGAGAACCAGTCCTGGCCCTTGTTGCAGAGAAGTAGTTACAATATAATGGGCTGTGGTCAGAGTTGAAGGTAAGACAGGCAGATATGTTTGACTTCTTCTGTAGAGTGTGTACATGGGGAAAAAAGAAGGCCCCCCTGCAGATATCAAGGCATGTAGGGTGTATGGGCTGAGGAAGTCACTGAGGAGCTGATAAATCATAGTCCCAGAGGTGGAAAATCCCTTTCTGACAAAGGGTAAGGGATGGCTTAACATAGGTGGCTAGATGAGGACAGCAGGTAATTTGTTTCTCCCCATCTCATGGTACATAAATCACATCTGGCAGATAACCTGTTACCTGACTGTATAATAACCTAGGTGGAACACAGGCAGGAATGTGCCTTCTTTCGTGTTTTGCTTCCTCTCGTGACAGGGCAAGAGGACATGGGCTCAAGCTGTGTCAGGGGAGGTTTGGGTTGGACATTAGGGGGAATTTCTTCACAGAAAGGGTTGTCAAGCCTTGGAAGAGGTTTCTCAGGGAGGTGGTGGAGTCACTACCATCCCTGGAAGTGTTTAAGGAAAGACTGGATGTGACACTTGGTGTTATGGTCTAGCTAACAAGGTAGTGTCTGGTCAAAGGCTGAACTTGATGATCTCTGAGGTTTTCTCCAACCTAATTGATTCTGGGATTTTCACCGAATAAAAAGTATTCTGTGGTTCTTATTCCCTGGGAACTAGCAAGAGAGTTAAAGGAATGCCTACTTGGGACTTCCTTGTGTAGGTGCATGGCAACAGGAGTCTTAGGATTTAAAATTTTTTTAGGCCTCTTGAGTTGTGCCAGTGTTTTGCAGAAGAGCAGAGAGAGGATGATGGGTTCGTGAGTACAGCCCAGGGAACAAGGCTGGGGTGGGTACAGGAGGGGGGTAGATAACATTCCTGTATATTCCCCTCTATGGCCTCACTGCACCTGTGCGAGGAGGAAGATAAACTAGCATTTACCAAATGCTATTTCTCTTTGCAGCAACAACCAAAGCAGTACTTTATTATTCACTTTAGGATTATGGAACTACTTTTTCCCCACAGCTCCCTGTGAAAAAATTAAGCTAAACACAAACTTTTAGAGATAATCCCAATTTAGCCAGTTGGGATAATTTGCAACCAATTATAATACTACTCTGCTTGAGTCCTCCTTCATCCTGTGAGTTGCCTGATGATATTTAGCCATGTGTAGTCTCTTTCTGAACCACTTTTTACAGTCCTTATAATATTAGTTGGGTTCCTTCCCATGCTGGTGGTGCTAATGGCCATGTTAAATATGAATACCTTTTTACTAATAATATTGGTAATATATCTGGGGCTGCTTAGTTGTGATCCTACTGTCCTAGTAGAATGAAATAGATTAAGTACCACTCCCCAGTGAGAGTGTAATTCATAAAAGCAGGGTGGACAGTATGTTGTGCTTGTCTGATGTGTTTTAGAGAACATCTCTGCTATTGATTATACTTTGGGAAATTGGAAGAACATTTCCCTGGGACATAAAAGTGACTGTCTATTAGTAACATGTAGAGGATGTGTCAGATTTTCAAGAAATGTACTAGAAAGAGAAATTAAGTTGGAAAAGGCCGGGCACTGGGGAAGGCAGGCATCTCCTTTTTTTCTTCCGATGTGGATGAATCTGGATTCTGTTTAGCCATGCATGCAGTTTTAAAGCTGCATGTACAGGCTCAGGAAGGATCAAAATAGCATTTTAAGAGGCTGGCAGAACTTGTCTGAAACAATGGTACCTCATTAGCAGATGCTGATCCTATCAGAAAAAAAACCAAATAGTGCCTTTTGCTTCAGTGAAGAAAATGCTGCCTTAACCCCTCGTTCCCCCACCGGGAAGGGAAGAGTCTCTGGGCAGCAGTGATGAAGGGTTTGAGCAGAGCCATCCTGAGGGGCACCCAGGGTTCAGACAGAGCTGGGAGACACTGCAGCACTGTCAGTCCTGTTTGAATTATTAACGGGCCACACTGCAGGAAGGGGATGTGTTTGGAGCCCACATACCCTCAGCGCTCTGCTTGGGGGAGCAAGCTGCAAAATCACGTCTGGTACCACACATGAAGTCTTGCTTTTAAATAGTAGTTGGGTAGCTGTGAGGGGGTTCCCAGGGAAGAGGAATGGTGGAGTCACTGGTGGAGGAGGATAGGAAGTGTGTTGGAGGCAGCACATAAAATCATGGAGAGAAGGAGTAGGCTGCAGTTTTATACTCTGAATCTTACAGTGAAGAAACTAATACTGAGACTGGCAACTTAGAATTTTACTTATTCTTCTTGCTATATATATAGTGTAGCCATCAGTCCAGTGGGAAGGAGTAGGCAGATGGAGGAGGAAAAGGAGAACAATTAAGGTGGAAGTCAGGGTCCTGGAGCTGGTCTTTGATTACTCATGTGCATGGATCCATTCAGGCCCAGGTGGTAGAGATTTGCTTTGCTAATAACCCTTCTAGTAATTTGTTTTTATTTTTTAAGAAAGCAAAAGCAATGAGTGAATCTTTAAGAGTTGTAGCTCTAATTTGCAATGTTGAAGGGCTCAAGGGTAAAGATTCAGGATAATGAAAAGTTCTCTGAGCTTTACCTTGGCTACAGATGAATTTTTAGCCAATCTTCCCACCAGCAGCAGCCAGCAAGTTGGGAGGGAGGAGTAATGGAAACAGCCTTTATATCTAATTAGGTTGTATTCATGATTTCCTGTGTGGTACCTACCTGAGAGGAGATTCTGCTTGCATCTTCATTGTCTCTCATCTTAAAGGGTTTCATTAGCATCTAATTGCTGCTTATTTTCCTCATTCAGAGCATCCAGGTGCTGTACAATGTTCTTAATCAAGTGTGGAAAGACCATTTGTCAAGAAAGTTCCTGCTCCTTCAGCAAGGTGCTTCTGAAAAGGTTTGGCCTTTGTGCTTATCTAGGGGAAAAACAAGTGACAAGAGTCTGGAACTTGACTGAGGATCTTCACTTGATTCTTCCAACCTTGTCTCCACGATCACACCTCCCAGCAGCATACCAGTGCAAGCCTCATCTGAACTGGAACTAATTTAATGGGATGATGCCAGTGTTGGCCTTGCTGAGCAGCTCTTGGGACAAGTAGGTCACTCAGTCAGGAGGCTGAGGGATGAGCAGTGTGAGATGTTACTGGAAGCCTTAAATCCTTTCCTCTGGAGAACTGGAAGACTGGCTGGGAAAATGCACAGGTTTGAGCCCAGCTGGCTGGGGTGGTAATGAAAACAGAAGTTACGTGTGTTCCCCTTGGCCTCATGCATCTTGGTTCAGTCACAAAGGGTCAACTGTGAGAGAGATTCTTGGACTGGGATATCAAGAGAATAGTTCTTGTGGTGTCAGGTGTCTCCAGGTGTCTTAGGTTCAGACTTTATCTTTTCAGCAGTAACGAGGTGATCAGAGTGATGGGCTGTTCTCCCGCTGGCATTGAGCAAGACTTGAGGACTTGGGTGTGTTTGTCCACACCATAACCAGTGACACTGGGGAGTTCAAAGGGTTAGTAAGGTAGAGAATACTCTCCTTCGTGAAAGGGACAAATGATCTCCCCTGCCTCATTGAAACTGACTATAGAAAACACTTAAGAGCATTTTTTTCTCCTCCACCTTACAGAATTAATCCAGTGGAAACAATCTGGATTTAAGGTGGCATGGTTGGAATCAGAATAAATACCTTGTTTTTCTGGACTATTAGGATATTTACTAGCTCTTGGCCAAAACATCTGCTGATATGACTTCACCAAGTTTAGTGAAGCTTGGATCAAGGTCTCCAATGGCATATTTTTCATCCAGTTCATTAAGCAGCAAGCAGTTGGATCAGATAGGACACAGAATGCAAAAAACACTTGCTGAGAAGGTAATATACTTCATTAGTCACCTGGGTTTGCAAAAGAGCAGGGAGAGAATTGTACCCATATCACCAAAGTCCTGTCAGCCCTCAGCAGGTGTCTCACTGTGTGTCTCCAAGCCCCTCTTTGAGCAGAGCTGTGGAAGGGCTGGGATGATGTGCAGCTTGCTGAACTGAAATGCTGTAAGAGGAAAAACTTCTGATGGAACAAGTGCTAAGGGACAAAAAGATAAAAAGAGTTAAGAAAGCATATTCACCCCCACAGAAATCCCACTGATGCCATGTTGCTCCCAGGCATTGCTGGTGGGAAAAGGGGAGCAGCTTCGAGGGCTTCTGCAGAACAGCAGCCACAGCAATGAGCAGTCAGTATGGGATCACAAAGAAATGGTTATGGTGCTTTTGAAAATGAAGTTTGGTTAATTTTATTTTATTTTTGCTAATGCAGTTCACAAGAAGTGAACAGCTTTCTTTGGGAGGGGTTGTCAGTAAATTTAGTATGAGCTAAACATACAGTTGGGGCTTGCAGTGATCTGTAGCAAGGGTGCAGGAAAGGGTAGCTATCTCACGTGCCTGTCAGTGGTGTGCCAGTCTCTCCAAGCCCTTCAGCACAAGCATCCACGACTATGTGACTGTGGGAGGAGAGGTAAAAGGAAGGGTGCAGGAGAAAGATGGCAGTTCT
This sequence comes from Ifrita kowaldi, assembly GCA_013398055.1. Classification (NCBI taxonomy): domain Eukaryota; kingdom Metazoa; phylum Chordata; class Aves; order Passeriformes; family Cinclosomatidae; genus Ifrita; species Ifrita kowaldi. Next base: position 436,142 of record VZRS01011458.1, on the reverse strand, counting down.
GTAGGAATGTGGAACAGAGGATTACACCCACAGTGTTCGATATGGAAGAGCAAGGCTTGCTGCCTGTGTGTGACATTGTGTGGGAGAGATTAAAGTCACCCTAGGCAGGCAAGAATTGTGTGTGAAGCAGGAGAAGAAAGGGAGATTAAGCTGGAAGGGGTGTGATACAAGAGGAAGGAAGAGTGTTCCTCTAGGTGAAACACAAGTAGTGTAAAATGATAAGGCTTGGATGGTGTGGGTAGCAGGTGCATTGTAGCAGAGGTTACAAGGGCTGAGGGATCTGCAGGGTGGACCCGGAGTCACTCCCAAACCTTGAATATCTCCTGGAGATTCCTATCCTTCCAGCTCTTGGAAGCAAGTGGTATGAGGCTTACCAGAACAGTGGTCAGCCCCAAAGATTGGAGTGGTGCAGGATGCTTCAGAGTCAGGGTGAATTTTAGGGCTTTCTTACTCTCCAGGAACTGGTTGTTAGAGGCTTTCTGCTTTTGGGTGGGTTTCTGGGTTCCCCAAGTGCCACTTGTTATCAGCTCCCTGGAAAGCCTCCTGCCACTGAAAAGGAATCTCTAGTCTCTTTGTAGATGAGAGGCCCAGAAGTTTCAGACTAAGTTTCCATGGTGCCAAGTGCTACATTAAAATGTAGTAAGGAATATTTTTTGCGCTGAGGAGACTTTTTCTACTGTGTCTGGAAAAGACAAAATAACGCAAGGTATGAACCAGCCCCCAAAAAGAGGGATTGTTGCGCTGCTTGGTGCATCCTCTCATGGATATCAACATCAACACGTTTGGTACAAGGGAAGACCCTGGAGGTGAACCTGGTGTGATTTAGAGCTGGCTGGAGTGCTGTACTGCAGGTGTTTAGGTGTAAAGGTGTGGAGAAGAACATCTGCTGAGTGTCTAAGGCTGATGCTTCAGTTGTATTTGCATGTAGGATGCCTGCATTGTTTACTTATGTTTAAAATCCAACCATAAATTGTACTTTGAGTGGCTGTTACACATTTCCTGCTCCAGGAGCAGACTTTCAAAGCCCACAAGAAATATTCAGTTACAATTATGTCTGATTTAAAGGGAAAAGATCTGTAGCTTTGTAGCCTTAATAATTTGCTCAAACAGCTGTAGATTAATGAAAGTGTTGCTCAAGGCATGTTTCCAGAAATAGCATGTAGCTCGGCCCGCTCCAGTCACATTGGGTTAGGAAATGTGTTTGTGTTTTTAATGCTGGAAGTGCACACAGGAGATGATCTACCAGAGCTCTCTGGATTCATGGTTTAGCTGGTCGGGTGATGTCCAGAAGAGCTTGAAAACTGTTTCTTTGTGGCGTTGCAGAGGTCTTTAGAATCACCTTGTAGATGGTTTTGGCTGTTGTAGAGGGAATGTCAGCCCCAGAGAGTGGCCACCAACTGCTCTGCAGTCAGAGCACTGAGAGCCTGATGCAATTTTTCCTGTCCCAGGAGATAAAGCAGATAAATCTGTCATTTAAAACACTGAGGTGAAAGATTCTACTAAGCTTTCCACTCCGTGGTGTTGGACACTATTGGGCTCCACAGACTGAGTCACCAGGAAAATTATGTTCCCCAGAAAAATGCTCTTTTAACTGTATGTTTTTTTCAGTCTATTGTCTCTTAATTTGATTAAGGACAGAATGCCTAGGGACAAGAGGCTATTTGATAAGAAAACTGCAGTCATCAAGTGGAACCAGCTCTTATTCCTGTCATCATCCCTGTCACACACAGAGCCACAGGGACCTTGCTCCATAATGTGCAGTGTGCTTTTCATAGAGAGAGGTGCAGTCCCTTAATGTCCAGCCAGGGGCAAGTGTGAAAGCAGAGTATTCCCATGGTGTGTAGTTTGAGGTCATGTAATGGCCTTGTGGATTGCTGAAGATAGTGGAAGTACCTGTTTGGGCAAGCTTCCACATTATCCTTTGGGATTGTTCCTGGCCTTGAAGAGAAGCATGCAGTAATCTGAGCTTTGCCAGGAGGGCAGGGACCACGCTGGCCCTTGCTCTGAATTTGTGCTATGGACTCTAACATGTCCTGTAAGGCCCAGGAGTTTCCCAGATGGTACAAGAACAGAGTTAAATGTTATTTGCTCCCTTGTGAAGATCTGATGACTTGCTGAGTTGTGTCCTGCAGTGGGACTGGCAAACTCTTCCTGCAGTCATTGCTGCTCAGGATTCCTGTGGTGGAGAGCTGAAGATCCCTCCCTCCTGAGGCTAAGAGGACACCCCACTGCTCCCACTTCAGTGAACACACATCCACTGTTCTGTGTGAGTAGCAATAAACCTGCTAATCTGTTCAAATGCTGCTGTCCTGTAACAACACACACTTTTCTTCTGAGACACTCACTTGATTGGGATTTTTCCATTGATGTCTGGCCTGATTTATCTGTTTCAAACATGATGGCAAATAAAAGCAGTGCTCATTCAGCTGATCCAATTTGACCTGACAGGGACAAAATGACTGGAGCTGGATGGTAATTCTCTTCCAAAAGAGAATGACAGTGGTAGATCAGGGAGATATGGATTGGTTGGTATTTTACACAGAAATGGTCCACTTCTTTTTTTCATTGCTTTCATGAGCCTGAATGCAAAGTTTTTTGCTTGTGGGTGATAGATTTTTTTTTTGGAGAAGGGAGGCAAATTGCTTGATTATGGAAAAAAAAATCCAAAATTGGTGCTGCTTGAAAGCTTTTAGCCAGTCTTAAAAATGTTTCTAGGCTGAATGTCTGAGTGGGGAACATGCAGGGAGACTCTTCAGCAAAGCTCCTGACTGGTTAACAATATAGAAAGTAAAAAACTTTAGGCTTGCAAGTAATCAGTTTTTTGTATTGGATGTTAAGAAAAAGGCTGTGCAAAAAACCAAACCAGCTGTGTGACATCCTGAAATGATGCTATAACCACTGTATGACCTGCAAGGGTAGGGAGATTATTTTGGATTGCTTCTAGACATATCTGACTATTTAAAATAGGAGAGGATGTTGAATGTCCTTCCCATACTTAAGGCAGTGGTAGTTTGCCTGTGCTGGGGACAGGAAACAGTGACACAGAATTACTGCTAATAAAACATCCTCTCAGAGAAGTTGTCCTGTGGAGCAACAGCAGCCTCTAAAGCAGTTGGTGTGAATTTGGAAGCACTGGGGTTTGCTAAGTGAGTGCTGGCTGTTGATCCACCAGTGCAGGCAAGTGAGGAGTTATTACTGCACTAAGATGCAGCACCAGACACTGATTTAATGACTGGAGTATTGCCTGTGGGCAAAGCAGGAACTGGGATGAGGAAAAACTTCCTATTTCCTCCCTTCGTTTTGGTTGTTTTGCAAATAATTGAGCTAGGATGCTCTTGGCTGGATTGGCAGTTTGCCCCTCCACAGAGGGACTGTACAGAACAACTTAAAGCTCTGTGTGGCAGCTGGTCTTTTTCAAGGGCATTGACAAACTTGGAGATGAGTCTAAATTTTCACTATCAGACAGTACTAAAAGATTAATTCTCTTTGCAGGACTGATGCCACAAAGACTCACTGTCTTTGCCATGCACAGGTCTCCAGGGAGAGGAGACAGGTGAGGATGGCAAAGAGCTTGTGGAGTTTCATAACATTGCACAGCTCTGGGTTTGCTCGTCTCTTAATGAGGTTTAATTGCGGCCTGCTTGCTTGCCACTAGATGACAGCCTTACTCTGTGCACCAGGGCCTTGGTTATCATTAATAGGGGGCAGGGAAATGACCCTCTTACAGGACATGTGTCTTGCTTCCAAATGCCTTCTTGCAAGGCAGGGAGCTGGGCACAGAGATGATGGTGCAGATTAGCTCGCTTAATGGAGAAGATAGTATTTGAATCTTGGACACACTTCAAATGTGAGGACAAATCAAAAAATGACATCAATAATCTGCATTTCTTCCAAGAATGAAAGGATGGATTTGTTTTTTAGCTGCAGGGCTGTGCTCTTTGGATTGCTTCTTCTAGCCTGAACCCAGTATGGTCTTCAGGCTAGTAAGATCTGAGCTTCACATCTGGCCCTCAGGCTGGCTCCCGTTCATGGTGAGCTTTCCTGTACAATAATCTGGCAGAGTCCCCTCCTTCCACTGAGCAGAGAGGGAATGAGACATGAATACTCTTCAAGCATATCATCACAGAAAAGTCACATACTCTGTTGTATTCCTTGACTACTTTTCCTCTGTGTTTTTCTTGTCTTTGGTTTCAGTCTGTCTTGTTGCAGATGCAAGAATCTAACTGCATGGGGTTACTTTTGGGGCAGAGCATCCCACCACCTTCCTTTTGCAGGCTTTTGGGATATGCATGATGCATATATGCTGGGAAGGTGAAATGCAAATTGCCCAGTTAACATGACATTGCCATCCAGTTGTTAGCATGGCGTAGCGTATAAAATGATAGAGATCAGCAGAGCAGGTTTAATAGCTTGAAAGCTTTCACACTGCCACTGTAATAGTATCAGATGTGAATATATGTGTTTTGTGTCAGGGCTGACTTTGAGGCTCTGAATGCAAGGTGGAGGAGGTAAAATGTGAAAGTAGTCAGGGAGATTTTAGTGTTGGACATATGTGACCTATTACAGCCCTTCTCAAGGAGGCTTTTGGAGAAAGACCCTTGCAGAGGTTTTGAGTCCTTGGTCAACTGTTCAATTATATTTGTACCATGCCCTGCCTCAATGCATTTGCTTTCATGTGATCTCAGGAGCCTTGAGCCCACCTTGCCTGGTGGCAGTAGCACTCCTACCTGAACATGGCTTTTCAGCTTTGCAGGACTGAAGTCATCCTCTTGGGCTGTTCCTCTGGCTCTGCCCGAGCAGAGCAGGGTTGTACTCTAAGTTATGCTTTGTTTAATGTGTTGTCTGTCCTGGAGCCTTGGGCCAGGGATGCTAAAGGGAACACAGGTACATGCCAAGGTGTTTCAGTGTCTGGAATGTGCTGCTGTCAGGGTGATGTTAAAGAAGCTGAGTTGTGACATTATTATTGATCAGGATCTTCTCAAAGTTTGAGCCACAGAGCTTATATAATTTAATGCCTTCCCTCCTACTCTTTTCATTACATTTTTCTCCATTATGCAATTCAGCTTGGAAGGAGATTTGGGATGGATGCACTTTAGCACATGAAGGGAGGTGGATGGGCAGCCACTGGGTCAGCTCGTGGGGCAGGATCCTGGAGATAACAAGCACAAGCCCACTGTTATGGCTCACTGCAGACTGCTCCAGGCAGGATATGCAAGGAAGAGATGCAGGATAACATAGTTCCTTTGTACAGTACATTACACGTGCACACAACACACGTGATCTCGTGGTTTGTACGGCTGCTGGATAACCCCTCTGAAACAGCTAATTCCTGGATGTAAGCACATTATCATCTCTGTTTTGATTAGGATGCTAATACATATTAATATTTTACTACTTTCCACCGATTGGCTAAAGGAGGGATGTCCTTTACAAGTACTTAGTTAGCTGGTTTAAATGGGCAAAGCATATAAATAATAATAATGAAAGGGGAAGAAGGTAATACATGGAGTGGAACTCATTAATTACTATTTATTAGTCGTTAAGGAGTGAACAAAGTGCTAATTGAGGTATATGAGCTTGACTAGCCATGAATGTTTTCATGTGACTGTAAGAGTCATTGCTTTTCAAAACACTGTTAGAGCATTTTGAATTCTATTAACTATTTTTTGCATCCCTGATCTTTGCTGAAGGTTTTCAAGCTGTGCTATTGCATGATGATACCTGATAGTAATTTTCAGCAGAACTTCTGGCTCTAGAAAATTGTTGGAGACTCATCCTTATGTTTGAAGAATTGCTTTGGTTTGTATTTCTTTTCACTAGCTAGTACATACCTGTCTGCACAAAGAAAAAAGAAAACTGTGTTCAGCTGAGTCTCGTGGTCTTTCTGGGCCACATTCTGTTTTTATTGCCAGCTTTTCATATTTGCAAACATATCCTGAATTTAGTGACAGAGCTGAGGTTGGGTTCTGTCCCCAGGTGTCTGTGTGTGTGACCACCTTCATGGGAGTGCACATATGCTTGTGTGCAGAAGTCTCCCTCCTGATGTGGAGGGCACATTTTGTTGCTTATTTACAGTGTGTTACCCATCCTCATTCTGTTTGAGGCAATTGCACAGAAATGCTGAGTGCTGCTCTGCTTTGTTCTTTGCTTTTTCCTCTTCTGTGTATTTTTTTCTCTTTTTCCTCCTTTCCACTATTTGGATGCTGAACTGGGATTTATCCTTGCCTGTGAGGGTGACTTTTTGGGCACAGATATGTGGTGGTGGCTCTTGGGCTGCCCTCTGCCAGGGCTGCCCTCCCTTCATGCAGGGACACACTGGGAGGTGCCGCCGGCCTCAACGCCCAACTGCTCTGATGCTTCCTGACAGCTGCGATCGCATCCAGGAGGAGCTCTGAGCAGGAGCGTGTCTCGGTCCTGTGCTTTTATTTCTGGTTCTGTTGTGAAAAATAAAGCTTTCCAGCACATTAAATATCCTTTTGGGAAATGGGAACGGAAAGTGCCATCTCCCAGCTGTGTGTCTGGCTGTAGTGGCCAAGCCCTGGGTGAGCCTTTGCCCCACAGCAGCCCTCAGCGTAAGGCGGTCGCTCGTGGGTGCCCTTGAGCAAATCTTGGGTGCTGTGGGAAAAGCTTAGCAGAGACTTTTCAGCTATTTGTGCCGGTGATGCAGCAACTGCACAGACTGTCTCCTTGTTCCCGCTGAGCTGAGGGATGGTGGCTGCTTGTCCTGGTTTTGCACAGTGGTCCTGGCTTTTAAGGACCTGGATTGTAACTGGGTGTGGACACACTCAGGGCTGTTGCTGGGGAACCCAAAGGTGGCACTCACTGCAGCGCAACAGAGGCAGATCCTGGGGACTCGCTCTCATTTTCCTAATGGAGAAATAAGGAACTGAATGAAAAACTTTGACTCTATCAAAGGAGAAAAGCCCCAAAATCGTAAGCTCTTCTCTTCTCTTCTCCATCCTGCTTTAGTCCCTAACAGACACTGTGATGAACAGGCCCATACACCTACCCATGAAGTGCAGAGGAGTTGCATAGATTGTAACTCAGACACTGACTAGGACTGTATTTTTCAATGTTTTGGATTGTTTGTAGCAAGAGTGATCCTTTCAAGAACTAGGGCCCCTAGACACATTGTCAACATTTTTTGTGTTTGTGTTTCACCTGTGCTCCCCTCTTTGGCAGAGATGCAGGAGAATGCAGCTACAGGGATGGTGCAGGTTACACCATGTTCAGCGATGCTCCAAGCCCCACTGGCTGCACAGCACCCACATGAACCCATGATGAACAGGAGTGCCACCAGGATTTCTGAGCAAGGACAGCCCTTCTTGGAGGAATATCTCCATCAGTGTGGAAGCTTGCAGCTGGACTTTGGTTATTCCTTTTGTTTGTTTATTTTAACATTAGCTTGTTAATTATCCTAAAAAATAAATCTGTGTGTGTTCTTCTAAAAATAACAAATCCTTACATACTTTTGTGCCTGAATAATCTCAATTTGGTGACCTGCAAACCTTAGGCAGAAGCAAAAAAGAAATAATTTTCTTTTTCTCTTAGGAAACAGATGGCTCAGTTCGACTTCTGTGATGTCCTCTAAATGAAATTGTGTTGTAGATGTTCAGCAAGAAACTAATTTCAGGAGTTTGGGAGAGCTCTGGAAGGCTGAAGGGACCAAAGCCACAAATTGTGTGTCTCAACAAGGGAAGGACAGAAGATGTGGGAAGAGGAAAGGAGGAAATAATGATAGTGCAGAATTTATTCCAAGCTTTTCGTTCTGTTTTTCCTCTGCAAAGAAATAGCAAAATTCACATATTTATTCAGTGTTTGCATTTAATAGCAACCTTTTTTCAGTCTGTACTTCTTGGCCTGAAGCTGTTAATTGAACAATTCCTTCAAGCTGTTTGCAATTCATGTTGTGGCAACTCGCTGTGTACATCAGCTGGCAATGCTGCACTTTGCCCATATGTGACCACAGCAGCATGAATTTGGAACAGCGTATTTGCACATATTGTTTGCAGATGGATGACTGGAAATGTACAGCCTGCAAATATTTGAGTGTCTGAGTATAAAATTTGCTTTTGCCTGAGTGTTCGCACCTGTAAAGCTCAAGCATCAGAGCTGGTACTTTGAGAAAAAACAAAATTTGAAGAAAGGACAGGGAGGAGGAAGACAATGATTCAGATCAGTCACCGGGAATATTCAGTGCTAAGAGCACTGCTGTACTTGAGGACAAGAGGAAAAGGGTGAGGATTTTGTTGAGGAAATAAGGGAGTGTAGGAAGGGCAGGATGGACTTCAGCCTGATCAGCAGTCACTGAGGGCTGATCTAGCAGAAGGAAGTGGCTGAGCCTGTGGAGTAGTTAGAGGATCAGGCTATGATGGAGAGGTGTGGAGTTCCTGCAGCCCTCTGACTGGCTGGGTTATCACTCCGTGCTTGCACTGGAAGTGTCTTTGCTCCTCCTGTGGTGGGTGAGAAAGGTGCATGAGATGAGTAAAACCATGGGAAGTTGTGGCAGCTCCTAACTGTGGTGACTGTATTGCTTTTAGCCACATGCATCGTATTTTAGCAGAGCACGAAATTGCAGTCTGGAGCAGATGAGTGCTGTGGGAGCAGCTTGGTTTTAGCCGCTCCAGTAGCACAGAGATGGAAAGCAGAAGATGGAAGGAAAAGGCTGGAAAGGCCTCAAGGACTGATACATTTTAAAATTTATTAAGCTGTTGAGTTGGATCTCTGGCGCTTATGTCCACTCGTTGGTGATGATTTCCATCCTATTTATAAGGATGCTTTCAAACTAACTGGGATGTCTGTGCTACTGCATGGTGAAAGCAGAGACTGCCTCTGGTTTCTTGAGCATCCTTGGACAGGTCTTTTCCCATGCCTCATTTTCCCCATGATGGATACAAATGTTGATTCGACTTTTAGGATGTGTTTTGACATCATCTACCATAAATCTACAAGGCATTTGTGAAAATAATAAAAACTGTCTTGTCTCTATTGGCCTCTGGAGGGATGAGGGTATATGGAGTAGGAGATGTCAATGCAGGAGCATTTTAGGTCAAAGAATAAAACACAAGGAGTCCTACACAAGTAGAACAAAAAGATGAAGAGTAAAAGTAGATAAGAATAGAGTTTCGTTTCCCTCTCTCTAAACAAATCACTCTGTGTATGTGTGTATATATATATGTGTGTGTATATATGTATACATGTATTTTTTTATTCCCAGGGCAAAATAAGGTGCAATTTATATAACAAAGTCTGACACATTAACAAAGAGGTGCAAAGGTTTGTGAAGCTGTGGAAGTAATTGCTTTGACTCTTGCTCTGGAGCTTTAGGATAGCTGGGTGTTATTGTTTTCTGCCTCTATCGTTGTCTCCTTGTTTCTGTGCATCACCTAACACAAATCATCATCCCTGCAGGCTTTGGAAACTGTGGCAAATTGTCATCTTGCCATTACTGGATTTTCCTTTAACAGACAGTTTGTATTTCCATAGCCTGCAGCTGCCATCACAGACTTCCCAAAGAAAGGAAGGAGTGTTTTGTCTTTTTGTTTCTCAAATTCTAGATTATTTTATACCCTTTTCTCAAGGGGTGCTGCATTTGCTTCCATGACAGGAGAAAGAGCTTGCTAAGAGCTTTGTCACTGTCATTACATTGCTGCAGGCTGGAGTTGGTTTTGCACTTTATGAATTTTCCCCTTTCTCTCCCCAGCTAAGGGCTGTCCTTCCAGTCCACGTAGTTGTGCAGCCTCTGGAGTAGCCCAGCAGCAGCACCGACTTGAACGCCTCTAGTCTGTCCTTCCAAGTCCATATTTCCAAAAGTAGCAAACACAAAATATGACCCCCTTTTTGCAAGGAGCAGGTGTGTTGAGGCAAGGAGTTGAATGTGACAACAGCTTTCATGACAGAGAGATGTGCTTTTGAGAAACTGAGGTGATGCGTCCTCTGAGCCCACGACACGCTGTGTAGCAACCTGGTTGCGCATTGACGGTGTTGGATTTTAACAGTGGAGTAACCAGCTCCTTGCACCTCTTTGTCCCTTCGTATCTCATCCTCCTCACAGAGGAGCAAAAGATGGCTTTGCTCCAATAGCCAGCGTGTTCTTTGAAGATAGGTAAAGTATGTGAGCTCTAATCTGTTGGTATTTTTAGCTCTGCCAGGAGGATTTGGTCATTTCAGTTCACTATTACTGATTGTTTTGCATGTGTGACATTCAACCTCCAGCTGTGGAACATTTCTGATTGCTGACCTCTCTGAACAGCCCTGCAGTGCCACGTGGCGGAGCTGTCTTTGCATGGATGATTGGTTTTGAGACTTGGCAGCCAGGGAGGGAAAGTGGAGTGGAAAACCGATCCTGATGAGCAGCGAAGGATTAGCTAGGGAGATTGTACACTGTAAATTTGCATTTCCTTTCCTAGATAGTCACAGGAAATGCAGAGAAAGACAGACAAAGCACAAATAGCAACAAGAAAACCAATAGTCTTAAGCTGGTTTTGAACTTCAAAGTAACATCCAGCTAGTTTAAGGCAAAATTACAGGCCTTGTTATCCAAGCTCATTGGTGCCATGGGGCTGGTGTCTTGGAGCTGTGGAGGATTAGGTTGGCTTCTTTTTGCTCTTTATATTATTAAAGCCAAAGCCAGCATGGTTCTGATTTTTTAACTTTTTTTAAACATGATGTTTGGTAATGATGCATGAAGCAGAAAGGAAGTTATTTGATTTCCCTTTCCCCCTCCACCCCAATAACCAGCCTTAGCTGTTTTGCATGCTGTCAGCTCAGGAAAAATCATGCTGAGACTTTAAACAGAGCAAATAGGATGAGAGAATTAAGAAGGGAAAAGTAAGAAGTGCTGTAGCTGTTGGAGTTTGTTCTTAGAGTTGTACAGGGGTGTGATGGCTTATCAGATGTGGTCTGAGGGGAAACACTGCAGGAGCTGGAGGTGGCAACTGTAGTGATGCTGGTGTGGGTACCAGTCTCAGCAAGGTGGGACTGAACTGTCCGATGCAGGAGCAGGGGCTTTTCTGCTTGGCCTGAAAATCTGAGGGAGACAGTTGCAAGCTAAAGGCCACTTGCTGGCACTGATCTATCTCCCAGTGCTTCCTGAAGTGGTTAAGGGAGTTCAGAGATCTCAGACCAGTCTTGAGAGCTCTTATTATCCAAGAGAAAAGTAGGCCCTGAGCAGCAAGGATCCAAGCTCAGAGGGGTTCAAGGCTCAAAGCCATATCCTTTGATCAGGCAAGCAGCTGGCAAAGCTCACTCAGACTGACATGTCTAGAAACTGGGGGCCTGGAAGCAGAGCATGTTAAATGCATCATATAGGAGACACCATGACTAGCAATGTTTTGCAGTCTTCCCCACAGCCTTAGTGCTGCTGTGAGCAGGAGTACACAGAAACCAGCTGGTCCTTGACCAAACCAATAGTGCTCTCAGGAGCACAGTGTGGCTGGCAGTACGTGAGTACCCACCAAACCAAATAAGTGAAATTTTCATCTGTTATTAGATCATCAGTCACTGAAGTGATCACGACTTCTCTCCCAGGCACTCTTTACGATGTGTGGCCATTAAAAACTTCTAAGAGGTGTTCAGAGCTTCTTTACTTAGTGTTTCCTGGAGGTCATACGTGAAATGTCATCATTTTGTGTTTTCTGACTTAGGAAACTTTTTTAATTTAGAAGGATGTAAGCAGCAGAGATATCAGTTTGTTCTCCTAACAGTTTGTTAACTTGGTTTAATCCACTATCACTTGATATGGCAAAGCACGTTTTGGCAGCTGAAAGGCCTAACCTATTGGATGCAGCACTTCCTACTCCTTGCCTGCATCGATTGCCCTTTTGACACTGTCACCAGGAATGGGGAATAGGGTGGTAATGCCATGTGAAATGTCAAGCACAGATGTGCTCAATTCATTTATACAAGCAAAGGGCACCTTTGCTTAGAGGCTACACTGACTGCAAAATCCATAATGACGTAACAGCGAGGCTGTGGCATAACCTATACTGGGCAAGAAGTTCAGGGCTGCTGCTCCAGCTGGCATCTCCTTTACAGAGCAGGTTTCTATGAGTGTCTGGACTTCCAGCCTCTTGTGGTAATAACTTTACATTACCATGTGGCACCTGACTCTTCATGCAGTTTCTGGGAGAGGTGACACAGAGACACAGGCTGCCAGCACAGCACAGTCCACTGGGAAATCATCGCTTTTCCCCAGGGGCCGTTGTGTGGAGGACAGCAGCTGGTAATCGACCGTGTTTGTAGTGGAAATGGAAATCATTATCCTCTAGTTTTGTAGTGATGTCTGGCCCAAGGACAGCCCTGCATTTTTTCATCTTCCTCTAAAGTCAGTGATGGTCACTTTCTTGATGTTTTGAAAGCTCTTTTGAGCATCTGTGTTTAACCCTGTTTTTCATTCTGTAACACTAGGCTAGTTGTAACCAAATCTAGTCATCATAAAGGGAGACCACAAAACTTCATAAACTTTAAAAGGTGCTTAATAATGATTTAAAACTAAAAAAGATCATTATTTTATTGAGGAGCAGTGGGCCTTGTTAGGCACTAGTAGCAAGATGCAGAGCCTTGCCTTTTGGGTTGCCAGACTGAATTTAGTCAGACTGCATGTAAAGCATGTCCCAAGTAATAGTTCATCTTCTCTCATTCCCACCTGAAGCCACAATAAATCCCCTGTTGATGTCCCAGTTGTTCTGACAATAATAGCATGCTGCTGGCAGCCAGAGGGGTGATCAAGAAGAATAAGCAGTAGGGGAGGGGCCTGGACTTGCTTCTGTAATGGTGACAGTGTTCACATAAGAACCCCTAAGGGCTAATCCATAGGTGAAGCAGTTGAGCTGATGGCACATCAGGGGAAAGGGCATAGCAAGGTGTAGGGGTCCTTGGTGACCTCTGGAGTTCAAAACAGTGGTGGGGGAATGTGGTTTCTATTCCTTCAGATTTCTCTGGAAGTGATAGATGAACACCTGCGTGTAGGTTTAGATCCATGTTTCCTAGACCACGCTGAGGATTGATGCATTTATTCATGGTGGTAGAACTCCACAGGAGCTTATGCATTTAACATTAGCCAGAATCTAATCTCCACCAAAGGTCTGACCCATTTTTACCATCAGTCGGTGCTATCGACACCTTATACATAGCTTCTTATAATTTTGCTTGAAAGTAGCAGTGGTTTCAGGAAAAAGTCACTGTAGGATTAATTCTCATTTAATCTTTTCCCTGTTTTAACATTCCAGCTGTTTTGAGCTCAGTTGTGAGGACTGCACACTTCTAAGAGTTAGGAGTGGGTTGTGGTTTCTGAAGTGGCTGTCTCCTTGGGCATGAATGGGAAAAGAGACTTCTTAAGGAGGGTGCACTCCTTTTCATTGGGTAAAGACACTGCAGAGCAACTGTCTCTGCTGGACTTTTCTGGCATCTGCACCTCAATTTCTGAAGTAAAGCACTTAGGAGAGAGAGAGAGAAGCAAAACTGAAAAATTAAGAACCGTTTCTGTGTGTTTTGGCTGGATTTGCTCTGTTTTCAGCCTGAAAGGGGTCAAATGTCATCTTCTCCAGCACAAATTGGAGGGCACTGGTTGAAGTTACTGCATTTGTTACAGTGAAATTATAACAAGGTTTGTGATTAGTTAGCTGGTTTTTTATTTTAGTGTCTTAATTTGTGAAATAAACCTGTGACTGCTTTTCCCTTTCGGTAATTGGACACTCCTAGTCCTTTTGTAGCTCTTTCTTCCAGCACAAGTGAGATTCCATCTTCTCCAGAAAAACAAGCATGCGTGGTTTGAGCTCAAATAGCCACAAAAGGGTTTATGACAAAAGAAAAAGAGCAATCCTGAATTGCTCCACTGGAGGGAAGTGTTTGACTCAGTGTTGAAAGTATCAGTGTAATTTTTGTCCTTAAATCTAGTTCTACTTTTTTTTCCTTCAAGTGCATATGATGGGAAAGAGCAACAAAAAGGCAAGCAATGCCCTTGTCTGTAGACTATTTCAGCAAATACCATGCCCCTGCCTTCAGTTCAAAACAGATGCTGCAGTCTTCTAAGACCACCTCTGTCTGAGATATTTAAGCTTCCAGGGAAGGAAAAAAAAATCAAAATAACAGCTTTTGGGGATCTGTTGCTTTTCAGAGACGATTAATTACTGTCATTAAGTCTTCTGACACAGACCTTTGACATTTGACTGTGCGTCTGACATTTTCTTCCCACAGATAATGAAAACAATGGTAAGGGACGGTTTTGGTTTGTATTTGTGACATCTCTCTGCCTACCAGTGAAGTCCTGTTACCAAATATTTTCTCAAGCTGTGTTAGCTGGTGCTAATATTTCTATTATTTAAAAGCTTAAATTAGAAGGGGAAAAAAAGGGGAAAAAAGTAGCCCATGGAAATGTGTATCTGCTGGATGACAAATGACAGTGTGGCTCAACAGTCATGATGCTGCTGACTGATTTTTGCTGAACCCTCTCAGAAATGAAACCACGCAGGTTCTCTCAGGTAAGTGGGACTTGATGAGTTCTGCTCCACCTTCCCTTTATAGGCAGGGCTGTGCCCTCAGCAAGATAAACATCCCCTGACACTATAAAAACATTTCCAGGAGGCTCCAGTGCCAGCACAGCTGTGTGCAGTGGTGAAACATGAAATTTTCTACCAGGAGGTGTTTGATTTCTGAGCAGTAATGGAGGATCAAGCTGGATTCTGGCTCTGTTGTTGCATCCTGTGGTGTCAGGAGACAAGAGGACACTAGTGGTCACTGTTACATTAAATAAGCAGCAACTGTATGAAATATAATAAAAAGATGGGTCCGTTAGAGATGTTTCTTGGTTGATATTTGAGAGGATGTTGGTTTAATTCTATTCTTTATCACAAGTTCCCTCAAGCCTTGGACAAATCATCCAGAGAAGCACCAACCCCATCTGAGATTTTGCACCAGATGTGGTTCCTGGCTGGGGCTGCATCTTTGGGGACATACAGCCCACATGAAAGCAAGATGTGTGAACTTGTAGGCCTGAAACCAAGTCTTAGCCTCTGTGTTTCGTTACCTTTTTGCAACACAAGGATGGCAGCTAACAGCATTCCCTTGGGAATGCTGTGAGGATAAACTAAAGATGGAGTGGAGAAAGGTGATGCTGCAGAAAATAAAGAATTAATAGGGGAGAACTAGAAGAATGCAAGAAAACCAGTTTTAAAACTGAAGACAGAAGTTAAAAATATGGGGCACATATCAATGCAGACATTTGATTGTAGATTATCTCTTCTCTCCACTGTGAGCAGACAGACCAGCCTGCTTTTACTCATAACTGCAGAATTATCTTCTCCAGTCACTGCACACGAGTGACTCAGTGGTAATTTCTGATTCTGAGGCAGGAAAGTGACTGTAAGAAAGTGCTGGAGCCGCTTTTAGCCCTGGGTGAGCAGCAGCAGTGTGCGGGGCTGGTGTGGTGAGTGGGGCTGGGAGCGCTGGCTGCCCAGAGAGGTCTGAGCTCTCATCTTTTCTTGTGTTCAACATCCTGCAACCATTTCTTCCTCATGTCTTCCCTTTTGTTTTAAAATCCTAATCAAATGCAGGAAGGACATAAATGCAGCCAATCTGTTTGAATAGCCCTCCCTTCCCACCTAGGCCGTGCATAGCTCCTGTACTTTAATGGGTGTCCTTTGCATGGCTTTGGAGGCTGCTCAAAAACTCACACAGAGGACAGTGAAGGACCGTGATAGTTTTCTGCTCTCAGCAGCATCTGCTAAAGGACTGCCACTCTCCTCTGTGCTGTGGTATGAAGTTATGCCTCAGCCATCTGTCTAAAATGAGACTGAAGGTGCTGCTCTTTTGTGGGTGGTTGGTGGTTTAAGTAGTTAAGGTGCCATAAAGTTCTTGCTATTGGGAAAAGTATTGAATCTGTGCAAATTTTTTTGTAATCCTTACAAAACACAAGTACTCTTTTGGTTTGTTTTGTCTTTTTTTTAATGTAAGAGCAATAGTTTAGATAAATCTGGACTCTTTGCAGAGGACAAGCAGTTAAAAAGTCTGGCTGAGATGCTCGTCAGGGTAAGAGGCTTTTCCTGCAAACAGTGTGTGACTAAAGGGCACTGTGTCTACCCCAGACATCATTGAGCTTTTGAAGGTGCTGGAAGAGGTTGCAGCTTGGTCTGAGTTTTTCTGGTCATCCTATGTGCCACATGGGATAGAGAGTCCAGAAACTGTTCAGTGCATTTACTGTGTGGTTGATGCCCGTGCATATGCCTTACTATTGGTGCTGCAATTGCTTAGAGAAGGTTGTTCTGAGGCTGTTGGTGACTGGGGAGTTCAGAGTAGTGGAAAGTCCTGGGCAAGCTTCTCTGAGGGAAACTTGATTGTCTTTGTGTTGGCTACCACAGGGGGACGCAATGTGGGAAATGTTCTTGTTCAGCCAGTGGGTGAGAGGCTATCTGGCTATTCCTGTTTTTAGTGTAGGGCTGATCAAATAGATTTCCAGAGGAAATCTTGCTTTGGTTTTCATTCTCCAGCAGCAGCAACGGTAACATTCTGCTCTGTGCTGAGTTCTGCAAGCCTGAGTGAACCTCCCACATGATTTCAACACCCTGATGGTCCCAAATCTTTGGATGCTGTGAGTAAACTTCAGGAGTGATGTAAGTGTGCCTGAGCAGCACTTCAGCTCCCAGAAGGTTCACAGATGTTCCCTGGGCCCTGGGAACAAGACATTTTGTGTGCTCCGCTCTTCACAAGGGGATGATTTTTCTCACATTTGTCTCATGAAGTGGGAAGGCTTTCATCTTTCCAGCAGTGATTCAAGTAAAGCTTGAGTCACTGTCACAGAAGTCTTTACTATCTGATAGCTCCTCTGTAATTTGGGAAGAATAATTTGGTGAGTGTTGGTTTAGTCCCTACTGGGACAGATGTCTGCGTCACGAAAAATTGATTTGCCATTTGAATAGAGAGGTTAAATGGACTGTGAAGACTGCTCTCCTGTCAGTTCTAGAGGCAATGATGTCTTGTGATTTCAGCATATCAAGTATAAGGCACCTTGATAGGACCGGGAGGGAAAAGACTGCACTGCCAGGGTGTCAGGAATGAGGCAACTCTTGATTTTAATTAAAAAAAAAATTATTAAGGAGAAAATTAATTAAAAATTGCGATTAATTAAAAGAATTCAGGATCCATAAAATCAACAGATAAAAGAAAACAAGAAACCCCGTGTACACAAGGATTGGAGACTCCAATGGCCGGACCGGCTCTGAGTCCCTTCTGCAGAGAGCTGCAGCGCTGGGGTGACTTTAGCCAGCCTAAAGTCAAAGCAATTCCAGTGTCTCTTAGTGAGAGAGAGGCCGATGACCCAGCGTGGGGCATCACCCGCAGCTAATCTGAGGCGAGATAAACNCAAAGTTAAAATCACTTAATATGCAAGGGCCAAATACACAAGTCCATATATGACACAGGGCACAGTCTGCAGCTACTTTGTGGCTAAAATGTTCTTTTCTTGGCTTAGAATAACCAGGGTATGCCAAGAATACATGGGTACACTTGTGTGAATGTAAATGAACCCGTGTGCAGGCATATACACATGAAAGGGTGCACAGTGCATATGAGGAGAAGAGAAAGAAGAGTGAGTCAGATCCAAATGTCGACAGATGACAAGAAAATTCCCATTTAGCTGAAACATCTGAAGAACCACCAGGAAACCGACAGCTTGACTCTCAGCCTCGAAATGTTCATTGGTGACCTGACTAATATCATAATGCAGACCTGTCTCCATCTTTATCCTACTTTTTTGCATGCTTTTATTTGCCTGCCTCATTTCCATGCCCACATCACAGTTCAAATCATTTTAGCAAGATGGCTGTGCTTAATCTGACTCCCTGTGCCATGTGTATCTTGTTGATTACAGACTCTCTTAAGATGCCATTATAAGTGACTCTTCGCATGCCCTACTGTCATCAGCTTTTCCCTTCCTTAAGCCTTTTGAATTTCTTTGCTCAGGAGATTATAAGCCTTTCAATAAATACAGGATGATTACTGAATTAGTGTAAATTTTGCTCTGGGATTGTCAGTCACTTAGAGCTTGGAAAGCAGCAGCAACCAAAGGTACCTGTGGGTCTTTGCTAATGTCTGATGGAAGCCAGAAAAGTCATGCAAAGATGTCTTTTTCCATGCAAATTGTCAGGAACTGATATTAAGGAGAGCTTGATCTTGTTTGAGGTCTGCTCTCATGCTCCAGATAATTTGGGAATAGGTGGAGTGACATGGCACCTCTGGGTGGACAACAGTCCTTCCTGCTCTCCAGTGCAAGCCAGGCTGGAGCATGACGGGAAGATACAGCGAAGGGGAGAGCAGGCTGGCAGATGAGAGGCAAATCATTCATTAGGGTCTGCTCATTTCTGTATCTCTTGCAAAGATCTTGCAAATGCCTCCAGCAGCAGGAATAGAGATAAACAGAGATGTACACAGTTAAAAAGAACCGGGTGGAAATGACCCCTTTGAACACCCTGAGGTGTGTGGTGTGACACTGCTGTCTTCCAGCAGCAGCCACAGGAAAGCAGAGGAGTCACATCTGAGTGGTCATTTATCCTACTCATTCTACACCATGCTGAACAAATCTCTGATTTCTCCCTGCCTCAGTTTCTTGTTTCAGTATAGTGACGTGAGAGGACATATTGCAAACAGTTCCCTGACTTGCACTCTAGCAGGAGTGACAGGATGATTTGAAAGACTGTACCCACCTTTTAAAAGAAGTCCTGTGCTGGGATGCTTGAGCAGCTCATGGAGGTGCTGTGTTTAGCTCCAAAGCCCCCTCTTGGTCTATGTCTCAATTTTTTGTGCAGGCTGCTATTAGAGAACATCCCATTAATTGCTTGCTGAGATCTAATATGACATGTTTTGGGTGATTTTTAGAATGCTGATGTGGGTTAGGCAGAAAGTCCTATGGAGTCTTCCTGCAGCCTGGGTTGCTTGACGAGTTGGCAGCTTTTGAGAAATCTCCCAGGAGCACTGGGAGAGAGAAGCAGCAAGCAGGAAACAGCAAAGCAAGTGCTCAGTGTATCTGATTGAGTAGCTGCTCTCAGTCTGCATTTGGCAGAGTACCCACAGGTAACAGCTGATGGCACAGGAGCTGTGGGTTGGGGAATGACCTTTTCTTCCTGCTGGAAATAAAAAAGGTGATTGTTTCCCTGTGCCATAAACTGTTTTGAAAACGAGTCTGATTTGATTCGAGTCAACCATCAGGAAACCAATCTTGGTTTCAGGTTGAAGAGGGAAGATGTTTATGGACTCAAGACTGGCTCTGTGCACCCTGAAAATGGTTGTCAAGGGTCAGGCTGTGGCAAGTGTGGCCCAGCTCGACCCTGGGGCTGTGTGTGCATGGACTGGGGCTTGTCTTTGTGATACAGGAGCACATCCTGGAGGGCTATTAGGGGGCCCCAAAGACTCATTATCTCTGCAGACCAAAATTCCAGTGGTGCCTTGAAGGACTCACATTCTCATCTGTTCTGGTCTAAGCGTTCTGTGTATAAGGCAGGCAGCAGCAGATTGGGTTAAATCCTAGAGGAGATGCCAAAGATTAATAATCCAGGAACTACCTGGATGCATGAAGCTGTTGGAGGCACTGAAACTGCAGATGGGAGTATCAGTGTGTGCTCCTTCATGTCAGTGATCCTGAGATGGACAAGTCTTAAGGTGGGCTGGCTTTTTGACTATTGCCATGAAGTCAGTAGGTTTCTGCTTGGAGCCCATATACGAAGAAATATTTGCTTGGGGAATGACAGTTACTTTTATGCCTTAGGCACTGATCTGATAAAAACAACTAGTGCAACAAGAAGTGCACTATTCTGATAGCTGTTAGTTTTTTGGGAAAGAGAATATCAGAATTTTTTTTTTTAGAGTGGGAATCCTTAGTTTTTAGAAGGTCATTGTGTTTAATAATGCTTTTTGAAAATTACAATGGATATTATGTATTTCAAAAAAATATTCCACATTCACCCCACTAACTTGGCAGAAAATTGTGAAACCCTTGGGGACTATTAGAGCTTTCATTCTGTGTCTCAGGAAACAAACTCCTGAAGCTTTCATTTTAGTGAGTAATGAGGAAAAGAGGGCATGGGTGAAGTTATCTCGGAGTGCTCTCACTTAGAGCAAATTTCTTACTTCTCCTTAGCCAGGTGTTGGCATCCTATCACTCCACTCTGGTAGGTTTTGATGGTGGTAAATCATGTGTTCCCACCAATTATGAATTTTACTTAATTTTTTTCCCCCTTCTTCCTTTGCTGGCTGGCTTTTGGGATAATCATGGGGAGTCAGGCCAGACAGTTGGACAGCTGAGTGGATGGAGGGTGTCAGCATGGTGCTTCCTGCAGCAGGGACAAATGATGTGTTCCAGATCCCACAGGAGGCATTAGCTGGTTTTGGGAAATGGCAATTATCAGACATTTGTCAATGTCTGATTAAATCCTTCAGCTGTGTTATATGTGTAAGTGAAATGTGATTGCAGTTGTCCAGGCATGCTCTGAGTATTGTAATGATTTTTCTAATGTAGCAAAAATTTTCTATTATTTTATTTCAAGTGATGTTTTTTGCTTCCTATTCTTTGTCTTACACCATTTTGTTTCCCTGTTAAATTGTCCATGTACCTCTCTTGGGTGCGTATTAATGGCAGATGAACAGGTCTGACAAATGCTGCAGATCACTGTTTGCCTGCACATCTGCAGTGGCTGCAGTCATGCCCATATTCAAATGTACTCTTGTTTTTAGATCAAGATATAGGGGGGCGGTAAAAACTCTGTCCTTATGCAAACTGATTTAGAGCAGTGTGTCCCCTGAAGTCCCTGCCTGCTGTAGGAATCAGAGGGGTTGAGTCTCCCACGTGGTTGTGGGAGGTGGCTGGTGCTTCTCTGCAGAATCCCTCAGAAGTGTTTTTCCCTGGTTCCACAGGCTGGGTTCCATATCTACAGGAGGCTGGTTCAGGGTCAAACACTAGCAATCAAGTCTCTTCTCAGCTGCTTTACCTTCTTTCAGGCAGAGGAGACTCCTTACAAGCTATATATAACCTACCTGGTTCCTCCTTCCTGCATCTGCCCCAGCCCCTTTGCTCTTGGTTTTCTTAGAACATCTCCAGGCTTCCTCCAAGCCTGGGTTAACTCTGTTGATTGAAGTTTCTCTTGTAGTTGAGGGAAAAGCAGCACACCTTTGCAGAACAAAGAGCAACCCTGCTGAGGCAGTAAGAGAGGAGGTTTGAGGAAACTCCTATTGCTAGTTCTTTTTCAAGATCCTCTAATAAAACAGTGTAGCTTAAGGGTACCCGAGAAGCAAAGCTCAGTAGCATTAGAGTTGGTCTGAGCACGGAGCAGGAATGAGATTGAACGCAAGGCTCAACCATAGTGATTTATTTTTTTAATTATTGTTTAAGGTCAATATTGCAACAAAATAAACTGCAGCATAACTAAGCTAGGCATGGAGGAACCTGGGAGGTACAACTTATGGTCTACCTCTGCATTCCTACACTTTGAGGAGATTTTAAAAAGAACTGTGTGTGCTTACCACCTGGGAAAAATCAAAAGCCATCTGTTAAGCGTTTGTGGGAGCAGATTCTTCCTTTTGTCCAGGCAACTCAGAGTTGGAGTAGGGACCTGGAAAAACGGACCCTATTCAGAAACTAACCACAAGTCAACTCAAGGACAACTCTGTTTTGCTAACTTGCTGGGTTTTTTTGTGTGTGTATGTTACCTTTGGTTAAAACAGCCCCAGAAATTAGCTGGGTTTGGGGGTGTTGATTGGGCATCTGTCCCTGTCTTTTCATTGTCTTTGTTTTGTTTTGTTTTGTTTTGGTGGTGGTTTTGTTTTTGTTTTTTTTTTTTTTTTTTTTTTTTTTTTTTTTTTTTTTTTTTTTTTTTTTTTTTTTTTTTTTTTTTTTTTTTTTTTTTTTTTTTTTTTTTTTTTTTTTTTTTTTTTTTTTTTTTTTTTTTTTTTTTTTTTTTTTTTTTTTTTTTTTTTTTTTTTTTTTTTTTTTTTTTTTTTTTTTTTTTTTTTTTTTTTTTTTTTTTTTTTTTTTTTTTTTTTTTTTTTTTTT
The DNA here is from genome assembly GCA_013398055.1 of Ifrita kowaldi. Lineage (NCBI taxonomy): Eukaryota > Metazoa > Chordata > Aves > Passeriformes > Cinclosomatidae > Ifrita > Ifrita kowaldi. The sequence goes on along the minus strand of VZRS01011458.1, from coordinate 414,109 downwards.
TTTTTTTTTTTTTTTTTTTTTTTTTTTTTTTTTTTTTTTTTTTTTTTTTTTTTTTTTTTTTTTTTTTTTTTTTTTTTTTTTTTTTTTTTTTTTTTTTTTTTTTTTTTTTTTTTTTTTTTTTTTTTTTTTTTTTTTTTTTTTTTTTTTTTTTTTTTTTTTTTTTTTTTTTTTTTTTTTTTTTTTTTTTTTTTTTTTTTTTTTTTTTTTTTTTTTTTTTTTTTTTTTTTTTTTTTTTTTTTTTTTTTTTTTTTTTTTTTTTTTTTTTTTTTTTTTTTTTTTTTTTTTTTTTTTTTTTTTTTTTTTTTTTTTTTTTTTTTTTTTTTTTTTTTTTTTTTTTTTTTTTTTGTTAGTTCAGTGGTAAGTGCAATAACTTCAAAGTTCTGGGCCCTGTGCTCCCTGCTTGGCCTTCAAGTTTTGAAAAACTTCAATTAATAGGCTGATGTTTTGATAGTTGTTGCTTGCAGGGAGCAAGGCAGAAATTGTAGAACATGGACTAGGAGAATTGTAAATAATACATTTCAGTGTGGAAGGGAATAGGACAACATTGATTTTTGGTTTTTTATTGCCATCAGAATGATCACAGTAGTTTTGCTTCTATCCTCTGGTGGCATCTGTCTCCTGGGCATAACAGCAACACAGCTTAGTAACTGTGGCTGTTGAGTGTGGCATTTGTCAGGGGAAGAGCAACTCCTGCCTTGCGAATGACAAAGAGGCAGAGCCCAGCACCGGGATGCTCAAGGGGCATTGTGCCTCTTTAACTCATGAGCCACGGCATCCTGGCACAGCAAATCCGTTTATTCATCTGCTTGTAGGTTCCTCTCTGAGTTCTTTGTCTGCCTGTTAGTTCTCAGTGTAATTTATTCCAAAGTGTTCCCATTTCAGTGTGTGGTTTGCAAAGTCAGTGCACAGCAAACGTGTTTCAATCTTTGCAGGCAGTTAAAGAGGTGAAAGTAGGTTGAGTTCATGAAAGGACATGAGGAGCAGCCGACTGCCTGACTTGAAAGGCTGCTTACTTTTTCAGTGCTGCTGAGTTCTGGATAATGACAGATGCTTATACTTCAAGGTGAGATGGAACAGGAGAAAAGAGATTATTAGCTGTGTGAGGGGGTCAGTATGCTTCTGCAAGGAATTTGGGGCCAAGGCATTCAGGTTCAGCTGTCTGAAATGAAAGATCTGGAATACAAAGAAGAAAATCTGAGCTGAACTGGCAGCAAAATTTACACGTAGCCTAATGAGTGCTTTTGCACTGTGGTAGTTGAATTCTCTCTTTTTTCTGTAAAACTTGAAGGTAACTGCTTTTCCAGTTCTTTGTGCTATCCAACAAGCCGAAATGCTTTAACGACGGTGTTGAAGAGACATGTAAGTGTCAGCAGGCAGAAATGGAGGGAGATTTAAGAGCAAACAGTATGTGAAGCCCAGCAGAGCAATAAGCAGTTAAGGCTGTTACTTCTCCAGGGCTGCTGGACCTCAGCTGCCTGCTTGGGAAATGCCTTTGGGGACAAAGGATCTGAGTACTACGAGATCCAGATTTTACATCCATAATGAGTAAGGATTAAAGGAAAGGCTTCTAATGTTTTATTCTGTTCTGTATAACTGAGCAAGATTTTGTTCATGAAGGTGCAGTTTTATAAGTGTTTCCAGGTGATATTTGTGTTTGGTGTGGCCATGGCAGGCAATCTCTCCGGCCAGGAAAGGGTGCTCATTACAGTTTGAAGGGAGCAGATAGGTTATGTTTGCTTTTCTTCATATACTCTTTGATGTTTTTACTTAGTAATGGATAAGATGTCTTTATTCACTAGATGATGATGTCTGTCTTTGTATGCATTTTTTAGAGTGGAACAGAGCTGCTGTAAGCACATAGAAAATGAAATTTTCCAGTTAAATTTTGAAGTTGCCTCCTGTTCATGGCCATGTAATCTTTCAGACACATCAGTTCTGGTTTGCAGAAGGAAAATGAGTGGCTCTGGACAATCCCCCATCCCTAGTGAATAGGCCAAGGAGGAACTGGCTTAAAATAGCAAACGGGGAGGTTAGGAGAGAGCTTTAGGGCTAGGAAAATTGCCAAACTTTATCAATAGAGGTAGCTGATTTCCTTTACCCCTGTGGCAGCCAAGGTACATTGTCTCCAGCAAGAGAGGCAAAGGACAGATCCTTGTTTCTGGTGTTCCTGGTTGAGGTTGTGTCCCCACATCCACAGCAGATTCACTCCTAAAAAAGGTGCCTCACATGGCCTGAGGTTAGAGAGGGAGGAGAACAATTGTGCCAGAGTTTCCATCATCAATTATTCTGTGACTCAGCATGCACAGGGCCAAGCAACCATCCCTGCCAACTTCTGAGGGGTTGCTTTTCACCAAGAGACTGCTAAGGGCTAATTAAAATTGCGCCCTCCAAGACCTGGGTTTAATGAACTGTTTAGTGATAGGGAGGGATAAATAAATTAAAAAATCCTAACAACTGCAATAGGAGGACAATTGAATCAATTTTCCAATAGTTTTAAGACGCATGCAAGTAGCAGTAGCAAGAGTTAGGATCCCATTCTTCTGGGCTCAGGTGTGGAGCTGCCTTTGAGCATTTCCCCTGGCTGTTCCTGCCTTTAGCAGAGGAACAGAGTTCTGGGATGAGGTTGGGCTGTGTCCCACTATTCTACCCTCTCTGACAGCAATCCTAGTAAAGATACATTCAAAATGCTGGCAGCAGCACTGGGAGCCCAAGTGCTCTCCCTTCCATCCTGTTTTCACATTTACCTGTGTTAGATGGTCCAACCCCAGGTCTGGGAGTCTGTTTTACTGAGGTTTTGCCTTGCCTTCTCTTGCATTCCTTCAGCAGTAAGAATGAAAGAAAGTACTCTGAGTGGCCCAAAAGCACTTTTGTTCTGCACCTGTTCTCCTTAGTGTCAAAAATGACCGTGTCCTCGGACTTTTCCGAAGTCAGAAGAAAGTAAAATGGCACTTCTGGGGATTGTTGGTTTTGATTGAGATGCCCTGATTTTCCCTTGGCAGGCAAAGTTCCCTGTGACTGCTCTCCTTTCCTGCCCTTTTGTCCTTTCCCTGTGCAATAACTAAAAACACCCAGGTTTGAATTCCCTTTCTGCCTCCATCCTTCAACATGTTAATGTCTTCCTGAGCCTGGGGCAAACTCGCATTGCATCTAGTTTTACATGGAAACTAGAGCAGTTTCAAGGAGCAATGCAGCATTGCCTGTGTTCAGGTTTGCCTGGGACACCCCATCCTCCTCCCACCCTGACTGCAGTAAGAGTCTGGCTTTTATCAGCAAAGACTTCATTCTGTGAAGTGTAAAGGGTCGTCTACTTACACAATATAAAATGATCAAGGACAAGGTCAAACTCTTTTATGGGAGAGGCTCTGGCCTCTTGCTTTCTGGAAAGAGAGAAGTGTGGAGCAGCACCACACAGACAAAAAAGCAGCATGGGAACCGTGGGCATGGTGCCACCCACTTTGTACTAAGTCTGGGCTATTTTCCTCTCAAAGAACTTCCTTTGCACTGTATATTCCATTCTGTTTATGTGCTATGATTGCTTGGAAGGATGTGAGTTAAACTTTAATGAGTTTCTGTCCAAGAGGAATTGTGAAAATAAATGCAATTCTGCCTCCTTGCTCTCTTCCCCATGCTCTGGCTCTCTCCACCCGCCTCGTGTCAGAGCAATCACATAATCATATGGTGCTGAATAAACAAAAGGGCCTAATGTTCTGAATGTGGTGTAAACGGAGCAGTAATGGCAAATGACACAGTTTTTAATTTCTTTGATAAACAAATGTGCTTAGGGAGTTGGTTTAGCTCACCAAAGGGACACGGTGACACTCTTGTTCCTTTTCTGCCGTGGTAGTAGTGCGGATGCTGACAGACCAAAGCAATGGGATTGGAAGGGTTTAGCTGGCTGTGCAGCTCATGTACCAGCCAGATTTTTGTGTTACCATTGCTCTCTGGCTTCCTTGGGATTGTGTTTGCCATGGGCTCCTTTCCAGCTGTGCAAAGTCTCTCTCAGCTGCCTTTAATTTCCAGGATGCTTCTTTAATGTTCATTGCCAGAAGGATAAAGAGGAGCCTGGAAAGCAGCAGCTGTCATGTGAGAGCTGTAGTAGATCAGATAGAAGAATATTTATTTCATAATTCTCTTTGCAACTTTTTTGCAATTTCACGGTCCTGAATAGGGTAGCAGGAAAGCTGATGGGTACCTGTCAGTCACAGCATTTGCTGAAGGACAATCAGGAGCAACAGAGAAGGTGAAAAAGAAGGCAAAGCAACCAAATCAACTGGGTTTCAGTGGGGTTCTTCATGCCTTCCATATTCCCTTGTTCCTGCTGTTATTCCAGACAGCACGGTCAATGGCTGGCCAAGGAATGCATGAGGCTTGACCGAATTCCCACTCAAGAGCAGCCCATCTCTCTGGGCAAGTTGTTGCAGCTCTGGAGATGGTGTCTGTGCTCTCAGCTGCTGCTTTTACCCTGTTGTAGAGAACCTATTACTAATTAATTATACTTTATTTACTTTACTTCTGGCAACCCACCCTGTAATATTCAAACCCTTGTTTGGGAAAGCTGACCCTGGAGGTTATGGAAACTCCTGGGATTTTGGATCCTAGGGAAGCTGAAGTGCACTTGGCGTTGTAGGTTTTTATGTTGCTACCTCTAGGTTCCTGTAAGCTTATGGTGTGAAATGAGGGCTTAGAGGTAGAAACCTGCTAATTATTATTGTTGGATCAAGTGTGGAGGAGCTTTAGATTTGAGTGAGACTTGACTCCTTAATTTTTGCCCTTAAATTTTCACCTTGGAAAGTAGCTAATGAAGCAGCTTTCCTTCTCCTGCTCTGAGCATTTCAAATTCTTCAGGAGGAAACGAACTCTGGGAGGCTAAATCTAATTTTTTTTTTTTTTGGTGACAAGCAAGAGGGCCTGCATAATGGCTACATCTTTGTGTGTTGAATGAACAATAAAGAAATAGAGAATTTGTTTAACTGCATAAAGATATGAACCCTGTAGTGCCTTACTGTAAAATGGCTCTGAATTGCACGGGTGGCTCCATGCATTGCACAGCTGTGGGGAACACATACATTATGCTGTCAGGATGAGTGATACCCTGTTTTGGTAGGAACAACAGGAGTAATTCATTACTTCAAGAGCTCCTTTCAGGCTGGCAAGGTGGTAGCCTGCACTCTCAGTAGCATATTTTAAAACTGGAAACACCCTCCTTGTGCTCTCAGAAGGGGCTGGACACTGGAAGAGCTTCTTCCTGCTGAAGTGGTGTTCTAGGTGTCCACGGGGTGAGCACCTCAGCGCTCTCCTGCAAATCGTTGCAGGAGGTGGAGGCAAAATGGATGGTTTGAAGGGTTATTGCTGTGTTTGCAACCTCACCTCAAACCCTGATTTAAAGGCAATATTTGTAGAAGTGATTTATGAACCTATGTGGCACAGAGTGTCTGCAGGGACCAACGTTATTTTACAGCATTTGGCATGTTTTATCCTCTGGCTATAAATGAAAATGTACTCGAGGATCTCGCCAGTAATTATAGAAGGGGAAACTACTTTTGGGCACGTAGGTTAGCAGATGCTTTGTGAAAAGTGCTGTGTTGCAGGAATTGGGCTTTTGGCCCATTGAACTGAGGATCCAGAATCCAGTGGTGTCCAAAGTCAGCAGTGGCTTTGAAGGCTCTCCTGCCCAGCAGACCTGCAAGCAGGACAGAACTGTCTGTGCCAGTTATGGGGCGCTGCTCCAAGCTATGGAACAGAGGAGCTATTTCACAGGCAGTGATGGTGTGGTGTGCTCAAAAGTGAGAATCCCCCTTATCTTCAGCCAGAGCCAATCAGCCCCTTGCGTGCCAGAACACCAAAGTAATAAACCAGGAATTAGAGCCTATCAATATTCTGGAGATGTAGTTGCTGAAATCCCCCAGTAGCTTTTCCTGGCTCAGGTATCTGTAGTGTGGGTGCAGAAATGCTTTAAACTCATCTTTGCATGTTCACCCTTGCCTGGAACAACAATCCTTTTGGGTTATGCAGTCCTGAATTAGAGTAAGAGGCATGTGGTGGGTCTCAGTGTCTTTCCTCTGCCCTCACTGCTGTTCTGCACTGCCTTGTGTCTCCCTAATATTTTTCTGTTTATTGTTACCTTTAGAACTTTGAAAAATATTTCGTATTATGTTTTTTGGGTCTGTTCAGTCATGTGCAAAATTGAGTTGTTTTTGACTCTTCTTCCACCTTTCATTGTCTAGTACTGAAATATTCTCCTGAATTAATTCTCTTTAGCTAGATTTGCTGTCCCTAATGCCTCAAAATGTGAGTTTAGATGTTAAATTATTTTTTCTCTTTATAAATACATTTAGAGTCCTTGATATGAATTATGATTCCTTAGCCTTTAAGCCACAAGTCAGTTTATGTTTTCAGAGCCTTTTTGTTGGTAATTGTGAAGTTTACAAGTGTGGCTTTTTCCAAAATGAAAATTGAGATTCACATTTGCCTTCAGGAACTGCAGATTTAAAAGAAATACTTAATGTCGAGACTCCCAGTAAAATCATAAGGCTTGGCCACTCTGAGAATACCCTCTGATTTTTAATTTGACAGGTTAAATGCCAACAGTCTTCTGAGTGCTGCATTTCATCCAACAGGAATTAATTTTAAGAGGCTTCCGGTGAATTTTTTTTCAAAATTGAGCACTGAGACTTGCAGAATATAAGCTTTCACATGGGAAAAGTGTGTCCAGTCAGCAACAGAGAGAGAAACAAATCCAAGCTAGGAAGCAACCTGTGAATTCACTTAGAGCTGATCTGCACAGTCTGAATATTGAGAAATTGTTCCTTGCAATAATTTTTACCTCTGAGGGCAATTGTTGTTCCATGTTAGTCACTGACAGAATCCCTTTGGGCATCACTGGAGCACAGATGTCAACCTTGTCTGCCGCCTCTGCATTTCTTATGTAAGAGTGTTCAAACTCTGCAGTCAGGAGCTGCTTTCCTTGAACAGAGATCAGAATCAGACCCATTGGCAGAGGCTTTGTAAAATTCGTTTGTGTTTTTTTCCCCTACATAACTGGTTTCAACCACAAGGTATCAATGGGGAGGACCTAAATACAGAGAGGCTCTGTTGATTGCTTCCCCTTTGCTTGTTTATTTTCAGTTGCCCGACATTGGGTGGTTTATCAGCATCTGCTGCCTTCAGTGCACGTGACATCACGTTTCTCACACTGTCAATGTGCTATCAGAGGTGGCAATGGCTGTGCTAAGAGCAGGTCAGCAGCGCTGGTGTGTTTGAACTGAACATTCAGTGTGTGATCAAACTGCTGTGATTTAAGTAAGGGGCTCTTCATTGCCTCTGGGAGATTTCTGTGGTTTGGGATCTGTCCAGGACTTCTGTCCCATCCACCAAGCAGCCTCTGTGTCGCAGGGGGGTTCTGCTGCTGGCCAAGCACCAGTATGCCACAACCTTCCTAGAGAGAGAGCATCCTGTAAGGAACAGCTCTTCTAGGGGCGAGGGCCAGCCTCCCTGGACAGCGAGGAATTTCAACAAGTGTAGCGATTTCTCAGCTACAAGCGATCTCAGCTCTTGGGAGTCAGCTCTTTGTAAAATCCCCTGAACCTAACACGAGGACAGAGAGACAAGGGAGCCTTGTATGGCAGTTCCACAGAGGTAGCTTTAATTGTCCAGCAGTCCCTGTGAAGGGAACGCCAGGGACAGGCTCCGCCAGGATTTCAGGGCAGACCCAGGGCCTTTTTATGGGAAAGGCAGGGGGTGGGGTAGAAACCAGTTAGCCAACTGGGTACAACGTATTACCATAAGGAAGCAAGGCATGCTGGGCGGTTCATTTTGTCACCATAACCTAAGGTGGGTTGCTTATCTCAGAGGTGTGTCCTTATGGGATAAGCCTTCTTTTCTCCAGGGGAGCACAGAGGGCTCGTGTGCCAAGAGTTCACAGCCCTCTGCACCTCTGCGCTGCAGAGCGTGGCCCACAGTGGCACTGATCTCATGTCTGGGCCTTTGGACCTCCATAATGGGAGCTTCATTTTGGCTAAGCCATATTTTTGTTAGTTCTTGGCTTGAGAAGCTTTTATGAAACTCTTGTTCTTAATCCTTAGAGCAGTCCTCTCTCTTCAATGAAAGATGGTATAGAGAAAATAAATCTCCTTGTGTTATGTTTCTGACCATTAACCCCACTGCCTGAAGTGCTGAACCATGCTGTGCACCAGCCTCTTGGGTCATTCCTAAGGACATGAAAGCATAAAACTGCCCCTCAGACTTCTTTTTCCTTTTTCTTAATTTCTATGAGAAATCTCTTCCTGGGTGGGCAGAGATGGGGGTCTTTTCTAGGTTTTGGATGCAGTGAAAATTAAGCTCGTTTACTGCAGTGAGACACCCAGGAAGAGTTAACTGAGGTGCTGTTGAACACACCGTGAACTGTGCTACAAATATGCCTGTGTGTGTCTATCAGAACTGGAGAGGTCAGAGATAGTGCTCTCCAGGTTTTCGTGGATGTGGTGGAAATGTGGAAAATAATGTAATGGAAGTATTTTTCTTGCGTCATTTTAATTTTGTTGAGATTCAAAGTGACCAGGAACCTAAACTGTATGGTAGAGCTGGGATCTGGAAATTTGAAAGTGAAATCTCCCCAGTTCTCCAAAGAAACTCTGAATCAAATGGCCAGTTTTATCCCATCTCTAGTATTTACAAAAGAGAAAAAGCATCACTGATAATTACTTCTTTTTGTCATCAGAGTAGGAGACAAATTGCATGGGAGAAAAAAACCAGACTGATAGCTCATGGATGATAGGATGAAATTGCTCTAAAAATTGTCATAAGCTGGGGTAGGATTTTGGTGTTTTTCCCATGTCAGCTTCATGGTGTGACTTAAATTGAGCTGAAGAGCAGAGGAAGAAATTAGAAAACTAGTATTGAAATGTGGAGGAGATGAGGACACAAAGAAAATGTCTCTTAAGCATAATGTCTAGCACGTGTGCTGCATCTAATGTTTCTTGAATGTGCAGCCTGAACAAGGCAGACATCTGAATATGGCAGAGAATGTGTGCAAACCTGAGAAACCTGTGCAGGCCAGCCCATGTTAGAGCTGCACACCTGGCCAGGCTTGGCTATCAGCAGAAGTGCCCAGAATAATTACAAAGAGGGGGAAAATGACCTGTAGCAAGCCAATTTTTTCTTTCTAATGGGGCCCATTTAACACTTATAGCAAGCTATTACAATCAGAATCAGGTTGTATTATCGTCTGCTACTTCAAATTGCATGCAAACCTCCTCAAAGCCTACCTCTTCCCAGTGAGATGGAAAGAGAGCTTTTCCCCCCATTTTGCTAAATGCTGCCATCTCAGTGTCTCACTCCATGACATTTAACATCTTGGCCAAATTTAATTTGTGCAAAATCAGCTGCTTAGTTGTGCTGAGGGCAGTCCTGCTGATTTTAGCAGTATGTGGACTCCATGGTGATTGACACTGAAAGAGGCAACCCCAGGGCTCCTGGGTGAGACTTGCCAGTCCTGCATTACTCTGCTGCACTGGGCTTGTGGAGCAGCCCTTGCTGTGTGGCCAGAAAGGTTAAATTTGCTGTTGGCAGATAAGCATATTTAACTGGTCAGCTGAGGAGGCTGCAGCTGTATTTTTATGGCCTGGAAAGCTACGGGGTTTTGGTATTTGGTAGGGAAGGGTGAGTGATTGGCTGGGTGTAATTGTTTTTGTCATATTTCCTGCTGCTGAGGAATGCAAAGAGCAGATGTGAGTTGGAGGGGGAGGAACCTGTGGTTGACCTGTAGTTTTGTACTCATTTTGCAATACTGGCTTTTCTGTGGATAATGCAGAGTCACCTACTCACCCAAACTGACCAAAAAGCTGGCAATCAAAACACTCCCTGCTGTGTCGTCCTCTGCCAGCCATGCCCAGCCTGGCTGTTGACCATGTCTGTTATTCATGGTTGGATAAATCAGGGCATGGACACTCTGTAAGATGAGGACAGAGCTGAAGTGCAAATAATTTTCAGTACTTCATATTTGCATCTGTATGTGGGCTACTGAGGCACACAGGTTTTGGCTGCCCAATTAGGAGAATGTATTCTATCTCCTAATTACCATTGTTGCTATGTAATCTGGTTCCCCCAGACAGTTGTTCTACAATTGCAATTTTTCCTTGAATAAGCTTAGAAAATGGTAGAAATTGGGGTTTTTTTAATCTCTTGGTATTTAAGTATGTCCTTGCAGTATCATTTGAAATAATCCCGAGATTTGGACAAAACTTTTATAATAATTAATGATCTATGTCTGGGATTTTAAAATACCTGGTCCTGCAAACACAGACACATGAAAACTGTTTCAGGTGCATGAAATCTTGTACCCCTTTACAGATGTTTTGAGACTTAATCTTGGTGATTGGGGAAGCACAGCTTGTGGCCAAATATTTAAACTAAGAAAGAAACCTGTAACATTTATTTTACAAAGGCCATCAAACAGGTTTTGCCTGTGACAAGCCCCTTGAAACATTCTATACCTCAAAAATCAGACTAGCATGTGAGACCAAAGTTCTGGTCAGTCTCTGTATTCACTATGCCTCAAATACACCATGAATACTTTGTCCTGCAGGTCATGGGTGTAGTGATTCATCGAATTGTCTAAGTGATTGCCCCTGTGAGTTGTGCTGCCTCGTAAGGACAGAGATCTGGGAGAAAAGTATCTTGATTTCCACCACAGTGTGTGACTGGTTTCTTAAAAAAAAAAAAAAGTTTATTTTTACCTGTGAGGAAGTCTTTGATTTTTATAAGATATACAGAGAAACTGTTTCAGTTGTTTGCCTGGGAACCACAACATCTATAGGCATAAAAAGCATTTATCTGATGGATGTGATCTGATACATTCAGGTAATATCCTGTTTGACTCCAAGGGTATTCAAGGGAATCCAAGTCTAATGGATCCTCTTGATAAGATTAGGGTGTCATATATGCCTCTGTGAAAGAAGGAAAGGTCACGTGGGATCAAGAAATCAGGACTAACTCTTCGTACAGAGAAATCTCTCATCTGGCCATTTGTTGTGAACGTGTAAGAGAGAGGTGGAGACTGAGAGATTTTCTGATTTAGATTTTAGATGGGTTATATTAGCCAGTATCTTAGCCTGCAGCAGATGTACAAGAAAAGTCCTTTTTTTTTTTCCCCTAGTGATGGCTGAGCTTCAAACTTTGTTTTGCCAAAGGCAGAAATGCTTCTAGATGCTTGGGTACACCGTGAAGTATTGTCTGAGTCTGTTTGGTTTGCTTATCAACATAATTTTGCAGTGGCTTAGTTACAGGTTATAAATAAATATTCCTACTATGGTAAAATACTGGCTATTGAAAAGCTCTTGAGTCTAGCAGAGAGATGCATAACAGGAATTAATGGCTGAAAGATGGAGCCAGATGAATCTACAGCAGAAGAGTGATGAATGTTTTAAGGAGTAATTTTAGATAATCATTGAGATTAAGGAGCTAAAGAATAGAGGAGAGTTAACATTTCTCAATACCTTCAGACCATGATTGAATGCCTTTCTGGAAGATGTTCTTCAGGAAATTATGCACTGCTGAGCTCAGTAAAAGAAAACTGGGCAAAAGATAATGGTCTGTGTTAGAAGAGAGCTGCCACTGGTTATCAAATGGTGTCTCCTGGATTCAGATGTTGTGAATTGAAGCCGTTGAGGACTGGGTATGTGGTGGTGGGAAATGCCTTTTCTTTAATGTTTCCAGGACTTCTGTAGGGACTGAAAATACAGAGATAACACTGAAGAGTGAGTAATTTTTATCACGTTAAAAAAACCCCAACAATCTGACGAGCCTGGACTAAGCGTTTATGCTGACATATCACTTCAAATATAAATTATATCATAATTTAAGTACTACTTTGTAATTGGAGGACATTTTTTGAGATCACCTATTTTGTAAGGACTTAATTTTACAATTAAAAAAATATTTTAAAGGTTTGTTGCTTTACTTGGAATTCCTCTAATAGGAAAATCTTATACAGGCAGAAGGTGTCACAAAAGGAAATCTTACATGGTAAATAAAAAAATCTCATCTGCCACAACATGTGGTGTGTGTCCTTGGGGATATTTCAATGGAAATCTGCAGTGAAACTAGAAACAAGGAAGTATTGGATGTTTGACTACTACTCCAATTTTACACTTGCACAGAAACCATGTTGGCTTTTTTCCCTCCCATCACTATTTAGAAAAGGGCTTTTATTTCACCATTGCACTGGAGGAGAGCTGCAAATATTCCTTCCTGGTGCCGAGGACTCCACTAGTGACATCACCAGAGTGGAGGTGAACCCTTTTGTAGGCTGGTGGAGAGTCTCTTGCCACTTCTGCTCCAAGGATGCCACTTCCAAACTGTTTCACATGCAGTTTTAAAGTGGAGCATTTAAGTGTCTCTCTTCTGAGACCCATCACATTGAACGCCTGTATTTTTTCACTGAGATGCTTCCTTGAGGAGATTCCCTGTCACACTATCAAATCTCTGCAGAGCTACTGGCTTTGCTTGCTGTAGCAATCCCTTCTGCCAATTCTTAGGCTGCGTGTGGATCTGAACACTGTCAGGAAGGACAGTGATTCATATTAGTGCAAAATGCTTCTGACAGAGCAGCAGGTGTTGCTCAATGTAATCTTCCCCATGGAAGCCAAAGAGAGCTTGGTGCCTGAAGAAAGTGAGGAGAGATTTGCTGGTGGAATCCTCTCCCAGACATCTCTGCAAGTACAGCTCTCTTACAGCATTGCAGGGCAGATGTTAATTGAGGTGAATGTATGAATATTCATTCTGGGCTGGGGAAGAGTGACTGGGACTGAAGGCAGAGATGAAGAGGACTAGTTTCCATCTAGATTTGTCCTGTTTTCATCTTTTTTTCTCATGCTGCGATGTGTGGTTGCTGTATAAGAAGGAATGATGAGCTTAGGTGGACCTTTGATCTGATCTGCTATGTATTAACCTGCTGCATCAACATAATAATTTCTGTTGATGAATTGGTGGCACAGTAGCAGTGAAACTCCTCATCCTTTAGGAGCAAATAATTGGTTTTCTGTTCCCAGTGTGCGTGGTGTTGCCTGGCTGTCACACCGTACCTCGTTGCTTCTAGTTAAGCCTGTACGTTAGTGGATTTTGTCTTATGAGACTTGGCACTGAGATATTGCAGTGATGGAAATAGTACAAGTCCTTTAGGCAGGTACATCAGTTCACCTGGAAAATTATGATACTGAACAACATGAGAAATTTTGTGTCTGAGAAAAGAAATCTTGAGAAATTTGGAGTTCTGAAGCTAACACATCCCTTGTGGGTGTGCAGGCACAGGGGCCAGTACCTTGCTGTCTCCCTTCTCTGTGCTGTGCTCTACTCTGAAGTAGGAGTCCTGTGATCGAGAGCCACCTTCCCACCAATTATTTATGTACAGAGCAGTGTAACTCAGCCTCTGAGTGAGGTATTTATACCATGAGATCCTTGTGTTGTATAAATAACTGCAGCACTGCAAACATTGCCTGCTTGACTGTAACCACACTATTTATATAAATCTGACAATGTAACTACAGCTGTGGAAGACGATTTAAATACAGCTGGTGAAGTAAGTACACCCTTAGGAAGATATAACTAACTACACAGATAATAGGATCAGGTAGCTATACCCACAGGAAAGCATAAACATGCAAATAATAGCCACGATGTAAGTGTAATATAAAAGTCAGAGGGTCTCAATATTGATATAATAGCAGCTGGGTAACTTTACTCAGAGGAGAGGAAAATAACTGTGAATAGCAGCTGCAGCCCAACTGCGGGAATGGAAGAGGGGAGCTCGGAGATTTACAGCTGTGATATCTAACTCCCAGTAACAGGAAGTCATCTGCATGTGGCCAGAGCAGGTTTCAAATTGAAACTTTAAGGATGGGCAACTAGCTGTGGAGGGGGTCTGTTCCTGGGAAGTAGAGCGCTGGGAGAGGGGAGTGTTGTGTTCTAGCCCAGGAGGATGATGGATGGAGGAGTGCAGTGGATTTGGCTTCTGCTCACTTCCCCAGGAGTTCAATTCAGTGTATTTCAGAGCATGGTTTTAAGTTGAAACCAGATGTTCTGAAAGAGAAGAGGTTTCCAAATGCATGAAATAGTGATGGGCCCATTCAGCTGCAGAGCAGCAGCATCATGTTGTGTGTGCTGGGTACAGGATTAGTAAAGTAACTTGTGCTGGAAAGAGGGGACAGGAGAGCAGAGAGATTCAAAAGCAGCAATTTGTGCAGAGACAAATAGCAAACATAAAGGAAACTGTTAAAATAATGTCTCAATTTGATATCTTTTTCTTTTTTCCAGCTTGGTCTAATTGACCTTCTAAATAGAGGTGGTTTTATTTTTCTATTTGTCTATCTTATAAAAAAATAAAAACTGAAATAAAAATAATTGCCAATTACTCTGTTTGCATACAGCTATTCAGCCACAAACTTGACTGAAGACACAGCAGAAGCAATCCACTTTCCCACTGCCTGCCATGTTAGATTGAGACTGTGGTCTCTGAGCTGTGTTCAGATAGAAATTGGATCGAGTGAAATAACAGGATTGCCATCTCCTCTAGACCTTCATATGGGCTTTATATATTTCTTAAGAGGTATGTTTGACAGTAGAAGTTGAATGACGTAGTTTTAAAATGGAATCGGTTTAAAGCTACCACACAGCATGGATCAGTTAAGTTATTGTGTTAAGTCAAGAAGCTGGGGTTTTTTTGAGTTAATTTTTTCATTAGTTTTTTGGAAGATGTTGGTTGTCAAAACTTGGAATTAATTACTTGTGGGGCTGTGTTGAGGGTGAGCACTGGAACACCACCACATCCAGGGCATGGTATCTCTGAGGCTAGAAAATCACCTGGTAGATTTCTGAGAAGTTCCTCTGTTCAGTTCTGATTTTTAGAAATGGGGAGCAAAATATATTCTTTGCTCTCTCTTTGGAAATGAAGTGTAAATATGTAATGATTAGCTTGGTTTTCCTTTGTCCTTGGTGCAATGACAGCTGTCTGAATGCTGTGACAGCTCTGTAGGAATTGGTTCTTGGAACAGACAGGTGGTTGTCAAAGGGAGCATTGCATCTTACGAACAACTCATTGGAAATCTGAGCTACCTCCATTTTAGAGGTAAGCTGAAGTGTCTGACTGCTTTACCTTAATGTGCCAAGGATGTCCTTTAACGTTAAAAAAACCTGATCAGTAAACCCTTGGGCTCAGTATTAAATTCCTACAGGGTGCAGGGATACAGGCACAAAGTGCAAAGACCAAATGAGATAAGAGGTTTGATTTTCTGCCTGGAGCTTCCCACTTATGGGACTAAGGACATGCACTACTCCCTGCAGAAAACTTCTCAGGGAGGGTGTATCATTAGCAATGCATATTCCCCTCTTTAAAGCTCAACCTGGGAGCCTTTCCTGATTTAAAGTGACTGTAAAGTGATGGGGCAGTGATGCTGGTGAGTTGGGTATGGGCAGCAAGGAGCCCAACAGGTAGAAGGATAGGCTAACAAGAAGGGGAGGGGGAGGGAAGTGATGCTGAGCATGGGGAGATGTCAGCTACATTATTCAGCAGTTTCCTTCAGGCCAGCTTCAGGACTCACATTCTGTTCTGCTGCATTCAAAAATCACCACGGTGAGTGCTCCACGTAATCTCCCAGATGATTTAACACCACCAGTGGATAGATTTAGCAGATGGTGTCAGACATGAGTAGCAATGTCAGACAGGCCCCCATAATCACTGTTTGTATAGGTTGAAACCAAGATTTCTGGAATGGCATGAAGTGCTTGTATTGGTTGTGAGTTCTGGTTGGGTCTAGTCCTAATCAAGAGTCCTAAACAGGTCAGTAGCTGCAGAAATGAGGAAGACTTGAGGACAAGTCTGTTGCACGAGCTAACAGAGGGCAGATAAGGGGTCCTCTTGCTCAGTCAGTGATAAGAGCATCTTAATCATAAAATTGTTAGGGTTGGAAGGGACATTAAGGACCACCCAGTTCCAACCTCTCTGCCATGGGCAGAGATGCCATTCACTAGACCAGGTTGCTCAAAGCCCCATCCAGCCTGGCCTTGAACTCTTCCAGGGATGGGGTGTTTTAGGCCTGGCCACACAGCAGTGGAGTGCTTTACTCTTGCTGTGATCCTACCAAATTTTGTTTTCCTTTTGAATCCCAAGGTGGTAACACAGGGTTTTTTTAGCTCCCAGAGGAGCTGTCACTGCAGACGTGGTGAGTTTGGTTTATTGTAGTTTTTTTGCATCCAGCTGACAAGCTCTGTTACAATTTGTTGTCTTTATTGTACTTCTTCATAGTGATTAAAGAATTCAATATGCTTTCATTTAGCTAATGACCAGAAATTTTGCNGTTCTGCTGCATTCAAAAATCACCACGGTGAGTGCTCCACGTAATCTCCCAGATGATTTAACACCACCAGTGGATAGATTTAGCAGATGGTGTCAGACATGAGTAGCAATGTCAGACAGGCCCCCATAATCACTGTTTGTATAGGTTGAAACCAAGATTTCTGGAATGGCATGAAGTGCTTGTATTGGTTGTGAGTTCTGGTTGGGTCTAGTCCTAATCAAGAGTCCTAAACAGGTCAGTAGCTGCAGAAATGAGGAAGACTTGAGGACAAGTCTGTTGCACGAGCTAACAGAGGGCAGATAAGGGGTCCTCTTGCTCAGTCAGTGATAAGAGCATCTTAATCATAAAATTGTTAGGGTTGGAAGGGACATTAAGGACCATCCAGTTCCAACCTCTCTGCCATGGGCAGAGATGCCATTCACTAGACCAGGTTGCTCAAAGCCCCATCCAGCCTGGCCTTGAACTCTTCCAGGGATGGGGTGTTTTAGGCCTGGCCACACAGCAGTGGAGTGCTTTACTCTTGCTGTGATCCTACCAAATTTTGTTTTCCTTTTGAATCCCAAGGTGGTAACACAGGGTTTTTTTAGCTCCCAGAGGAGCTGTCACTGCAGACGTGGTGAGTTTGGTTTATTGTAGTTTTTTTGCATCCAGCTGACAAGCTCTGTTACAATTTGTTGTCTTTATTGTACTTCTTCATAGTGATTAAAGAATTCAATATGCTTTCATTTAGCTAATGACCAGAAATTTTGCATTATAAGGTTTCAGTCCCAAAATTCCATCATATGATACTTTTTTTTCCCGCAGAAGTCAGCTGCTTTGTGTCAGCTTAACTGTCAAAGAAATGCAATAAAATTTAACGGCAATGGTGATGCAGTTGTACTTCATTAAATGCATTTGTCTTTTCCTTTAGAATTTCAGCTTTGCAAATTTTATTTGACTCTGACTTCTGTTTCATAACCCCTCTTGCTTAAGGCCATTACAGAATATTGCATCTCGACCCATGCTTTATGATGGTAGTGGGCCAAATTCTACCAATGGAGGTGGTTCACAGTGAGCTTGTAGAATTCCCTTCCAAAGAATTTTATAAATGCAGGAGATTTGTACAGACCTCCTTTCCATATAGCTTGGAGAAGTGCCTGGTAGAGCGATGTGTTAATCAAGATCAGGCTGAGAAGAACACAGACAAGAACATAGTTTAAAACTTGGGAGATTTCGTGGTTACACAGAGACACCTGCCCTCCTCCTGGTCTTCACCTGATATCCTCTTGTGCCCACTGCTGAAGGCAGCAAAGTTCAGTTAATCTCAGTGTTGGACATTTGCTGATTTATTCAATAGAGGATTAACCTGTTGTTTGGATGTCAAGTCCTTTTAGCTTGTTGTTGATCTTAGGAGGAAGTGTGAAAAAGGGAGAATTTGTGTCAGTCAATAGAAGTTTTCGTCAGCATCTTACACAGAAAACCCCACATTAAGCCCGTCAGAAAAAAGCAGATGTATTTTTCCCCTGTATGAACTACTTTCATCCAGTATTGTCTTTCCTTTCTGTTACAAAGTTTTCTTCCTGTTGTTTTCCTGCTGGCCCAAATACCCCACTGCTTAGCATAGCAACCTCTTTTTAACTGAGGTTTTTCTAGCATTAATACCCGTGTTTCTTTCACTGGAAATGCTGTTGCTGCTATACAAAATTGTTCAAAAATTATCCTGTGATCCTGAGGTTGCCTTTTGTGAAGGCAAACTGCATTGCTAAGGATATATCTGTAAAAGGATAGCAAATCTGCATCAAAAATTGGGAATGTTGTAACACATGAATTTAACTGAATACCATAATCACTGTTTCAAGGGATTTGTAGCCAAATTGCTGCCTTTTCAGTCTAGGTCACCAGCTTATTCACAGGAAAAGGTCCTCACATTAATGTGGCAGTTGAGTGCTTTTTATGAAGTGTCATGGTAGCCTCTATTTGTTCCTGTATGGACAAACCATATAAGGTAACTGGACATACTGGACAGAGGCAAAGGACTGAGAGCAGTGGGATTTTGGTGCTGGAGATCAGCCTTGGCCATAGCAGGTGAGGCACCAAGGGTTTGTCATGCTGCTCCCACTGCCACATGTGCCACAGGACACAGTTTATCTCTCCATGCTGCCAGCCCAGTGGAGTTATTGAGTGCTGAGGTGTAGTTCAGTGTTAAAAAAGAGCAGTCAAGGGAGGGTGGTTCTTTGCATAACTTAGCATGCTGTGGATGAAAGGAAAATATCATGATCTGCACTTCGGCTTTGAGAAGGGCCAGGGAAGCTCAGCACTACTTAGGAAGAGCAAAGCTTCATGAAGGATCAGAGGTGGGATTTAACTCACTGGTTGATCTCCTTTTTTAGTATTTCTGTGGCTTTTCAAATCCTTTGTCTTGTAGCTCTGTCCAGTGAGAGACAGAAAGGTATCTTGAAAGCCAGGAGAGATGTCCTGCCTGGGCCCCTCTGCAGCAGGACCTCATGAGTATGAAGATGGCCATTACCACTTGTCACCTCAGCCCTCGAGTGTCAAAGCCCTTGTCCTTCCCTTGCTGGTACTCAGTGTTTGAGTACTGAGCTGTGACCCTGCCTAAAGCCAAGGTGGATTCTGCTGCTTGCAAGTTTTACGGTATTTCTGAGCTGCTTGGGAAGACAGTTCTTCAACCCAGTTTTCCTTCTAATCTTAATTTCTGCATGAAGATAAAAAGTGTTTTCGAGGATTCCCTTGAGGACCAATTTAGAGTTCAGTTTTGATTGAATTAGTTGGATGTATGTAAATAGAATCACGCATTTAACAGAAACCCAGATGAAAGACACTTCAGGAGGGCTCGGGGCAGATGCTGTCAGTTTAGCCTGCAGTAAGCACCTCAGAGCAAATCCTGCACTCTCCCTTTTATCGTGATTTATTCCTTTCTCCTTCACATCTCAGCCACTGGTGAATGCTGTTGTTCCAAGATGAATATTTGTTTGGGGCACTTGTGCCTCAAGTCTACCTTGGGACTGTGGCTGGCCCCTTTTACATAGTTGTGGGCCACAGAAAAAATACTTTTGTGCTGTTCCAGAAGCCCTTATGTTTGAAAAACTGAAGTCATAAATATGGATGGCACAATTTGTTGGCATGAGCAAGGAGGGGGATAAAGATTAAGGAAAACTGCTTTAATTAGCTGTCTCTGTGTTGGGGGACAGGCACCCCCTGTGTCAGCAGTGAGAGAGGGGGATGTGGGATGCTTCATTACCTCCCTGCTGTGAGCAGGGATAAGGAACAGCCACCTGCAAAGCCGACAGCATGGGCAGGAGGTGCAGTGAATGGAGCGGGGCTGTGAGTACAGCTGGGGGCTTGAAGGGCTGCATAGTCCTGCATCTCCATCCCACAAACTGGGAGTGCAGGGACTGGCAGCCAAGTCACATCTTGGCAAAATAAGCCTGGACCACCAGGCTCTGCTCCAGTTGTGTCTCCTGTTGAATGCTGAGGAAGGTGACTTCCAAGGGCTCACCTCTGTTGCTCCTGCCAAGAGCCTTAATTACAATCTTCTTGACTGGTAGTTTTTCTTCATCTGGGTAACTTGTGAGGTCGTGACATGACTGTGTCACTGATTTTGCACCCAAAAACACCCGTTCGTCTTCCTGTGGGAAGCCCTGACCTCTGCAAGTACCTGCTGGGCTGTAGTTGGGAGGCACTGCTTGCTGCTGGTGTGGCAGGGTCGGATCCACCTGCCAAACTGAGAACACAGAGAGTGTCATGAGCTATGGGGCAGGGGGCAGAACTTGTGCTTTCCTAGGTGCTTTGGTAGGGACCAGCATGCTTCCTTTCCACACTAAGCTGGGGCCTTAGTTTGTGTTTCCTTGGGTTTGCAAAGCTCATTGCTAGAATCTGGAAAAAGTTGGGCTTTACATGGCAAAGAGGACTGTGCACTTAAAGATGTATGTAATCAGTTATGGGACCAATTCTTTCATTTCAACCATCTTGTAGCAGCACAAATATCCCCAGTAACAGCAAGGCTTGTTGAGCCTTGTATGCAGAATAATCTCTTCAGTGCTGCCCTCACTTGCAGCCATGCTATTTAGTCAGGGCCTAATCCACTTCAGATGAGGCTGCTCTGCTTCTCTGGCGTGTCTGTCTGGCATGTGGTGCTATGCAGCCAGATACCCCACATCACTGTTAAAAGCAAAGCAAATAAGATGCTGTCCATCTCCTCCCTCCCACCCCTGAGCCTGCCTGTCTCTCTCCCTGAATGTGGGCTCTTGAGAGTTATTTAGCCAAAGGCTAAATCACATTATGTCGTACATATTAACTGGAAACAAAGCAAGTCTCAGCAGACACCTGAGCAGATGCCAAATGTCAAATTTGATGGAAAATGCTTAATTACTTCTCCCAAGCCTACTTTTTTTCTTTCCTCCTCCCATGTTTTCTGAAAATTCCTCTTTTGCAGAGTGAAATGTCTTCCCTGATTCAACCCCTAATTCAGCTCTTCAGAATGGAGATTCTTGTTCCTACAAGAAGCTGGGAAACTCAGATGAGGGAACTTGGAAGAATGTGATCATTTCAACACAGTCTTTGCAGCTTATCTTTGTTCTCAGTTTCATGGTCAGCTTCCTTCTATAGAATTGTTTTGGGGGCTTGAGTTTTATTTCTGCTTTCTGTCCCTCATCTCTTCAGTGGATTTTTGCACCTTATCTCTTTGTCTGTATTTTTACCACTCACTGTATTCCTTGAGAGTGAGTTGCAGAGAGAGTGGTGGTGATGTGATGAAACTTGAGAGTAGATGTGCTTGGGAGTGAGTCTGTGCTCCTCCTGTGAAATTACAGGTCAAACTGAGATGGTGGGAGTCTGAAATGTGCAAAAACTTGTTACAGGAACTGTGCATGATGTGTGTGAAATTCAGGTTCAGCTCACTGTACTAAAGCTGGTCAGGGTACAGGCTTAAAACTCTCTTCCCACAGCTAAGGTGAGTGCATTGTCCATAAGCCTGTTCTGGGAGGACCTCTCTTTTCTCCCTGCTATAGTTTGCTGTTGGTCTAGTGATGAATTCAGATGAGTTTTGTCCCTAAGTGGGACAAGTGTGTGTTTATGGAATCATTGTTACTCTTAAATGATAAAAAATCCTGCCTTACAAAGACACAGCAGTTGGGTGTGTAACCCTTCAGGAGGACAGTGGTGAGGCTTTGAATACACAGTCTAGGTTTGAACACAGGATCTTAGGCTGGTGCTGTTTCCAGGGGCTGTGTTTTAGCTCTTGGAGAGCTTTATGTGCAGAGGCTGAGAGCTGTACCGCCACCAGAAGCTTTTCATATCCCAAAGGGTGAAAGGCAAGGGAAGGACGGCTGCAGAAACCAAGAGAGTGTCTGGGAACTGAGACAGTTCTGGGGACACTGAAGGTAATTCACACAGTCCTGCTCCTATGTGTGGGGCAGCTGCTGTGCCTGCAACGTGGCCTCAGTGCTGTGCAACCACTGCCTGGGGCTTGCACCAGTGAGAGCAGAGACCTTCCTGCAGCACGGGCAGTGTGGTTTCTCCTCTTGCAGACAAGAAGGAGATGACCTCAGAGGTCTCCTGGAAGAAATAGGGTTTTCTCTCTAGGAAACTTCCCTGTTTCTAGGTCTTTTCCAGCTTTCCCTGTTTCTTGTACCATCCGAGCACTGAGCAGTGCAGGTGCTGCAGAGCACAGCCCAGGATGTGTAGCCTGTACATGGAGCCTATTGACAGTACAGAATTAAAGTACAAAAGTGAGATGTGTTGCATTTTTTCTTACTTGTCATCTTCTCTGGGATAAATGAATTTCCTATGCTTGGATTTCCCTGCTTTCCAGATCTGCCTGTGTGTCTTCCCGTAACACTTCCATTTGCTGAGTCTCCCCTGTCCCACTGGGGCTACCCAGCAGCAGCAGAGCTCTTCCTCACACAGTATCGTATCTCCCAGCACACAGGGAGCCGTGATTCGGGAGGAGGGGCAGGGACAGCCGTGTGTGCATTTACTGTTGTAGTATTTTCAGAGAGGCGGGAAACTAGAGAGCATCTACAGGACCTGAGAGCTGCGTGGCAGGGCTCAAGCAGCCTCTAGCATGACATTACCATAAAAAAGTGAATTGTAAAAAGAAGAGATTGAAGTGAACTTATACTTGTTCTCTTTAAAGGGTAGTTTCCTTAATGCCTGCCATGCTCTCGCCTGCACCTGAGCAGCCTTTGCCATCTTCAAGCAGTCCTTGTCCACGCAGGTGTCTGGACTCACACTGGGTCTCAAATGCCCTCTTCCATCGGGCTCTGGTGTTTGGAACATCTTCAGTCCCATCCAGAAGCAAACCCGGAGCAATTCGCTTTGATGTGTGAAGTCTGAATTAATGAAACGACTGAATTAATGTTTTGTGCCTCTTGGGGAAGAGAGCAAGGGGAACGTGTTGGCCTATATTTCATCAGAGAGAAAAACTTGTTTAGTTGAATGCACAGAACCAAGATATCTTAGACTGCATGGTCTTTGTGTTGATCAAGTGCAGGATCTCCAAACCTGCTTCATTTCCCATGCAGTGAGTTTTGCAGACTCTTAGCAGAGCTGCTGGCCAAATCAAGGGCAAAGTGAATATTCCTTTCACTTCTTTTCTTGAAAATTTAACTGGGACTTTGAAGAAGAAACATATTTTCTGGCCATTTGTGGCAGGACCTTGTTGGAGAACAGAAACACCCTCACTTCTGAGGAGGAAGTTCAATTTCATAATAGTTGTGAAGCACTTGGATGCTACAGTGATTTACTGCTATAGCGGAGGTATGACCATGGGACCCTGGATTTAGAGCAGCCTTTGATTGGGGTGAGCTGAATTGGGCTCTGAGAGGCCCCTGGATCTGTAGATTTGTTGGTGTGTGGAAAGGCTGCTGCATGTTTGGTTATCACATTAAACCACTGAAGAGAAAGGAGATGAGACTCTGAGTTAAAAATAGTATATATCCTATAATTAAAAATGTGCACTTTCATATTTATGTACTCAGCAGCTGGAGCAAAGTAATAAAAACCCTTAAATGTGCATTTCATAAGGCTTTCATATGCAGTTTATAGTTTTAATATCCTTGCACCCAGCTCTGTTTTCTGTGGTTTTTATGAGCAGTCTGTCTGGAGTGGTCAGGGCTGGTGCAGGCAGTGACAGTGTTTGCACATGGCTTTCTGAGCACAGAGGAGTGGGAGCGGGCAGCCTGGGGCAGCCTGGGGCTGCCTGTCTGCCAGCAGCTCAGGTTCCCCGTGTCCTGGCACAGTGGTGCCTTGCTAAATTATGCTCTGAGCCTGCTCCACACAAGGCATGTTTTTCCAGCAAGTTAAGTGTATATCACTTGTTCAGCTGAATCTCAGCTGGACTCTCTTCATTGGACAGGGCAGCATGCTTTAGTATTCTAATTAGTCCTTAATTAGGGGTGTGAGGTCTTGACACATAGTGCCTGGTGTGTCACAGGAGCTGCTCAGCATCCTGCAGGATGAGCCCCCAACTTGTTTGCTCAACTCCAGCATTGACCAAACTACAAATGGGGAGGGAACAGGAAGGTTTTAATTTCTTTTTTTTTTGTTTTTTTTGAGAAATCAAGTCATCTTATGCCTTCCCCTTACAAAATGGGTCTAAGAGAGTGAGCATTTTTCTGTAATAATCTTGATTATTTTGCTTGCTCACAGCAACAATGTTACTGTGGATCCCGCTCATTGTTTTGGCAGGGGATTTTTAAAAATTATTCTTCTCCGCACAAGATGCTCTTGAGAATTGATCCTGAATCAAAGGTAAAGGAACAGGGCATAACTGAGAGGCAGTCAGCAGCAAGTCTTGTTCATCTGCAAAATTTCCTGGATTCTGCTTGGTCCTTTTTATTAGCTTTATTTATCTGGGTAGAAACTCACTGACATTACAATCTCAGCTTCTGGGATGATTTGTCCTAGTCTTCTGGCTTTGAAAAATGGTCTCCAAACCATCCCAGAGATGACACTCTGGCTGTTCTTTTTTGCCACTTGCAATCTGTCCTGTTGCTATAGGAAGCTGGTAAAGGTTTGTTTGTTTGCTTCTTTTCCAACACAGCTCCCATAAATCCTTTCTCAGGGTGTGAGTTATGACTCGTAGGTTGGTAAAAATCACCTTGAAAGGGATGGGATGTACCAATTTACTGTAAGTCGTTTATTTGTAAAGGCTGGGAGAAACACTCGTGGAAATCACAGCTCTGGGCCGTTTGACAAGTGTCCCCCCTGCTCGTGGCACAGCAGTGGCATGGATTGCATTGCTCTCCCCTGGCATGGGATGGCCAATTGTGTCCCTGCAAATCCCTGGGCCAGCCAAGGGAGGAGCAGGGGGTACACTGCCACCCTGTGTGCAGACCCCTTCCCTCTAGATCCACCATGGAAAAAAGGCTTGGCAAAAAAAAGCTCTGATATCAGTGCTGGCACCGCTGCTTTCCCCTTGCATAAAAATAAGCCTCCCCCATGGCTCAGCTTAGTGGCAATCCTAAAAAGTGAAATATTTTCTAATTGTCCATAGCACTGGCAAACCTGCACGTGGGTGATGTCTTCTCAGGTATCCCACATGCAGGTTGGACCTGCAAGGTAGGACTTTGCTGGACAAGGAGTTTCAAGGGAGGTATTTGCCATTTCAACAAATTTTATTTGGGTTTTGCAGTGAGAAAGCCTTTAGAAGAGCAGGAGGCTGGATCTGACCGTGCTGATGTCAGTCTGGATTTAGCTGTGTTAAAGGGAATGAGGTTAGTCTAGATTGACACTGGCATAAAAGGAGAGGGCAGAATTAGGCTTATGATATCTAAAAAAGTCTTAGGTCCTGATTCATCAAAGGACTTAAGTATGGCTGAATTCTTCCTAAAGCCCATATGTTAGCATTTTGCTGACAGGGGACGTTTATTTTTATTCAGAAGTATCAGAAAGGACGAAGAGGAACACTTTAGAAATGGTTTCCTTCTGACTAGAAGTATAATTGCCTCTAAATTTGGGAATAAACAGGAGAAAACATATTTTAGGTTGAGAATTTCTTGTATGTTAAGTAATGTGTTTTACTGCAGAAAGCAGCTTCTACTGCAAATATTGTGTCAGTTGCAATGACAACAGTGGTGGAATTATTTTTGATAATGAAAGAACATACTATTATTTTGAACCAAGGAAACTATGGAGGGGTCATCATGTAGGATTTTTTTTTTTACTGGCAATAACTTATTTCTGTATGATGCTGTAATCATGACAGAATCACAATCTTGAGATAATATAAGCATTTGACTGCCCTTTGTGCATCAAAATACCCCAGAGATGTAATTATCTCATGGCTACTACATTTTCTGACAAGTCTTACAGCTTAAATATTGCAGACCCTGAACACTGGTATGTACAGAAAACATTAAATATTCATTTGCTGATACATGTATTTATAAAAATCCCATTTCTCCATTGAGTGAGTGGTGGTTTTCAGGTCATCCAATTCAATAACTATGAAGATATTTGAGGACTCAGGGATTCTTGCTCATTTGAGGTTCTGTAGTTTTCTTTTTTTTTGGGCAAAATAAATGCAGTAACTACTTTGCTAGGAAAAGGAATACATCTCTTCCACAGTTTGTTCTGCTGATAGTCCCTGTGTACTGCATGTGCAACTGTGCCAGCCTTGTTTCACATCCATGGAAATATGCAGTGCTTTGTGCAGGGCTGCAGCTCTTCCCACCCTTTGCAAGGCGCAGACTGACCTTCCACCCTCCTCGTGGTTCACAGTGGGGAGGGACACAGCCTTGGCCTGCTGCAGGAGGGGAGTAAAGCTTCCATTCCATCTCTTCTGTCTCCCTGATCATGGTGAACTAAACTTCATTTTTTCAAATTGTTACAAAGTGCTTGACTTTTCTGCAGGATGAGCAAATCCATCTCTCCTCCTGCCAAAAGTGTCCTTCATGAGTGTTGAAGCACTGGATACCTCCACAGTCATTTGTGGCCAAAGCAGCCCCTCATGTTGAACCTGGGATTGGCCAGCAGCTGTCTGGTAGGCCTCAGATTCTGAAAGAAAAAATGACCAGGGCTAGTAGCAAATGTTAGAAGATGCCTCAGCTTTTAAAAAGTAAAACAATTTGTTCCCAGCTGTATCAGCACAGAGTCATCCAATTCACCTTTTGGAGAGTGGCACTAATTTGTGGCTGTGTAGCCCCTGTTTGTGTGACCTGTGGTGTCCGTACTGTACATGTACGAATGCTCTGTGTGCCCTGGGGTCACTCTGGAGTCTGTATCTGTGTTGCATTGGCTGCTGAAGCCCCAGGTTTGCTCTTTTCAAGCTATTCAGGATGAGGAAGAAGGTGGGGATCTCTCCAATGAGTTTTGAGCAGTGCATTAGTGTCACCTCTGATACCAGTAAATGACCCAGGAAAATCAGCTGGGAGCTCTCACCAGTGATTACATGGCAGTGTAGAGAGGTATCTGTGCCTCAGGGGCTTTTCTTCTGGTGTGCCCCACTGAAGTGATGGATAAACCCGGGGGCTGCATCTTCCTCGATGACAAGTTAAATCTTCCTCTCATAACTGCCTGAAACATGACTTCTGGTAAGCTGGACAAGCTGAGCAGTTGTGCTACTGCTTGTGCTTCTCCAAAAGTCATAAGCAGTGAGGGGTGCTCTGCTTGAGTCCAATGTAAGGCGATGGAGCAGGATCCAACATGTGTGGACTTTTTGCTATGGAAAAAGAAAAGAGAAAAAGCACAATGAATCCCGGGTGGTCAGCCCAAACAGTTTGCTGCCTTTTCTCTTGCACTGACTAATAATCCATTACAGGAAAAATAGATGACCTGCTGATGTACCAACACACAGGGTTGGTACGTGAGGGGAAGATGCTCTCTGGATCCGAGTAGCCAAAGTGCTTCTAGCTGGAGCTGTGTCTTCTGTAACAGGTAGGCACAGGAGCAACCTTTGTATGTAGAAGTGAGGAGCCTCCTGCACTGTTCTTACTGAAGAAAAAATAACAAAGTGCTGCATTTCCAGACATGCCATGGCTTCAGGCTGGGGTGCTCCTACTGTGGAGACAGAGAACAGTGTGGGTTACTGTACCAATCTGTGGTGATGCTTTTGGACTTTGTTGTTTTGTTTCAGTCCTTCTGCAGAGCCTAGCTATCATCCTGCCCTTATGTTATTTATTAAAAAAACCCCAAACAATTGAAAAAAATAAAATAAGGCATCAAAATGCCTTTGTTGTGTGTTTTTGATCTGTTTAGCCCTGAGAAAACCTTTCTGCTATCACCATCTCAGGTATATAGCTATTTACCTGTGGTTTGAGGGAGAGTATCGCTTTTATGCTTTATGTACTTGAAAGGAAGTTAAGTAAATAGCTCCTTTACTCCTTTTAGTTTGTCTTGGACTCTTCACCCCTAAGAAATTGTGAAGCCAAGTGGAATCAGAGAAGGGCTGCATAGCAAGCAGTTTGCCCATGAAATGCATTTGTTTTTAATTGCCTCATTAAGTCAGGTTATGATGGATTATATGACCTTACCCAATGCAGTCTGACATAATGGGATGCTGTCAGAAGTTCTGGAATAACAGAGTGATATTCACTTGACTGGGGTTTTCTTGCTTGTGTTTTTAGCTGTGTTGATTGCTCGCAGTGGTTTTATACACATTAAGAATGTCTTGGCATGAGTAAAGGCAAGGTCATTAATGCTTTTTGTCATGATTACTTGATGAGCTTGTTGTTCAACCAGGAATTAATGCCTTGCTGGTAGCACAGGAAGGAGGCGTGGGGCTGTCATGCTGTAGTGCAGTGGGGCGGGTGTTGGGCTGAGATTTCTCATGGTGCCTCCCGGGGCTCTGTCTATCAGCTGTTATCAGGGGTTGCAGCCACTGACAGCACAGCCATTCCCAGCAATTCACAGAGCAATTTTCAGCTAAGGTATTTTCAATTATTTGGCTGGTGTTTAATAAACATGGCTTGAGGAGGCCCCTCCATGTTGCACATCTGTTTTGGAGAGGGGCATAGCAAACGGAGGTGTTGTATCCAAGGCAAAGCAAGGTGGCTTGACAGCAGGAGCTGGCTTTGCTCCCTCCACGAGGGAACAGGAGCCCTCTCACTTCCTGGCATGTGTTGGTGGCTTGTGTAATGGAGAGATACAAGAACATCCTCCTCTTCCCATGATAGATGAGGTTTGTAGGTTTCAAACTGTTTAAATAAGACTTTTAGCTACCAGAAAAGTAGAGGAAAAAACTCCCACTCTCAGGTAAATCATTATGCTGCATTTGTCTTCCAAACCCTCTAATAATAATATAAAAAAGCCATTTTGAATGCTATTCCTTTTGCCTTTTCAATTTCTCCCTTGGAATCTCTCAGCTGTTAAATTAGTTTTTGGATTCATCCCAAACTTATGAATATTTCTTTGTCCTTCTTCACTTATCTGTCTCTCCTCCCCCATTCTTTTCCAGAATAATTTCCAGTGGATGAATTTTTTGGAAGCAGTATTTCCCTGTGTAGATCTTACTCACCCAGCGCACCTTTCTTTAAATAAGACAATACTGGTGTTTTTTACATCCTGGACAGTTGTGTTTAATTGCCAAGAGCTGGACTGTTGACTTGGATGAAGCCTCACCGTGTGTAAGTGCTCTTACAAGCATTGATTAGGATGGCAGGTTTTAACAGCTGAGTCAGTCAGAAACTTTGAAATACACCATTTGTGACTGTTTGTTGGTGATAATGAGTCTCAACTGCCACAGACTTTTGTTCTTTTTTTTTCTGAAAGTTTAGAGCTTTCTCCTTCCTTAGGACAAAGGCATTCTTCAGACTCCCTTGAAATGGATGCAGCACCTCCTTGTTCTCCTGCAGTGGTCATTGCTATGGATAATTTTGAAGGAAACAAATGACATTTAGGAATTGTTTGGAGATATCGCATTTGATTGGTTATTTGCATTAAAGCTCACTGAGAAACTGATTTCCATAACAATTCTTGAGGTTTGTGGGACAAAAATGAATTCTAAATTGGAATGCATCTAAACTTTAAAATTTTCCCAGGAAGTTGAAATTTTAGTGTATTCCTCATGAAAACACTGAAATGTATTTCCCGGAGAGTAGATTGCTGCCTGGCATCTCTGTGGGAATTGAACTTGGCTTTGTTCTTATCAGCTTCATTTGACTTCCGCAGTGGGAGGTGGTAGGAGAGTGAGAAAATTCACATCAAGTCCAATTTGCAGTTGCTAGGGCTTGCAGCCTCTGCAGCTCCATGGATCCCTGTGCTTCCAGGCCAGGAATGAACTTGCAAGTGTCAGACAGGGCTGAGCAGGCTGCTTGGCCATTGTGATGTGTGTTTGTATCACATGAAGAGAAAACACAACTGCACGCCCTTCTTGTTTGGCATCCAGACTCCTTGCACAGCATGATATTCGTCCATCCATCCATCCATTCCTCCTCTTTTTTCCCTGTTCAGCTTTTCCTGACAGATCCTCAAACTAGTTGGTTTGTGAACATTAGCTTTGTTGTGGCTCCTATAGACATGGAAACCTTGGAGAAACACAGAAGAGCCAGCCATTAGCATGGTTCCCATGGACATTAATGAAAGTGGAGCTGCTTCTATCAAAAGTTTTCTTAAAGCCTGTCAGTCCTTTGGAAATGTGCACATTTAATCAGAAATCTCCTTTATTTCTGTTCCTTCTCTCTCTACTCATCCATTTCCTTGTTCCCATTCCCAAGCTTGTCTTTGTCTTTTCCTTTACTTCCAACCTGAAGTTCTAGTACCAAGTGCTATTTTTGGGCTGCCAGCCCCTTGCAAGCAGCCAGACTTGGCATATTTTGGAAAAATGCAAGCAGCTTCTCTGGGGCAGCAGAGGAAGCCACAGAGCTGAAAGCTAGTCCTGATAAAATTCAGGGAGTTTTTACTGTCATGAAGTTCTTTAGCAAGAGCTGTTGTTTGTTTGGAGCTGCTGTGCAGTGATTATTTTTCAATAGGAGCTTCAACTTCACCTGAGTGTGTCTGTAGTGATTACAGGACTGAACCTAAATGGCTGGGGAGAATATGCTAAACCTCACTGCTGTTGGTGACAGGCTTTAGTAATTCCTGCCTCCACAAGCCTACGGCTTTAGACATCTGCTTTATTTGGGCTTCCTGAAAATTACACCCCCAAGGAGCTTAAGGGAGTGAAATAATCTGTACTGACAGAATGTGGTGTGGAAACGTCCCTCCTTAACTATTTTGCTGATGCAGGACTTCAATGTGAAAGCAAAGGAAGATTGATGGCAGAGAGCAAGTGGAATGTTTAGGCTTGACTTGGGTTAGGCACTGGAGAAAGAAATAAATGGAAGAGGGAAATTGGGTCCAGGAGTGGCATTCCTTTTGTTTCTTAACTGTCCAAGGTGCTGGTGAGGGAACTTAGCATCTTGTGCCAGAAGCACCACTGTGTATTGCTTTGCTTGGCAGTGCCATCTTTTCGGAGCATTTTGTTTCAATTCCCTCAGAACCTCAGTGGGGAAGCTGAGTCTCTGAACAGCTGTAATGAGCCCATGACTTTGTCTCCAAATGAAGTCTCCTGAGGACATTAAGATGGTGGTGAGATTTGGGAGGAGCAGTGAGCTGGCTGCTTCTCACGGGCTATGGCAGCTTCAAGGGTCAGCAGATCCTGCAATTAATAGGGAACAATGAGCCAGCCGGGATGCTCTGGCATGTGAGCCAAGGTCCTGGGTGGAAGCTAAGGGAAAAGGAGAGAAGACAGTGAGAAACTTGGGAACAGCCTTCTTCCAGCTCTCATCAAGGCTGAACCCTGGCCACAGGAATCCTTCCTTTGAAGGAGAGAATGACATTGTTTTTCCTCCTAAATAAGCTTATATTCCTGTATTATAGCCCTGATTACTGTGTCATCTGAGTGCTTGAATGTATTTGAGTTCTCAGAGCATCTCGATGCTGCATGTGCTCTTAGCCCTGTTTTTAGCTGGGTGGTTGAGGCCAAAGTCCTGCTGATTTCGAGGGGTTGGTTTGGGACCACGTGGTGTGGCCCATCACCTTGCACAGTCCTGAAGCAATGCCATTCACCTCTCCTAGTGGTAAATAATGGATCCCCTACCAAGAAAAGGAAGGGTGTTTTGGGGCCAGTTGGCAGCTCTGAGGTCTCTCCATGATCTGCCAGAGGTCCTTACAGCCTGAGCTATCTCCTGCTTGCAGGAGGCTGCCTCTGGCCTCCATTTCTTGATTACAACAAGACAGCCAGGGCTATTTCAACTGCAGTGATTGCAAGTAGGCTTTGGGCAGCTGATTATTCACAGTCATGCCTGACACTGCTGGAGAATAGGGTAGGATTTGTTCCTCTTTAGCTTTCTGAGCTGCAAAATAATAACAACATTTGTCAGTGTGAATCCCTTGTGAGGCAGTGAGCTCAGAGGCCCTCTGCGAAGTGTGGTGATGTCTATTTGCCTGCAGAACAGGTCAGAACAGGTACATTTTTGGAGGTAGGAAGGCAAACTGTGCCCACTTCATCCCACTGAAACCTGTTGCACTGTCAGTACATCTTTGGTCTGCTGCAGAGTAAATACCTTCCCCTAGTTCTTCTGAGCTGCTGAATCCCCCACCTCCATCAGAATTCCCGCTGAACACAGGCCATATTTCACCAGGGTTTGGACTGAGTCCCACATCTCATAACCAAACTCCTTGTCAGTTAATGCCTCTTTCTGTATAGCACCCTCGGGCTGATTTCAGACTGGCAGGGCAGCTACCAGTTTCATTCCACCAATGGTTCTCCAGCCATCCTGTCTTAAAAGCCATATGTGTAACTGGGCTCTGCTTGCTCTTTCTAAATTATCTCTCAGTACTGTTTTTTCTTTCTAGTCCTTCACTTATGAGCCTGAGGGATTCATGTAAAAGTGGAATTTTGGACCCATGTGTGTTTTTTGCCTCTCTGAAGGGGCGGAGATCATCCTCCACTTAGAAACGATGGTTACAGGGTCAGTCCCTTTAGACTCAGATACTACTGAGCCACCTGTGATACTTTATGCTCCTGAAAAACTCTGTGTTTCTCTGAGCTTACTTTCTTTGTCAGCTGTCTGCCAGCCTGCATTTGGCAGAGGATCAGAGTTGTCACCTTTCCAGATTTCTTTGCTGAACCAAAATAAAATTTCAGAGAGGCTATGACATGGGAGTGCTGAGAAACAGTATCTGAAAGCACCAATTGTGCAGCATTCAAACTTTCACAAAACAAAACCCAGAGTTTTGCTTTAAGAATTCTGTGTTGGTCTGTCCACTTTTCCTTCCAGTAGAAAAGTGTCTTCTACATGTTCCTGGGCTTGGCTGCAGTGTGCATTTGGGTGTCTGCGAGTCCCAGGGGTTACATGTCAGTCACCAAATGTCCCCAAATGTGTCACCCCACTTTTCCAGGGCTGTGGCTCTCACCCTACCTACTGAGGCTTACTATTTAATTGGTGCTATTACGATCACACTGCAACCTTTGGAGGCCAGAAGGGCACTGCTGGTGCTGGAATATCTTGTGAACTACTATCAAACAAGTGAGAGAAATTAAGGTAGTTGTGGGAAAGGACCTGGAAAAGAAAATGTGTGAGTCAAATAAGTTCATATTTTACTCAGGCATTTTTAATAATTTCCCATGATAAATGGCCACAGTCTGTTCCCTGTTCCCAGTATTGTTATTGTTACAGTGAAAATACTATGGCCACTGTCAAGCACTGAAATTTATTTATATGGTTGGTGTGGGTTTTGTTGTCTCTACAGCAATTACAGCTCTTTATTCTTTCACAGGTATTTTTGGACAGCTAGTGTTTTCCTGCCCCAGACAAATAAACAAAAAGCCAAATATGCACCTGATGCTTTTAAAATTGTGACGATTTTAAAAACTACCTGAGCCTTTTTTTTCTTTGGCAGTTTTAATTCTGAGACCACATTCCCTTGAAATAAGCATTAGCTTGGTGTGAGTGGTTGGAAGTAGCTGTGTAAGCCCTTAATTTGCTCTGCCAAGCCTGTGCTCTTCCACCACTTGAAGATTTTGAAATCCTCGCCTTTAATTTCTGTAGCTGCAGTTAAGCTGGTAAGATGATGCACACAGGTGACAAACCTCCAACATTATCCTCTTTCTTTTTTGCCTTGATTATTGTCATGTTTGTTATTTTGTAACAAAGCCAAAAGCCCAAAATAATTCACTTGAAATGCAGCAGTTGCAAGACACCAAGCTGTTGTCTTCTCAAAAGCTTCTCATGGTCTTTGAAACAGCTGGAAAACAGTGGAGGGAATGAATTGGCAGGGCATCAGCAGAAACTTGCAGAGGGGGCCAGTGCCACTGATTGGTGTTAAAGCAGGTGAAGACTTCATGACATAAAGCCTAACAGCAGTGCTGCATGGTGTGATTAATAACTGCAGCATGTTGTGCTGTCTCCAGCTGCACAGAAACTCAGAGTTCTGCAGCAAGCAAAATACAATGTGGTAGGGAGGGATCAGGCAAGGGCTCACCTGTGAAATAGTTGGAGCAGGACGTGTCTCCTTGTTTGGAGGCATTTGCTCAGGGTCAAACAAGGACATGGTGTGTCTGTGGCGTCTCTGTGCTGCTGCAGACCCCGGGGTTCCTGTGATTTCCTGGCACCATGTTGCAGCAGCTGGTGATGGCTTTGAGAACTTAGTGCCAAGCACTATCTCTGGAGAGCAATGCCTTCAGTTTTGCCTGAGGGTTGCCTACCAAAATACAAGCCACAGGTTTGGGTCTGCTGAAATCTGTCAGCTATGACTTGGGTGGCCTGGCATAGGCAAACAGGGCTGTGTTTCTGCATCCCTTGCTCCTTGGGGTTTTCCTGCTGAAAACCTCTCTCCCTTTAGTGTTTGTGGCAGATGCACCATACCTATGCTTTATAAGAATTCAAGGCAATAGTGTTGGGTTCCTCCTGATTGAAATCACTTGGCATGTCCCAGTGCTGAGAAATACTGAATAGTACTGCTGGTTAGGGAGCAGGCTCTTCCATGGGGCATAGAATGGTTCTACAGTCAGGGGTGGGATTAGACAGGAGCAGGAAGAAGAGGAAGACTGCCCAGGATGAGGGGCAGCAGGAGGCTGTTCTCAGTCGTGTTGGGAAGAGGCAGCTGCCGTGTGCTGCTGACTCACGTAATGACCCTTGTGCTAATGCTGTTCCCTATCATTTAACACAAAAATAAAACTGCTAAGTTGAGACCAATTTGAAACATGCGTGGTTTGCTTTGGAAGACATTTAATAGCAGCTATACTTTAACTGTAGGACTCTGATTGGAAAAGGAGGGACAAGTAAATAATTTACATTAACTTAGCAATATTATTCTGTTATTATTGAACCTTCCTAAATTCTACCCAAATCTTGGCTCAAATCAAACAGCTTCAGATAATTTGTGAGAAGCAATAATGGAAACTAAGTGGGAGTAGGACATGAAAAGAGTGTGTGATTACCTGAATGGAAACCAAAGTGTTCACAGTACTCACAGTAGTTAGTGAGATGCTTTGAAGGTTTTTTCACCTCTTAAATCCTTAGTGCTTTGAGGCAGCGATTTCGGCCTTCAAATGACTACAGCAACTTGCTGCCCTGACAGCGAAATAAATTCTGAAAGCAGTGTGAGTGCAATCTGTAGGATTAACAGCCAGGCCATAAAGCAGAAATCTTTCCAAAACAGAGAGATCTTATGATTACTCAATCATGAAAAAGTAGCCTACAGGACCTGGGTGGTTCATGGTGGCTTGTTGCCTTTTATACTGGCAGGTGAGAAAATACAGAATGGGCTGAGTGCAGGCAGTATCTGCAGTCACAGGGGACATGCAGGTTGTATCTTTGGTCCCTGAGAGCCCATCTCAGCAAAATCTTTTGTGTTGCTCCACGCTGTCTTGCTTTCCTGCTGCTCACTGTATTGCAGCAGCTCTCTGAAATATTAATGAGATGAGAAGGAGATTGCCCTCAGATGACCCTCCATAGCATCGCTTGCTGGACCGAGAGTCTGGGCTGCAGTACAGTCCCAAATCCATGTATTTTGTTTTTATAGAAGTGGTAATGGTGGCTCAGTATGGATGACAACTTGAATTGGTTATGTCAGTTCTAACTAATGACATTGAAGACCAATAAAGTGACTCTTAGATTGGTTTTGTATTATTAGTCTCGTTATTAATTATGGAGACATGACAGCAGCATTAGTGCTAGTATTAACCATCAAAATAAAATGGAATTGTACTCATAAATCTCACTGATTAGGAGTAAATGAAGGATTACAGCCATTCTCCAAAGGAAAAGAGAGGAAATGGAATGAGTCTGGAGTAGGAGTGAGATGGAGGTGGAAGAAAATGTAGGGAAGGATAGCAGAATGCTGGAGATTGTTCAGAGAAGGAGCCTTCACAAAGTGGAGCAGGACTAGGGCTGAAGTCTGCAGCTGCCTGGGTGGACAAGGTTGGGTTTTCCTGCATGTTAGCAGGAATTATGGACCTCATTGCCCTTGAGCCTGGCTGCCTACCTAGTGCTTCCCACTTCCCTTTGGGACTCTGCTGCCGGCTTGACATCTAATCTGGAAACCACTGCAAAGGGCTTCTCCATTGTGTGAGGCTGGGCCAGCACCCTGCCCATCTCCCAGGAAGCTTGTGGGAGCCTTAATGCCTGGGAAGAGCAGGTGGATCTCAAATGGTGGAGACCAATGCAAACTGGGACAAGCTCTTGCTAGGAGCAGGCTCTGATTTGGGTTCTGCCTGTGGACAGGAGGAAGGGGAAGCAGGTGCATCCGTGCAGCCCTGGAGGGGAGCCAGGGAGATCCTTGCTCAGCAGAAGAGCTGCCTTTGCTCCTGACAGTGGTAAACTGCTGAGAGGGAGGCAGTGCAAATTACCTTCTGCCCTGGAGAAAGGTGGCAGGAGAAGTATTATGCCTCAGAGTGATGCATGGGAACAGCACCATTTCCTGGGGTGGTGCAATTTGCACGATGTTGCTTGTCTGGCGACACAACTCATTAAAATCTG
The DNA here is from genome assembly GCA_013398055.1 of Ifrita kowaldi. Lineage (NCBI taxonomy): Eukaryota > Metazoa > Chordata > Aves > Passeriformes > Cinclosomatidae > Ifrita > Ifrita kowaldi. Next base: position 377,862 of record VZRS01011458.1, on the reverse strand, counting down.
GGCTTTAATAAGCTGGGAAGCATTCACCAGATCTTGCACTTGGGGTGTGCTCTGTGGCACTGCTGACGTGGCCATGTCTGGGCACTGAGAGTTCAGTCCTTGAAGGGTTACCCCAGGCTGGCAGTGGCTGTTGCTGGTGCCCATGCTCTGCCCTGTGCTGGCCTTCGCAGGGCGTGGGCTGCATCTTGCTCAGTGGTGAGAGTGATGGACCTATTTATAATGCCTTAAATGAAGTGCAGGATAATTTAATTTGTACATCCATTAATACTGTCTACTGCAGGGTTTGTACTTAATTGTATCACTCTAAATGGAGTTTTAGGTATATTAACAGGCTCTCGGTCCTGCTGCCAGGCACAGCCATGTCCAATCCCACACATGGTTGCTTGGAGAATGTCCTTTCCATTCCACTAACCCCACTGGCCTGGTTGCATTCTTGCAGGGTTCTTCCAAGTTGGCAGTCACTGCCCGAAAATCATCATTCCTCCCTGAAATGGCCAGGAGACAATCATGATGGGTATTTCCTTGGCATCAGTGTGGGAGATAGGATGGTATTGACTCTCTCTGCAGGGCAGAGACAAAGGGGAAACTTTGGGCCAGGAGCTACCTCAGTTCCCAAAGTTTTCCAAGGGAAAGCTCTTCTTGCAGCCAAATAACTTTGTAGGTTGGGTAAGGGTTGACCTGGCTATAGTGAACAGATAATCTGCTTCTGCTATTGGTTCTTTTGGGTATAAGTGGGTTAAGAAACATCTGCCTGAAGTAGTGTCTCATGGTCTGGTTTAAATCTGAGAAGCCAGCAGTAAAGGTGTGTGTTTGTCACAGAATCATAGAATGGTTTGGGTTGCAAGGGACCTGAGAGATCATCTAGTTCTGACCCCCCCCGCCATGGACAGGGATGCCACCTCTTGCATTAGGTTGCTCAGGGCCTCACTCGTCCTGTCATCCACCTGTCTCCCAGGCAGTCGTTCCCAAGCACAGAGTGTTGTTTTCCACTTATCCTCCTGACTCTCAAAATTGTCATTTACAAACAAAATGAGTCTTTCAAGGGGAAGGCTCTTCTTACTGCTCATCCATGCCTTGGTTTGCAGTGCTAGGACAGCAGAAGTGGAAGGGACTCCGAACTCTGGCGATTGCTGTGGACAGGAGATAATGTCAGAGGTTCCTACACAGGGTTCTTGCATTCTTCTCAGTGGTTTGGTGGTGTCTGAGAGCAGCTATGGCCCTGGGTGGACACTATAGGCTGCATGTTGTTGTCCATTAAAATCTGTGTAAAAATACCAGAGGGTCATGTAGAAACATTTAAAGGCTCTAAATTATTTGGAAAATTTAGAGAGTCTAAGCTTTTGAAACAGGAAGAGAAGCTATTTGCAGGGATGTATTCAGCAGTTCTGCTAAAAATGTCTTGACTAGCTACTTCACCTTGCATTGCCTCAGTGTCTGCAGGAAACTGGAAAAATAATTTGCCTTTTCCCAAAGATGCTGGTGAGAAAACAAGTGCTGAAAGGTGAGCAATTGTGTGAGCATAGGAAAGTCAAGGTTCTTTCCTGCAAGCTTGCACAGTTATGTAGCATTTCTCATAGATGCAGATATTATTTGCTGTCTGCGTTAGCTATTTCTAGTCTTTGAAAAGAAGCCAGAATTCTTTAAGAGTCACTGCTTTTTCTGAGCTGATGCTGGCTCTTTTGCCTGAGGAGTATTTGAAATCTGCCAGAATGCATGTATTGTCAAAAACAGAAATTGAAAACCCTATACAGGATCTGCTGCCCCTGTGAGTTATGAGCTTTCCCAAGTCATCAGGGAGAAGAAATGCCTGCTCTTGTTGTCTGCAAGAGCTGTGGATGGACAGAGGCAAAGGAAATCCCTCTCCCTCCTCCCCCCTCTCCCATCATCACCCAAAACTCTCTCTTTGGGTGGAAAGAAGCTTTTCAGACGCACACACCCACACACACACACACACACACACAAGCGCTTTCCCAGTGACCTGCCTGCTTCTAGCTGTCCCTCCTTCCTTGGGCGCTGGAGCTGCTGAGACACCGGAGCTGGGGAGATCCCGTCCCCTTTCTGCAGCCCTGAGACCAAATGAATAAAGTGAACAAGGTTTTGAAGATCCTTAAGAAGTCATCGAGGAGAAGGAAGAGATGGAGAGAGGAGTTGAGGGTGGAGGAGGAAGGGGAGAGCCAGGAGCTCTGTGACCCAGGTGGTTTGTGCCACCTGCACCTCTGTACCGCTGGTAAGGCAACAGGAATGTTCCTACTCACCTTGGGACAATGTGTCTGTTTAATATCCATTGCTTGTGTGTGACAGGAGAGCTTCCTATAGCCAGCCACTGCTGTTGTGCTTTTTGTGAAAAATACTGGTGGGAGAAGTGGTAAAGGCAGGGAACTGAAACTCCTGGGTCTCCTTTTATAAACCTTCCCTTGCTTGTGTGGGTGGCATTTTGCACATTTGTGAAGTGGGGAGAGAAGGGAATCTTCTTTCTGGAAGAATGGTGCTCCTGAAGGTGTAGGGAGAATGTGTAGCTCATTGAGAATTTTGTTTGATACGTGTGGTTGCATTTTGAGATATTTAAGCCTGTATGTTTATTCTGTATATTTGTGCAACAGAAAAGCAATGTGAAATGGATGAATTTAGGTTGCTGTTTTTCTGAGGGATGTTTTTGTTCACCAAAGTTGGTGTGGACCCAGGTCCATAATATCCATTCTTACCTTCCAAGTAAATGATGCTGTGGCTGTAATATCATTGAAAATGATTCTGTGTTTAGTCTGTCTATAAAACAGCAAAACAAAAGATGCCGGGAACGTGAAAAAGGGTCATTTAGAGCATTCACTGACATGTGCCCAGCACGTTTGGACTTTCTGCTGGGGACTGTGACCCAGCAGGGCAAAATGTGTAGGTCTGTGCACTTGGCCATCAGGCTCAGCTTCCTTCCTTCTGCATTCCCAGCATCCATGGCATGTGAAGCACTTATGAAACCACACTTAGGACGAAGCCGTGCTTGGGTCTAACATAGGTCAATGCTCTTCTTGCCGTTGCATTTGGTAGTTTGTTTGCAACAGCATTGTCGTAGCTTTTGTACTTTTTGGAGGCTTGCTCTTTCTCACACACCTAATTCTGTTGAGCTGCTTTCCTGACCGTGTCCTGGAGCATCCGACGGCCCCATTCTTGCAGGGCCTTGGGTGGCTTCATTTACAGCTTGAGGCCTGGGGCACAAAGATGTTACTGGACTTGCCCAGGGTTGCACAGACTGGGGCAGGGATGGGCACTGGCCTCTGAGCTTGAGGCCTGAGAAAGTGCCATGATGAGCAGCACTGGTGACTGTCCTGCTCTTGGCTTCAGCTTCCAGTTGTCCTGACTTTCACCTCTCTTACCTGCCTAGGTAGTTCAAGAGTCTGAGATATGTTTCTGCCACCATTTTTTCCAATGAAATATACTCAAATACTTTTGCTTAAAGTTTTCATTTTATTTCTTATCTTATCTTTATTAAGGAACTGATCAACAGATAAGAAAGGAAATTAAAACCTGAAAATATTTAGGTGTCAGAACATGAGAAGGCAGCGGAAAACATTAGCCAGTTTTGACAGTTTGACAGTTATTTCCACTGTTAAACCTGTGTGTATTTTACTTTATCTTTTTAATAGGAAGTTGTTACTGAGAAGGTTCACCCCCAGTCCTGAGCTTCTCAGCCTGGGAATGTGGTCCCACCACAGCTGAGTTTTATATTCAGTTCACTTCCTTCTAACCATCTCATCTAGTGAGCTCTAGGTGTTGACCTGAGAGATGAAATGCTTTGGTTGTTTTTTATTTATTTGGTTTTTCTTTGGATAAAGAGAACGCCACAGATCTTTTGAACCTGTAGTTAATGCTGAGCTGTGTGGGCAATAGTAGTTAGATAGCCTCAGTCCATCTCAGCTGGGAGTACACAGTGGATCTCTCCCTCTAAGCCATGGATTCAGGCTGCTTAGCAGGGAAAGGAGAAGAACTGGTGCTTCTTGACCCAAAACATCCCAAACTTGCGTGATTAATTCTCTGGAGAGTCTATTCCTCTCTGTTGATTGTAAGGGAGGTAAAACTGAAGGCTAGGATGTCTCTTGTGTGCTGACTTTTATACGCATTGTAGGGGTTTTGGGACATGAATATGTGACTGTCTAAGAATTTTTTGGCTTTATTGCCTGGATATTCTTTAGGTGAAGGGCCCCCTCTTTCACAGTCTCTGCTACTCTGCAACAGTTTGCTAGCCTGAGGCATTGACAAAACTGAACTGATGGCTTTTTTCTTCCTAAGTGCAAGATGGGTAGTGGGTTAATGCACTTCTGCCGTCCGGGCAACAGTGATAGAGATGGATTGACAGAAAAAAAAAAGAAAAACATCAGTTAAGGCTAATGGGGAGAAAAATAGTGCATTCCTGCAGTTGGGTTCTGTGCCGGCAGTTATTCCAGCCAGTTATATCTCCACAATAAAATGTAAATGAATGCAATCATTTATTTTGGCGCCTGGAGGCCTAGTGGTATGAAAAGATAAGCGAGCATTTTCCATTGTTTGTTTGGTGGGGGTGGCTCTTCTGTGTCTGCTACTGTCTCTCTGATACCTTGGCAGCATCTAAATGTTGCCTTTATTATTAAAAACACATATATGGGAGTCTAATATCTGAAACGGATTAGTGTGGTGTTTACAGAAGTATCAGGCAGCCCCCACTCCCTGCAGGCTCTCAGCGTTCGTGTTCCTTCTGCAGGAGCAGTGCACAGGGAGCGGGAATGCCAGCGGCTGGCTGAGGGCTGGGGAAAAGCAGAGACACAGGGCAGGGAGTGATGGGTCTGTAACGTGTGTGGTTGTCACTGGTCAGAGGGACGAGCAGGAGAGACTGGGAATCTCCAGTGAGCTGGTTCTCTGGAGGCTGAGGAGGAGGGGGAACAAAGGGAGGGCGGAGAACAATAGGACACGACAGTGGCATTGGGATAATCTCTGATCCTATTTAGGCATATTTAATTGGCCTGTCAGTTTTTCACATCTCATGAATTTTCATGAGAATTCTTCTTTGCCTCTTGTTTTATGTTCTCGTAGCTCCTTGGATTTCCCTGCGGACAGTCTCTCTGGATTTCTTTGTTTTGTGTCCCCCCCTTCCTATTGCAAAGCAGCACTGAGTTGCCTGGCTTTGTGGTGTCTAAGCAGAAAGACAGATTCAGCAAAGGAGTTGTTTGGGAAAATCTCATGTTAGTCTCAACAAAGAGAGAAATTTGGTATGGGAGGGGGGATTGTCAGTGGCCTAAACACGTGTGCCGTCTATCACAGCTCTTTTTGCAGTGGTCTAGGGCTCTGGATATAAACCTACATCCCAACCATGTGTAATGTTATGGGGAGTTAATTTTTTTCCCCCTCTGATCCCTCTGAAAGCTAAGACACATTTATTCTTATGATTTTTTACCCAGTATTGGCTACCTTAAAAATACAGAGCTGCTGAACTTCTGGGTTATGTAAATTCATTCAAAGGGATGTTGCTCAGCCTTTCAGATCATCTCTGTTAAACTCCTACCCTTTCATTCCTTAGTGATGCCAGGCCTAGTTGCTTCATCCTCCCACAAGAAATCCCCCAGGCACATGATTAAAACCAAGCCATCCTTGTAGAGTCACTGGCCGAGCTTGCCAGAATTGCTAGTGCATTTCTTGTGGCTTTGAAGTTCATGAGTACTGGGGCTTGGAGGAACATGAGGACACACAGAGGGGCAGCCCTGGCAGGCAGAGATCAGAAGCTGCAGTGATCTCTGATGGGCTGCTCTCCGACCTGGACTTGTCCTACCTGATCCCTGCGGTGAAGACAAACATCTTCAGATAGGTGCCTGTCAGAGTGGTTCCCCTTCAGAAGGGGACCGAACCAATAACAGAGACCAAAACTGCATGGCCAGGCTGTCCGAAGGGTTTGAGTGCTTTAGGAAATCATGGGCAAAGCTCATGAGAAGGGTATCCCAGACCCTCAGCAGGGGAGGAGATGGGAAGAGCTGCAGGTGGTGGTGGAGGCCAGGGATGGGCATCTCCTACTTCGGAAGAGGCCCCTGTACCTCATGTCTGCAGAAGCGCAGCTGCCATAAAACCCTCTGTGTCCCATCAGCAGGGTGGTTTTCACAAGGCTTTTATGCCTTTTGTGATGACAGCTTGGTTTGTGGCAATTTATTGTCCTGCAGGATTGCCTTCTCTGTTTATATCTTGTGGGTCTCACTGTACAGCAGTAAATCATTGCAAAGCTGATAGTTTAGTTTCCAGCCATAAATTCAAATGCTGGAAAAAAGAGATTTGTTTATTCCTATGCCTCTGTTCTTCGAATGTGGCTGTTCATAGGGCTCTGTATGCCCCTAAGTGTGTGGATGATGTTTGGTAAAAGCAGTGGTGGCTTAAATACTGTGAGGAACCTCTAAATAAATTTTTATATGGAATTGCAAGAAGTGAAGTGATTTGGACAGGACTCTACATCAGGGAAGGTGGAGAAACAGGAAAGGGAAAGAGATCCTTTTGGCAGAGCATCGGCACAAGGCTGGGTCTATGTGTGCTGCACTATCTGGTCAAGGTCATGGTCTGGGGGTGGTGCTGGGGCACTGCAAGCAGCAGTCAAGCAGCTGAGGTTAAACCTCTGAAGGTCCTGGGGCAACACTGAGACCTGGCACCAAATGTTCTGCTAGTGAGGGCAGTGTTGTTGCTGGTAGAAAGGAGAAAACTTAGAGTGGGAATGAATGTGTGGCTCTGAAGAAGTCAGGGTTAATAGCATCGAGGCTGGGATATTTGTAGATAAAGGCAAGGATCCCAAGAAGGCCACGGGCTGGAGACCCTAATAATCCTCTCTCTGCCTGTGCCCTGCGGTGGTGAGCAAACTGTAAATGAAGCAGTTATTAACAGCTCTGCTCATATCACGAGATATAAACTGGTCTATTGAGCAAGAAAGAGTTGCCCTTTTTTAACCTTTCAAAGTGATTTCCCTTGTGGAGACCAGCAGAAGGAGAAAGCTGTGCTTCCTGACTGGAGTCGGGTGCCCTTTCAAAGCCCCAGCAGCTCTGATCTCCCTCTTCGCTAAGGGCGCTGTGCAGCTGCATTATTTATAGCTCCCCCTGGGCACCCCACTCGCACGTCCTGCAGTGCCCATGGAAAGGGGATTGCTGGCATTCACTGGAGATTCAGAGGTGACTAAAAGCTCACAAATGGTTACGGTCTCTCTTAACTTCCAGCAAAGACAATTGCACAGAGAAAGCTTTTGATCAAACAGATTCAATCCATTGTAACCAAACATAAGTTTTGCTGAGAAAATATTCTGTTTCAACATTTTCAGCAATTAAACCCTTCTACATTCGGACTGTTTGGTGCTAGAAATTAATTAGTTGATAATATTCTCTTTAGAATGAAGACGAATGTTTTTATGTCTTTGCTGAAGGCTAATATTTGCAAAAAGAAAAAGAAAAGTAGATGAGTTCCTTAAATCTCTTTAATCTTGTTCTGATAAATATACTTTCTTACTGTTAAGTGCTCTTTGAATTTCTGTGTGCCTCTTTCTCACATTTCATATAATGCCAAGCGCTAGAGAGTGTGTAAATAAGAGCTGCAGGCTTCAGCTTTCAGAGGACTGGAGTGATCAGTCAATCCAGTCCTTCCATCTTGGGATCAACTGTAATAAACACCAAGGAAATGAGTGAAAATATCCAGTGAGACAGACCTTTTTCTTCTTCAAGAGCAAGTGTATGAATGCTCAAATGATTAGAGGTGGCACCTACATCTCGCTTGCTTATAAAGTAGTTGCAGAAGCTGTGTAGTTCAGTCCTTTTTGCAGCCAGATCTTGAATTTGTCTGTAGATGAAACAAGCACAGGTGAACCCGGAGGCCAACAGCTGGATTTTCTAGGGAAGCAGAGACACATACTGAATTAGCTTCTCAAAACACTCTGCGACATTTGCTTTGGCAGGTTTTCTGCAGTTGAAAAATAAAAATAAATAAGCAAAGCCAGGCAGCATAAGAGTTTTAGAAAAATCCAGGCACCATCCTTCCTCTGATCCATCTGAAGCCCCACCTGTAGGATGCATCAACACTGACTTTGGAGCAAAGTGTTTTCACCTCATTCACCTGATGATGGGACCAACCCATTAATAAGGAAATGCAAATAGAGAGCGAGTATTTCAGGCTCCCTGATTATAAAATGCAGCTTTGACATTGTGTTTAGACATCAACATAAAATATGAAGTATAGACTGAATCGCAGCCTTCGTGAAGGGCTGAGTTTGACATTGATGATTTGAGAAATCAATTTGGCAATTTCGGGATGAGGGAAATGTAGGCTGTTGGGGTAGGAAAATACTGCAGAAATGGGGATAATAAATTAAGTCTGAAGTCAGTAGACATGGGAGATGGAGTTCTTAAAGTCTCCCTTGGATGACAAAAATAAATATCTCACTTAGTAGGAAGTATGAAATTGCTGGTAAGTGCTTTTCAAAATATCAGCTGTTGGCCAGATTCAATCCATTATTAATTACGCCATCATGGTGATAATTGTTACAATTTAGACACTTCCCAAACAAATCTCTAGTTAATTAAAGGGGCAGTCAGTTCTTGGAAAAGTGAGCATTGGGCCACCTCTGTGAGGGTGCAGCTCTGGGTCTGTTAACCACAGGACCGGGCAAATTTGCACCTACTATCAAATGGGATGAGAAATTCAAGCCCTGTGTGAACAGAAAAATGCTTAAAGTAGGAAAAATTAATGATGAATTTTCAGATTGATATATGGATTTACTCAGGGCCAGGCTCAGTTACCTGCTCTGCTGTTGGCTCCCAGTCTAGTGGGTATGCCACTGATGGGCAAATTTCCTGCCAGAGTAAACTGGTACAGCTGTTTTGCAGATGAAAAAACAATGCCAGTTATGTGTGACAGTGGATTTGGTCATTAGATTTGATGATGGACAAAGATAATTCAGCTTGCTGTCCTGTAAAAACACAGGCCAAATCCTTCAGCCATGTATCCCTGGCAAATTGGACAAGACCAAGGCAAACTTGGTTGGTTTTCTGGTAGGCAGACATCTGGTTTTGATTTAAGGAGACCAGAATACAAATCATGTGCTGTTGCCTTCATTAATTTGTTCTTGTGAGTAAAACACCTTTACAGGTATTATTTTGAAAAAGGCATCTGTCTGTAACAGTTTAAAATGGAGATAGTTGTACTTCTCTTGGCCCATTCTTTCTTTACCTCTTCTACTCAAACCCTACTCAGTGCGATATGGGAACATCTGTACACTGGAGGCAAAATGAACCCCCAGATGAGGTTTCTATCAGCAAACATAATATTGGTGCAATGTGTTTAATGAGAATAATAAAATTCAAATTCACGGGTCTTGAAGATCTCTTGATCATTCTGCTATTGATTAATAATTGTTTAACTTGAAGCTTCCAATATTTTGCTTAAAAAACAAAACAGTTTTTACTGGCTGCTAAGTATTAACAACAGCAATTCTACCAGCACAAACACCCTATTTTAAAAGGTACATATACATCCTAGCATGAGCAGTACTGATTCTGCATGGTTATTTAAATTTTCCCTATGTAACATGTCTAAAAAGAGGCTGTTTTAATTTCAAAGCTAAGCTGCAGGTTGCAGTGACCACAGCTTTCCTACCGTCCTTTCTGGGGCTGATGGTGCTCTGTATGTGACAGATTTGTGCGTTATCTTTAACTATGTTCACAGTAAAGGACTGCAGCTGGCACTTAAACTGGGACACAAGAACCTGCTTAAAAGGGAAATGCCTTTTGGCCTTTGGCTTACTAACTCGTCTGGGCTGTTCCTGGCTAATTGCTTCATTAGCACAACAACAATGTAAAATACAGTGAGAAGACTGTTGGGAGTACATACATGAAGGCAGAGCATGACCCCTGTCTAGGCAGGCATCTGCAGTCAGCATTTGCAAGAGCCTTTCATTCTCCCAAGTCAATTGGCAGTCGGAGCGACTGGCAGTACAGCACATGGAGATAAGACAATTTTAATTTCTTGCTTCAGGAGACTCAGCTGCCTCCTTGGAAAGACTGATGCCTTGTCCATGGATTCACAAATTGAACAAACATACTGTGTCATTTGATTATTAAAGGATGGCTCCAGCATTTCCTGGCAAAATAAACTACGGTCTTAGGCTGAATCCTGGCAACAGTGTTCCACCTGCAGGACCACTCTTCTTACTGTGAGCAACAGGCAGTACCACTTTGGTCACTGCTCTTTGGGATAATACAGCTCTGCTAAACCCATTTCCAAATGTCAGCTGATAAAATAGTCATAGTAGGAAGAGATGTCTGTGAGTAATACTGATAGGCCTCAAGCTGGAAGCTCAAGACAGGAACACAGAGGTGAATGTTTAAATTACTTGTCTTCTTAACTCTAGGACACATCTCAAATGCCATTCGCCCACTTGAATTGCAGAAAAGTCCCTGAAAAATCCTATGTGTTCAGCCTTCCTGCCAATCTGGGGTGTGACTTATGGAGAGGAAAAAAGGGAAGACATTGTCAGCACAAATGGTGCTTACCCACGGCTGCATTCCTGGTCTCAGCAAATGCAATGGTGAGAACTAGACATTTCTCCAAAGAGCCTCTTGCAGCTGGTGCTACAGAGGGTTGAGGGTCTGGAGAAGTTCTAATTCAGGGAAATAATTGCATGTAGCTGAAAACTAAACATGGCATTTCTCATTAAGTGTCCTTCTGGTGAGTTTGTAAAAAGTTGCAAAGGATGTTCAGAGTGTGTGTCAGAAAACGTGCCTGTGGATGCAGAAAGTAAGAACTTTCAAAATATCAAGGATGAGGGTTAATGACTGAAGCCTGTTTGCCTTTTTTGCTGAACACACTTTATGACAGTCACCTGCATAAGTTATTGTCAGGGTAATTAAACCTAATAGTGCACATGAAACTTCCCCAACCCCCACATGTTACTCTGTTGGAGGCTGTGGCATTGCACAAGGAAAGCCGTAGCCATGCTAATTAGGATCAGGCAAGGTACTTGTAAAGCATAATTTAGACCATTTCCTTTTGGGAATTGTCTACTAATGAGTGTGGTTCCAATGAAATTATTCATTGTTCACGCTGTCACAGGATCATTTATTAAGGGTAATCAGTTAAAGCAGTACAGGTATCAATGTGGGCCGAACATCTTCCAAACTCTGTTATTGACAGCGTCAATACACGAGGAGAAACCACTTCAGTCTGGCTTTGCTGAGCTGCCAGTTTGAACCCCCAACCTGAACTAACAGCATTTGTTAGCAGCATATTTGATTTAACAGACTCCAAGAGGCAATAAACTTGGAGCCTGGGGGAGGGGTGAGCCCCTTCTGGCTACCCTGGCGCTGCTCTGCCTTCCACAGCAGATACGGGAGCTTCTGTGGGAATTCATATGCCAGGAAGGGGGGCTTCACTGCCAACAGGCAGCAGCCAGTGAGTCTGTGGGATACCTGAATTTTATAGATCAGCTCATCCTGCCTTTGGTTCAAGGCTTACTGTATTGGATTTGTTGTTTCAGCATTGATCCTGCTTGCTTATCCAAGGCAGACGTTTTGTCTCCAAATGCTTTAATGCCACAGTTGGCCAATGTTATTTGCTTCTGTGGCTCTCAAAGAGCTCCCGAGCTCTTAGGGGCAGATCTGTTGTCTGTTAATTGCAATAGATTATCTTAATATTCACTATGGCATGAATGTTTTTGAGAGATACCTTCAGATTGTTGTTGGCCAATCTGTTTGACGTATTTTTGCAGGACAGTAATCCCACAAAATCTATATGCACATCTATACTCATATCCTATTTATGGAGAAAAACCATCTGTAGTGAACTTTGTTTATTTTGCTTTCTTTCTAAATGGAAGGTGTACACTGGTTAGCCAGTTTAATGTGGTCTGATCTACAGTGATGATAAAAAGACTGTTAGCCCAGTATCTGGAAATATCTGGTTTTATTTTTTGCAGACAATGTGCAAATACCAAAAGAAAAGAAGAAAAGAAGAGCCTGCCTTTCCATATAAATCTGCATTTTTCTCCCCAGAGCCTGTTTTATGGGTCTGCCCACTGACTGTACTGATAGTCATTGAAGCACATAAAAAGTAATGTAGGAACATCCTTTAAACTAGTGAAGAGAAGATGAAAATAATCAGAACAAATTCACAAAGGCAGTATTATCAGTATTTGTAACATTAATACATTCAGCCATAACTGCACCTGTTAGCAAGGAAATACTGCCTTCTAAAATGCATTTTAGTACAGTGTGTAATTTTCAGGGTATGTATTAGACACAGAGGATTTTGCTTTATTATTCCCGAGGAAGGAAACAAACTGTATGGCAACTTCAAGGGAAAAATGAACTAATTTAATGTGAGCTCTACTTTGAATAGTTTCTGCTCCTTTAATTTTGTTCTGATACGTATTTTCAAATGTGTAGTTGAATTGAAGGCTGGTTTTTTTCCTTGCCATTTCTCCACCAGTTGCTGTTATAGAAAAAGTGTAATCATTGTCAGACAGATAAACACAGCAGCACATACATATATTCTGAATACTGTATATTCATTAATCACACTGTGTTTTGCTTATTTTTTTCTGAAACTTGGTATATATTTTCATTATCCTCTTGCATTATTTGCAATGGATTCTATGGCTTGGCAGAGCCACTTCAAATACTAGACATGATAAATGGTAATAGATTTCCCATTATACAAATGCTTTTTTATCCTCTTAGTTTAATTGCTGCATTTCTCACTCATTCTATTGTGCACTCTTGATGACCAGTGTCCCCACAGTCATTTCCTGAGCTGAAATGAGGATTAGATTTATATTTGGGAGAGCAGAAAACACATTTGTTTCAGTATCAAAGAGAAACAGCTGTGTTTTGTTTTCAACTGGAATTTCCTCTAAGGTAAAACCAATTGTCTTGGGACATCCAGGCAATTCCCCTGGCTAAAGGAGCTCTCTGTGACTCTCGGAAGAGGGTAAATTGGATCTTAATATTCAGGTTTAAGTCAGGATATGCTTAAATTCTGGTGATGAACCTAGAGAGAGGATGAAATGGCATGGTTCCTCTAGTCTTATTTGTAGACTGGTACTTCAGCATCATGAAAGCAGGGAGTATCTGGTGCAAAATGATATTTTAATTGGAAAAAAAGTAGAAGATTCTCTGCTACAGCTCCAGTGAAATTAATTGGAGATGCCTGTGCTCAGTAGAAGGGAGAGAAGAAAAAGCAGCCTCAACAGAGCAAGCAGTTGTGCGTGGGGAGCTGGGTGTCAGCTCTCAGGCTGTCTCAGAAATTGAACATTTGGGGTCCAACAGCCCCCAGGTGCTCAAGCTTTTCATCTTCTGTACAAGGCTTTAAATACATACTTTACATCTAAATGTATCTATAGTTAATACACACGTACACACTTGTCAATGCTTTCAACTCTATATAATTTAAAAAAAACTGAGATGGAGGCAAGAAGAAAATCTCTTGTGTCATTACATCAAGATTGACTTAGAAAGTAGGGTTTATTGAGTTTTGAGGGTCTGTAATGGGAATTCTTAAATTTGGAATTCAGTGTTAGCTCTCTGGCATTGCCATTTGTGTGTGCTGCTAAGGCTTCTACACATCCAGAGCAGCTCTCCGTAGCCCTTTCCCTGCTGGAAAGCTTTCTGGGTCAGCCTGTATTGTTTTCCTTTGCTTCCCAACTTACACCTCTGAGTCTGAATTTGCAAAACTGTTCATGTGTCCTTCCAGCCTAAAATGTGGGAGGGTAACCCTGGTGACTAAGTGCAAAACCTCAGTGGCAGAGCATCACTGAGATCAGGCACTGGGGGTGAATTATTCTGTGTCATGTCTCTAAGGAGACTCCTGGAAAGCCACAGCGTGTTGTTTCCACAGACCAATGGCTGCAGGCAGCGAATTGCAATCTCCAAAGTCATCTGTGGGATCAGCAGAAATGCTGGCTAGAGCTAAACTCCCAGATGTCCTTCTATTGAGGGCAGCCTTTAGCCCTCAGGTGTTGATTTAGTAATGAAGCTTTCTTCTACAGATCCAGAGTTTCCCTATGGGTTCCTGGAAGGCACCTCTGAGCTCCCCTGGGACCGTGGTAAGAAGCAGTTGAGAACCACTTCTGCTGTAGTCTGAGTTCCCATAGAGAGAGGGGGAAGAATATTTTGCTTATTCAGCTGCTGGGAGAGGCTCAGCTCAGCAGAAAAGGTCAACTAAAGTGCTACTCCCAGTGTGATTTGGTCTAAAATTCAGATGAAAGGGAGTAGTAACATGTTGATCAGGCAGGGTCCTTAGCAGGTGGTGTTCTCCCAGAAGAGTGTGGGGATGAGCAGGGTTGGACAAGGAAAGGCAGTGAGACTTGTGTGCCATCATGAACCCTCTCTAAAGTCCTTCCATGAAAAAATAGTGTGAAGTTTGTTTGGGAAGTTGATGTTCAACATGTGGTTTGTGGGATGGTGGTTTTCCTCTTAGGTCTGCATGACATTGTCAGTGGTTTCTACAGACACAAAAAGCTCTTTTGCAGAGAAGTTTCTTTAGCAGGACTTGCCCTGCTGGGGCTGTTTACAGTCCACTGTATTTGTGCTGGTGCTGGGTTTCTGGTGAACTGCTCCCATAAAATTGAGGGCTTTTATCTCCTTTGCTCTGGTAATCTCTGGATTAGCTTCCTGGTGAAGTGCAAGCATGCACCCGTGTGTGCTAAGGAATAATCTTACTTTGCAAATTAATATGTTAATGTAGCACCAGATTCCCAGCCCTTAACAGTGGGAGACTGGTGATAGGTTTAAAACATCAATGTGTGATTTTATTCATCTGGACAAGATAACAAAACAGCTCCGCACTGAAAGTACCGGAAAGGGTCTGTGCCCCCTTCAGATCAGTCTTTGCCAACCTCCCCCCAAAACCCCTTCCCTCTCACTCCCTGTGCCACTGCCTAAAGCTCGACTCTATTTCACTGTAATCATACGTTAATTTCGAGCCGGCAGCCCCTCGCAGAGCCAGGCAGAGGTGCGGAGGGAGCAGCGGCACAGAGCCATGTGAGTGCAGCGCTGGAGGCTGCAGGAAGATGTTCGCTGTCTCGCTCAAGTGCCGGCTCGGGGTGGTGAGACGGAGGAGCAAAGGTATGGTCAGAGCGGAGCCGCTCGCTGCTGCCTGCGAGAGGGACTTGGAGGGCACTCACTTGAGCATTTACTTCTCCTTAGCTGGGCAAGAGGAAAAAAGCTACTTGGTTTGTGATTGATTCTCACCCTCTGTGCATTGGCAGACAGGAGTAGGATTATTTTAATTTCTTGCATGTCCTATATTTTTCAGATACTGGACTTTTTTTTTTCCGTTGACTCTCCGGATTTTTTCTCTATTCATCTGCCATGGTTATTACTGCAGTAAAGTAGATTTAGGTGTGCCTCAGAGTCTCATAAGGTTTCCCTCCTCCCATGTGGGAGCTGTTACTTTGCAGGGAGAAGCATTTGGGTGTCGGACTCCACCAGACTGTTAGGGAGTCATGGTGCCTATCCCTCCCTACACTCCTTCCAGAAGGGGAGGGGGTTGAAAGGATGAGAAACCTGGCAGAATGATGGGGAGAAAATCAACTTGGAGAAGATTTGAGGAACAGTAATATTTTATTGCAGAGCAAGTTAATCTGAGACAGGACAGTTTCTGTACTCACCATCCTGCAGTGTTGCATGTGATCAGAAGTGAAGAAGTTTTGTTGTGCTGGACTGTGATCCCAGGATCCCTCACCCCAGTTTTGCTGTGTGAGTGTTCGGAGGTCTCTGCACTCCCGGCTCACGGGGTGTGCTGCAGCTGGGGCTCGGTCCCGCTGCTGTTGCCTTTGATTTCTGGGAGGTTTGCATTTTAATGGAGCCTGGAGCAGATCTCACCGCTGGGAGCTCGACTCCCCTGTGCAAGCCCTGCCAGCCGGCGGCACTCCAGCAGCGGATCAAAGCCCTTTGCTGTTAAGGAAGATGACCCGCATTTTTATAGGGACCTCTAAAGCAAAACAGCTTTTAGGGGCTCAGTGTAACTCGGATGCTATTGATTCCAGACTTCACTGAATGCATAAACACAGCTTTTAGCCTCACTTAAGGGGAGAAAGACTTACATGCTGATGCAAGGATCTGTGTGCTGACACACAGAAACTCTGTCAGGACCGGCAGGTACAAAAGTTCGGTAGCAAAGAAAAAGGCCTGAACACAATGCACAAGTTTCTGATGTGGACTGGACCTTAAATCTAGGGTGCACTTCTATGTGTGACTTGCCTAGTAAGTAAACAAGTATTTACTCAGATCAAGGTTGCAATTCTATGGGACAGACGTGAGTAGAGAGCAGGAGCCTGAGGGCTGCTTCGCTTGACATCGGTCACTGGGGTGCTAAGGGAGCAAGGGAGCATGTGGGTTGTGATTGCCCCACTGTGCTCCTTCCTCTGGAGTGTGCACAGGCAGTGAGATGCTCTCCTGTGTTCTTTGCTGCACACAAGGGCACGTTCACCCCAGGGTTACAGTCCTGCTGTGGCATCACAGAGCTGAACTTATTTCAGATGTATGAATTTATATTTGATGTCATTTTCCTTTCACAGTTTATCCTCATGTTTCTTTGCCTCCATGGTTTGGAGGCTTCATAAGCTTCTCTCTGCACTGGAAGGAGCTTCATGTTTGCAATCAAACAGGGTGGCACTGGCAGAATTTCCACCTTCCAGAGTGATGCCTGGAAGTGTTTGGATCAAACACAGCCCTGGGGTCCCTTTTTAGTTGGCAGATGCCAGGAGAAGATCTGGTGCCTTATTCATTCTTACAGTTCTTTTTTCCTGGCATGCTCTTTTGCTAAATATCCTTAAGGAATTGGCAATAGTGTTGGAACATGAGGGGTTTTTCTTCTGCAGTTCTCCAGGAAAGTTAGGAACACCAGGCAGAATAAGTGCATTTGTGCCTGCAAAACACAGAATATGCAGCCTGGGATTGTAGTGAAGGTTAAAAAAAACGCTATCCCTGCACTGCCTGATAAAGTTTTAGTGGCTTTAGTTGAAATATTTAGAATTGACTTAGATCACCTGCATTTCTTAGTGACAGATTTAAATGTGAGGATTGCTAATCCAATGCTAAATTGTACTGCTTTGATCAAGGATTAAACTGAGCTGGAAGTGGCTTTTGGGACTTGAGCTTTGAAATGAACAACCAGAGAGAGACGTTGTTACTTGTCTTCAGTATTTGGGGACAGATGATGTTTAAAGAACATCCCCAAAAGATTGATCAAAAATAAATGATGGCTGGGCACTTTGGTACCAGAACAAGCCCATCGTGACTGGGCAGCAACCAAGGACCGGAGCTACTATGAATTATGTTCATGAGTAATGAAACTGTACTGCATTTCACATCTGTAGATGCTCAAAAGCTCACTAGCTATCTGTTGCATCCTAGGAGATGGTCAGGCCATTATTTGGCACTAAAAATTCCCACCACCTTTTGAAGAGAGACAGGAAGACATGGCAAAGGGGATGTGTGAAAGAGAGTGGCAGATACCCCAGCCCAGGTATCTGTTGGTCCTCTGGTCCAGGTGTTTATGACCCAGTGTCCCAAAACCATGCTCTGCCTGGCTCTGCAAGTGGATGCTTGCTGAGGGGAGACTCCTCTACTAGAGTGGGTTTTAATTAACTGTAAGGTTAGGTGTTCAAATCTCAGCTATGGTGGCTGCTGTTAGTTTTGTATAGTTTTAATTTTAAACACCCTCATTGAAATGAGGATTGATCTCCCTGTACTAATTGCTGCTCTCTGCTTCAAAACAGACCCCTTCCCCCAATTTTCTGCCTTCTGTGCTATTTTCTTTTCCATCCCTCAAACTCTGCCTGCTCCTCCTTAGCTAATCCCCTCACTTTGGGGAGAAATTCTTGCTGTCAGTCCTCTTGGATTCCTGCCCTCCTTCTCTTGCTGAGCCCTTGAGCTTTTCCTGGCATGAGGAACATTCACAGTTAATCCACCAGGCATTCATCTGGTTGGCTGGGGCTGGCAGCACTTCCCTGCCCACAGCTCTCAGCTGTCTTTGGCCAGTATCAGCTCATACAGCTGCAGGGCTCCTCAGTCCTCTTCAAGGACTCTTGATCCTCTGCAGAAGGTGCTACTGAAGACCCCCAAGGAACCTACAGTCACTTGTCCTATACAATAATTAAACTTTCCTCAGTATTAGTGTGGTTTTCCATTGGAAAAGTGAAATGATTTCTGTCTGGTCATGCTTGTCATTCAGCTGAGCTCAAATGGGACTGTTTGGGGAGGGATGCTTGGTGGTTGTCTGCCCTGCTAGCCCCCAATTACTGCAGCAAATCAACTGTATTTTATAAATAAGTAAACAGAAGCAGTGGAGAGCCTAAATAATTAACCAGATACATGTGTCGGGCTGAAAAGCAGCAAATGAGGCAATTCAAAGGTGTTCTCACTGTTTCCCCTGCTTTCCAAAGCCTGCAGTCCAAGGGGAGGGGGATGCTCTGCAAGAGCTGGTGAGACCAGCAGCTGCCTGAGCAATCAGTAAACACACCAAAGGGCCTGGACCCCACTGCCATGGCAGAAGAAAAGCTTGGTTACTTGGTTTGAGACATTCAGGCTTAAAACATGTTTATTTTTGTCCACTCTAGTTTCTCCTAGTGTGTGGTGTGAATGATGTAATGAAAATAATTTTGCTGTTCCTTTGTCAAAAGCTGTCATCTGGAACACGCCAGGCATCATGTCCTGTAAAAGAAAATACATGTTCTGCTTTCCATTTACATACCTCTGTGTTTTTCAGCCTTTTAAGCTTCAGTGAGTCATGTTTACTACTTTCTTTTTTGGACTAGATGCTTTCTCTTGCATTTTGTTCTTCCTCTCTTGTGTTTGACCGGGAACTGAGAAAATAAATAAGCACAGAAAAAACATCCTGAAAACCCCAGGGATAAACTAGAAGAATATGTTCAGAAAAACTGCCATGTAGAGTGAAATTTTTAATAAAAAACCAGTTTTAGAACAGCAGCTTTTATAGTGAGACCCAGATTTTCAACAAGTACCACATTTGGGCACGTAGGCATCATTGTCCCTTAGATGGAAGTTATGGCATCCTGTTCAGTGTAGGAAGATGTTTGGTTTTATTTCCATGGTTTTATTGAGAACAGTGTCATGGGAATCAATTCCAAGCACTGGGAACATGCTCTTGTGCCACTTCACCTTGTTTGCTGTACAGCAGTATTGCGTTGTAAAGCGTCCTGGCTGTGTTTCATAGCAGGGAGTGTTGCTGCAATTGGGTTTCTGTCACAAAAAGATTTGCTTGCTGCAGGAAAACAAGAAAGGTTTTGGATCTCTACTTGGCAAAGGAAAAAAAGGAAAAAAGGGCAAGCAGGTAAGGTGCTTCAATCCTGTGGTGTGGTGCCAAGTCCAGAGCACTGCACAGCGACATGAGAGAGTGAAAAGTCTTGTGGGGCTTCTACTCCTGGGGAACACAACCATTGTTATTACTGTATTTATCCTCCAGGCCCAGAGTAGCCAGCAAAACAAAGCAGATGGGCAACCAACACACAGAGAAACCAGACTCATCCCCAGAATGAAGCTGGGATGGTGCCCCAGGACAGGTGCAGAGGTTGAGCCTGTGGTCTCAGAAAGCTGAGGCCAAGTGCAATGTTATAGCCCTCGCTTGGCCACCTTTTCTTTGGGATGATTGCTGCCTCCTAGGATTTATCCTTTGAAACCTGCCTGTTTCAAAGCAGAAGGCATCTTGGAGGTGCTGCTGTGAATATTTATGGGGCTGTTCCTGCTGCAGCAATGCAAACCAGGCAGTGGTGAACACAGGAAACTCCCTCAGCCCAAGCCAGTGAGCTGGCACTGGCTGTGATTCCTTTTCTGTCAGCGTGGCTATGCTTCAGCTCTTTCCATATCTCATTAATAACTCATGATTGGGCATGTTTTATTTATGTCTCCAAATGAAGCTCATTTTTCAGCCTGATGCTGTAGCATCCCAGGTGACTGTCACCTGCTCTGAGCACTGTGTGGTTCCTTCAGCCCTAGCTCATCCCTCATCTTCCTCCAGGCTCCAGCAGCAGAGAGGATATTGATCTCTTAAGGGGGGGTAATTGAATGAAAAAATCCCCTAGCAGCCCAGAGGCAGGTGATAAATCCTTGCAGGGAAGCCAATGTGCAAGACAGTGTGTCTGAGGGGGCATTAACCCTTCCTGCTGGAAAGGTACAGAACGTGCTGGAATCCCATGTGCAAATCCTACCCGGATCCCACCTGTGCTTTGGCTGGAACAGGAGTGAAAGGCCACCCTGCCTTGCTTGGATACATTACACAAGAGCAGTTGCACTGGCCCTTTGCTGTGCTGCACAGGGAGTCCCAGGCTGTTCCTGGAGTGGTCTGGAAAATCTGGGCCTTGATTTTAACCCCGCAAAAATCACAAGGGGCGAAATCCTTGTGCTCCTTGTGTGTATCCATGCATCCTTTCTGTTTCGCATATAAAACCATGGGGGGGTTTTGGGGGTGTTATTAAAGCTAAAACCAGGGGCTGCGGACTCTGTCCCATACCTTCCCTTTATGTTACTGCGATTAACAATTCGTTGTGCAGGTGATTTTACTGGGCATTTGTTTTCTCTGTGACAAATACTCCAGCTGTCTCCCTTGAGAAAAGTCTGTGATGGTAAGAACAGGTACCTGTTATTGATCAGGGCTTGTTTATGTGGATGGATTTGCCCACTGGATGCAGGGCATCACCCATCACCCTCTGCCCCATGTATCCCCTGGCACAAGGACATGTCACAGTGACACGTGGGCAGCCCTTGAGGCTGGGAAGTGCTGCTGATTTGCGTTTCTGGCTTGCAAGCTCAGCCAGGCATTTTTGGAGAAAAAAGAATAATTTCCTTAACTCAGATGACATTTAAGCTGCTTTGTCATAAAGAGGAAAACCAGGCTTTGAATTTGAAAAGCTGTAGAAGGTCCATGAGGTCACCACTGGCCTGTCTGCAGAGTGTGTGAGCGAAGGAAATGCAAATGTACATGGTACTGTGGTTTGATAGTTGCCATTTAACTATTTTTAAAATAAAACCCAGTTCACCAAAGTTGGAAGATGCCGTGAGTTCAGGGTCAATAGAAACAACATTTAAAAATATTATTTCAGAATTACCATCTTGCTGCTTATAAGATGTGTCTGAAGTTTCTCTTTTTCCATTGTGTACGTGTCACCAGAGAGGGTTTGGATGTTAAAACCATGGATCTAAAGGAAGTTGTTTTCCCTGTTTGTCACTGAGCTACTTTCCTCTTGACTCCATTCCTCACATACAGCTGTGGGACATTTTTGTCACAGTCTTCTAAGTCAGTGAATAATACAAAGCAGCTTGGAAGGCAGCCTTTAAAACAGGTGAGGAAGGACCTTGATCTCCTATTCCCCTGCACCTGTACAACTTTTATCCATAGCATTTCTTCCCTCATGTACAGGCATCTGACTTTGCACACTCACAGGCTTGTTCCAAATCACAATTCTTCATTTGTTTTGGAGCTGACAGGGAATCTGCAGTGGGTCTGTCTGGAGGCCAATCTGCTTCTGTGCCTCAGGGCCATGTCAAGGAGATTGTATTAGCTTCTCTGCTCACTCAATGTGGCAGTAAGTACTTTCCTTTTAATTGTAAAAATCCACCTCAGCTTGACAGAATTGAAAGTCTAAAATCACCCCATGGGCACCCTCAGTAAATTCTGCGTAATGCTGTTTTCCCTCCTCATCAAAGTCTTAAAATTCATGCTCCTACCAGGCTGATCTGTGCCTCCAGTGTGACATCTGGAACAAGACAAAATTATAGTCCCGTATCAATAAAAAAGAATCTTTTTCTTTAACTTCTTTCTTCTATATTCACCTCCAAAAATATATTCTTTAAAAGTGCTAGAGAGGCAGGAACTGAAGTTATCTACAGACTGATGTTACTAGTATGGGATGTTTTATATACTTGCTGGCAGATCTGGCTTTCTATCCTGTCTCAGTGTAAAAACCTGGTAAGGAAGTAGGTTTTTATTTCATACTTTGAAGGAATTACTTTGAACGGTAATGGATAAAATGAAATGAATTTACTAACTAGCAAAATATTTTAACGATGTATTGCAGAAAAGTAAGAGTACAAAAATAATGTGAAGTGAGGTTTCAGCATTTTGGCTCTGGTGGAGTCCTGAGATGATAAGAAGGCCACAGATTGGCAAGGTATAAAGGTCTGTATTTTAATTTTGTATTTTTGTAGTCTGGCCAAAGAAGATGTTTCCACGAGTTACAGATACAAACAGAAAGCTAAAAAACACTGACTTTTTCTGTCGGCTGTAATTACGGTAATTTTTCAATTACTTTCAACAAATCTGGTGGCCACCAGCTGTTCTCTTAATGCAACTGTTAGCTAATAACAAGAAGTGCTTCCCTAGCTTTCTACTCCCTCCTGGATACGTTGTGCTGGCTCATTTAGCTCAGTTAAAAGGAGTGATCTGTCTGCTTGCAGAGTGTGTTGGGAGGGGGTCTGAACAGGATTCCTCTATTCACTTTTTACTCTGTTGCATGAGCTACTTACACCCCACTGTACTCAGGGCAAAGAAAATAGCACTGTGTGCCTCATCCTTGGGTCTAAGTCCTTGGGAAAAAAAAAATCCATTGTTTTCTTTTAATATGGGCTTATAAAAGCTTTTCTCTAAATGTGCTGTGTTGTGCATTTGAGGCTCACTGGGTCTGACGTGCTGGAGTTAGGGTTGTATCCTTGCCCATGCTGGCAGCCTAATGCTGAACTCTTCTCCTCTTCTTGGTTTCACTCAGCTCCTGAGGGTTATTGTAACCTAGTTTTTTGTGAGCGATTTCCTTTCCTCTCTGTTCCAATTGCTCTTTTTGCTTTACAGAGTACAGCCAGATTAATCATACAAAGCCATGGAAATCAACAGCAGTGTGTAATTCAGGGCTTGATAACTGACGGTGGGGGGGCACAAGGGAAGGGTTGTGCTCTTTACAAAATTGCCACATGATCTGTCAGTCCCCAAGACATATGTCTGTGTTGCCTTTTTTTACAATCTATTTTGGGAAACACAAACCAAAAGGAAACTAAGTGCCTTTTAAAATAAATGGTCTGTCTTCACAACCTATCCACCCCTTCTCATCTGAGTGCGTTGGAGTGTAGCAGAACAGTCATGAGATAATGTTTTCTCCTCATACACACTCTTTTTTCCACTGAGAAAACATGCCTGAGCAGAAAATGAATGCTTTGGGCATTTGTCCAGAATCTTGCAGTGGGTTGCTTCACGCTGTTGCTGTGTCTGTGCTGCTTGGAGAGATCAGCATGCATTGCACTGGGGCCAAATGCCAATTAGAGAATAAAAGTGATTACAAACCAACACTTGTGAGGTATCTTTGTGTGAGCATAATTTTCACCGAGGTACCTCAGCCTAAACAAGAAGTTAGCAGAGGCTCAGCGCTGTCTGTGAGAAGATGTGGCCTTTTCTCAGCTGGCATGTAACCAAGACAAAGTATCAGCCTTTTTCACTTCAAGCCTTTGCACATTACACTTGGGGTTTTCCCCCTTCTCCTCTCTGCTTGCTTATATCTTGTTTTGCTAAAAATACATTTGCATATCTTTAAGAGTTTTGGGAAATCAGGAATGTAGCTGGTACCTCTGGCAGTGAGGAAGGCAGAGTCTCTCTCCATCTAATTCCTTCTCAGCTCTATTGCAACCATATAAGTGGTCTAAGAAATGAAGATTTGCAAGTTTTTTTTTGATTAAAAGGGAGAGTCAGAACTCAGAGATGCATGAGATCTGCAGAGTTTTGATGTACGTGCCATTAGAAACTCCTTCAAGAGTCCAGGATGAGCTTTGTAACCACAGTCAGAATAAAAAGAAAGAGACATTTTTGTGAGAAATAGGTAATGACTGGGTGGTCAGGATATTCACGTGAGCAGAAAGATCCCAGCTCAGATCCCTGATGTGCCTGATTTAGATCTGCAGTTGGAATTGCCATCTCAGGTTATTTTAGGTTATCAACTATGACATGTACAGCTTCTGTATCATCATAGAAACAACAAAAGAAGTTCTGTTTTTGCAAGACAGAAAAATACTTCTCCACTTGGATTCACTGCCAGTGCAACAAGAAAAGCACAGAGATATTAATCCAATAACACAGATATCTCTTCCTGAAATAATTCTTCCTCTGCCTCTAAGTGAGGGCTCTAAGGGTAAGTGTTGTTTTTTCCAATATCTGTTCAGTGATCCCTGCTGGAAAATAAAATAATGTCCAGTTAGTTTACTTTACCAGGTGCTGTAGCCATACATTAGCAATACCTGTGTTCTTACATCTCAGAGGTATTGGCAAGGTCTTTTCTTTGACAAAATCAATCCTCGATTGATGAAACAGGAAGAAATAACTCCTTTTTGTTTCTATGATATGTAGCTGAACAGTCATAAAGATGAGACATTTTCAGAAAGCAAGGAATTTAAATAGTAATAATACGCTGCCTGTGTTCCACCTGTAAAGCAAGCATTGCTTGCCTGAGCAGTTCATTTCTTATGCATTTTCTTTCTTTGAATCTATTGTCATGTTTTCTGATGAAATCCCTTCCTGCCCTGGAAAGAGCTATTGCTTACAGTTTTGTCTTCGAGCAATGAACATAATAATAGATATTAAAATGACTCAAGAAATTCAGGTACTAGAGCACCCACATTTATACATTCCTTTCTGGGAAAAAACCAGGAAGAAATATAGGGAAGGGATAAAAAAGACTGATTTGAACAACAAAAAGCAATTCTAGCATCCCTCACAGGGAAATTAAAATGATTGTGGCATTTCTGATATATTTTTATTGAAAAACAGTCAAGAACTGAGCTCTTGTTGAGCAAGTTCAGGCTTTGGCTGGCTGAGGTGCTATCATTTGGCACAGTGGAGCAGGCTGATTTCAGGTTGCCAACAGCACAGGAAACGTGCTGATGGTTAAAGCTTCTATGGCAGATGCAGCGTGATTTTGGGAACCTCAGGGGGTGAAGTGAACCCTGCACAAGCCCTGACCCTTCAGCATATCCATATTACTGTGGTTAATGCAAATGGATTAGCTGCAGTCTTGGGCTCCTGTTCCCAGTCCATAGGGACACA
This sequence comes from Ifrita kowaldi, assembly GCA_013398055.1. Lineage (NCBI taxonomy): Eukaryota > Metazoa > Chordata > Aves > Passeriformes > Cinclosomatidae > Ifrita > Ifrita kowaldi. The sequence goes on along the minus strand of VZRS01011458.1, from coordinate 352,797 downwards.
GCCAATGAGAGAACAAGAGCTGAGTCCTGTTCCCACTCCTGGGCATCAGGTGAAGTTCAACCCAAGGACAGGAGGATATCATCAGCCTTTAAACCCCATCGAAGCTGAAGGTCTCCAGAGGTGGCCTTGGGTCACAGAAGGAAGTTTGTTCATGCATGTCCTACTCATACATGGGTCAGAGCCTGGATATCCTCTGTGTTCATTCCTTGGGGACCCATTTCAGGTCTGTGCTGTCTCCCCAGCACTGCCACACGGAATGTGATTTAGAGCTGTAGTGCCTGGAGGGAGCCCAGTCTGAGCAATGGGTTGGTGTGTTGGGACCAGTGGCACAACCTTCATTGCTAGCTTCACCCACGGTCTTGGGATGTTGGAATTTCCAGCACTGGCTTGCCAGAACTCTGCCACACCTGGAGTACTTTCCAAAAAAGCCCTTTATCTGATACTTTTACTGTACCTTGGGGTAACGTGATATTTTCTTTTTCCAACAGTTGCACCACTTTTTTTTTTTCCTGCGCGTAAGCATCAAATGCTGTTTGCTGAATATTTCACTTGTTCTTATTTGGGCTGAAGGTTTCTGTTACCACTGGCCCTTAGGGGACCAATTTAGCTGCATTGAACCAGTTTTGGTGTGCAATTCCTTCTTTTCAAAGAGTTGCATTTACACATCAGTTGAACCCTTCATATGCTGGCATCTTCTACACTTCCAGCTCAATGAATGTTTAAAAATGATATGTCTATCCCCACACACAGATATGCCTCTGCCTTCGAAATGCTGGGGGGACATGAAAGTCCTGCTGAGAAGCAGGGGAGATTTTGATGTAAATGATGTCCCGCAAGGGACACAACCTCATTCCAGCTGAGTGAGGTTTTATGCACAGAAATGCAAAATATTCAGCCGATATACCATTAAAGTGCTGCAGCAAAGCCTCCCCAAGCCAGTGAGTGCCTCAGTAAATTCTGAATTGCTGACCAAGTCTCAGTTCTCTGCCCTCAGCTGTGCTATGACATCGGCTTTTACGACTGCAAACATGTCCTGCAACATCCTGTTGTTTGTGGGGTTCTTGTCCCTGGTAAATCTTGACCCTGCTGGTGTCTTGTGCACATACCTTGATGGGCAAGCCTACAAAATTCACTCTGCTCTCTTTCAGTCTTACTAAGAGATGCAGGCAGAGGAAGTAATTCCATAGTCTATTGTGTTTTTCTGGTAAAATACACAGAATTAAAGTTCTTTTGATGCCCATAGGATTACACTTGGATGTTGGAAATACACCAGGTGTGAATATTGTTTTAGATTATGACTTTCCTTAATTTAACCAGAGTTGTGATGTTGATATCTTGGTGGAGGAGAGAAGGCTTTGTGTTTCATTACAGAGAATTTTCAGAAGCGTCATTCTGACATCAGCACATGGGTCTTTTCATGAGGCTGGTGCCCTGCAATCACACAGAAGCTGTAGAAAAGCCCACCTCACTGTCTTATCTGAATCATCTTCCCACACTCAGCTGCATAGGAATCAACCTATTCAAACTTTACAGGATAAAGATACTAGAGCCAAAACAAGCTCCTGTAGAGGATCCCTGAAGGTGGTGTATGCATGTGTGCTGCACTGTGTGTGTGAATAGCCCTGAGTTCTATATATTCCTTCTGGGCCATTAGGCAGGATCCTTACTTTCTGTCCGATTGTAGCATCTGAGTGATGGATTGCAGAGCCCTGCCTATTGCCTGCCAATCAGTTTAACTTCTCAAAGCCCTTTTGGGGCTCTATAAGCAGAATATATAATTATTTAGAGTTTGTTTTGCTGTAGCTCTTGGCACAATGGAATCCGCACGGTCTTTCACCCTACTTGGCACAACCCCGTCTCACTGTAGGATGGAGAAAGTCTGATCCAAGGGACTGTGATGCAAATGTTAGTACTTAAGATCTCCATCACAAGCTGCAGTAACAGAGATGTGTGCTGGGTCTGGTGTGATGTGCTGGGAAGGAAGGAGATTTAATGCTGGTACTGTCTAAACTGTGTTTTACTGGTTGTGTCCTAGTATTAGTAATGTATGATAGCCCTGTAGTCTGCACAGGGGTAAACTGTGTGCAGGGTAATACCCAGTTTGAATGATTCTATGATCTGTCCTCAGTATGGCTGACTAGACAGAGCATCCAAGAGAGGCATGTCCATGTATTTCCCTTCCCATCTCGTGTTATCCCTGCTGGCTCCTGGGTGCTGCTGCTCAGTTCTGCACAGTCAGACTCTGCTGTTTAGGGATGGCACTGAAGCAGCATTATGTGTTTGCTTTCCCTGTTCCAAATGCATATCCTCCCTTTCCTTAAAGCTACAGAGAAAGTGGTGTGACAAGGGCAGAAGATCTCTGCAATGACCACCCAAAGCCTGGGTGTCTCTCAGGACTCCCCCATGCAAAACATGCTCTGAACTGTCTCCTTTGGTGGCAAAGGTGTCAAGCTGATCCCCAGCAGAAGCCCAAGGGGGATACTGGGATACATTTATTTATTTGTGGCATATCCTCCCAGCTTTGGTAGTGAAGTTATTAAAATGAGGCTTGTCAGCACACTGAAGAGGGTTGGGGGGCCTTTGCATCTTCCATGCGGTTTGATCCTGTGCGGCTCGTTAACACTCAAGTTGCTTTTGTGATTAATTATTTAGTCTTCTCCCTTGGTACTGGGGTATAATAACACAACCCCCGTTTCTGCTGAGATTCACAGTTCTTGGCTTTTCCCTTCAAGCCTTTCACGCCACCTCGAAGCGCAGAGCAAGGCTGTCTAGGCTGCAGCACTTAAAGAACCCGGCAGCTCTGGAGCTGCTGCTCGCCCTGTGGCCCTGCTGGGAAAGGACTGGGGCTCAGCCCGTGGGTGGCCATCAGTCCCAGCTCCTGCACTGCCCAAGTCAGTGGGGAGCAGTGGGACAGCTGCCCCTGAGTGCTCTGTCCCTCCAAGTATGGCCTCTCACTCCAGTGGGTACTTGTGTGAGGGGAGACATCAGACAGGGCTGGCATCGACTCCGGGTGCAGTCAGACACAAGAACTGCAAATTGGAGGCGAACTTGTCAGCAGAGAGACTTTATTTGGGGAGTCAGGCTCAGCAGCCCTCTTCCCTTTCTCTTTTGGATGCCTTTTGAACAGCTTTCAGTTCAAGTTTTTGTAATCACCCAAGCGTTGCTTCTTCAGCCTTTTGTTTTTTGGGGGTGTTGCTCGTTGCCTTGATTTGCTGTCTCTGGTCATTTGTGCAAAGAAGTTTGCCAGGTCTCTGCATGTGGCAGGGCCTTGTGCCCATTGTGGGGCAGGTGTGGGGTGACCCTGAGTGTGCTGGTCTGTGATCCCACACTGGATGTGTGTGGACAGGCATAGGGTGAATTTGGGCCCGTAGGTGCTGTGGTTGTTACTGGGGCTGTGTTTCAAAATGGGTGAGCTGAGAGCTTGCAACACCTGAACCTGTTCTCTGGGGCATCAGGGCCGTGGACCACATGCAACTGGTGGCTGAGGCAGGGCTAGCAGGAACCCCCAGCACTGGAAAGCACGTTCTTCCTTCCCCAGCTGTCCTTGGCTGTGCTTCCCATGTGAAGCTGCTGGATGAGGCAAGGCCTGTGGTCTGAATAATTAGCAAGGAATTAGCTGTGTTTTCTTTATGACGCAGTCTCTCCCCTTCCTCTGATGTTTGCATCCTTCTCCTTTCATCTCATGCCTCTGTGGCAAGTGCCTTGCACAGCCATGGGATGCGTGGGAGGCTCAGCCAAGGGGCAGGCAGGCGCATCCCGGTGCAGCAGGGGCTGGAGCTGGTGATCATGTCCCCACCCTGCAGATGTGCCAGATGTGACTCAGAGAGTGTGAGTCTGTCCTTTGCCCTGCTGCAAACTCCCAGTCTGCTGCTGGATGAGCCACTCTTCCCTCAGATCCATAAAACAGTGAAGTGCCAGCTTCCTTCCCCATCAAAGATGTTGGAAAATCTTAGGAAAATGATAAAGCATTAGTCTTAGTTTCTTTATGTTTTATTAGGGCCCATAAAATAAATGGAAACTCACAATGATGTGGAAGGGAGCCAGGGAGAGCAATTATTTGTTGAAAAGACAACGTGACTAATGTTTTTGCTACGTGTTGATTGAAAGCATTGGAAATTTTAGCAGTGTAACACCTGAAGGCAGCTGGTTGAGTATGTAGAGCAGACTACAACAGGCTGCACCACTCACTCCTGTTTAGGGAGATCAGTAGTAACCAAAAGTTGTGAATCAAAGAGCATCTTTAAGACTTGGAGCCAGATGATGGAGCCACAAAGCCCCAGACCTCTGAACAGTCCCAGTCCTCTCATGCCCCCGTCTCTATTTTAAAGCTGAGGCTCCTGCTTGCAGATCAATTTACTGTCTCCAAATGTCTGTGCTGCAGTTTCCCCATAGGTTATAATTTTGGAATTTGTCATCCCTGACAGATCCATTAGGGGTATTTCACTTGACCTCCCAAGGCTGTACTTTGGTGTAGATGTGTGCAAACCCCTCTCTGGGGCTGCCTGTGCAGGTGTGGAGTGCAGAACCCTGGGTGCTCCTGCCCTCTGCCCACAGGCCCTCACCATAACACTTTCACATGCACATGCAAGACCTCAAACACCTCCCAGGTGGGCAGCAGTGGATCTCTGTGGGCCCTGGCTCCCACCACAGCATGATGGGGGCTGTCACTGTTGTGATGTGGAGTGTCACCGAGGCCCTTCCTGTACCTGGGGCCACATCCAGCTTGTGGGAAAGACATTTCCAACAGGAGAATCCTTGTGTGTGCCTCCACCTCCAGTGTCCATTAATAGCACATAAATAGCCTGCTGGGTCAGAGATGCTGAGGGTAACACATTAGCTGGAAAGAATCCAGAGCGGAGGCTGGACTGGCTGCCCTGGCAATTAGGTCACAGTAAAATTAAAATTCAAGCCCTCAATACCCGTTTCTTTTTCAAACTTAACCAACTCTTGAAATTACATTGGGCCACACCATAAGTGTGGGTACACCAGGTATAGTTTTTTTCACAACAAAACAGCATTTTAAGACCCCAGTATTACAACCATTGAGCCATATAGATCATGTTATTTATTAATAATTACCATTTCAGGGGCTTGGTCTTAATATATTAGGCTTCAATTTATTCCACTGCTTAGTCTACTTAAAGCTCATGGAACTATTCATGTTGCAGGTGAGCTAATATACATAATAACTTGTGGGATTCAGGCATATATAAACAGATAGGAATATGTTTACCTTCTCAGTTTTCAAGAAATTAGCAAAATGAAAGGTAGTTCTGTAGTAAAATAGTAGATGAAGTAAAGAAAATTAAAATACATATTATATACAACATCTTGGTAAAGTCTCAAAAAATCATTAAATATCTGAAATGATTTTATTTATATTATGTTGTTTTTTAGTATGCTTGATTATATTCTGCAGTGCCCTGAGCACCTTGACTTCATAAATTAAAGAATTATGTGGAATCTTCGTAATATGAAAATTAATGCTTAAATGCTTAGAGACATAAACATTTCAGCAGGTTTTCTAAGGCTAGTGATAAGGGTTCATAAACACGTTAATTCTTCCACTCTTAAACATTTCAGGTCAATGGAATACTAGAGGAGATGTTAACAAAACCTGTGCTCTTTTCATAAGAGACTGGAGTGTTTGGCGGGTAGCTGTTCTACTGCAGCACTCTAATAACATCTCCAGATACTGCAATAGCAATAAAGCATGACAGGATTGTATAATAACTCTATTTATCACATTTTTCAGTGCATGAAGAGGGTGTGTTACAGCAGCCATCTAACCCATGCACCCTTTCAGAGCCTTGGGCAGTTTGGGGCAGTTATTGCAGAGGGCCACCATCCATTGTTTTGGTCTCTGAACTCACTAGAGCTCCTTTGGGGGATGGTACACGTAGTGTGTTTTGCTTCTTGGAAGGAACTGGGGGCAGGACACGCACGTGTGCCTGTCCCACCTGCCTGCCAGGAGATGCTTTGGGAAGGGGGCAAGGCCAGTTTGATGCAAAGACATATTAAATGTGCTCACCCCAGTTTACCCTCCTGAACTGATCTGGAGTCTTTACCTAAATCATTTATGTGTTTTCCCCCTAGCTTTGCCATCTGGGGGATGGGGCAGGAAGAAAACTCTGGGATGGGAGTGCCTTTGTGCTGGGTTTATAGTGGGAGCCTGTCTGGCCATCGGTGCCCTCTCCTGCCTGGGGTCAGGTCTCCTGAGAGCTGGTGTGGCTCTGCTTTGTGCATAGAAGGATCCACACACCACCACAATGTGTCCCCCAGGAGGGGAACTGCTCCAAAGTCCTCAGTGGCCAAAGATTCATCACGGGGTAACGCTGCAGGCAGTCTCTGAATGGCCAACCCCTTGCTGATTAGCACAGTGTGGGGAAACTGTGGGTTCTCTTCCCCCTTGTGTACATTTGCACATCTAATAATCACTTGGGTAGCAGACACATAAAATTAGGTTGGATGGAGAGATTTCCGAAAGGATACGACTTGACCTCTGCCTCCCACGTGTTCCAGAGCTTCTTGGCAGCCAGGGGGTGTCCCAGAAGAAGATAATTAGGCTCGCGCTATTTCAACTTCCTCTGATCCCTGAGAAAGAGTTAATTACAGTCTTTTCCCTCTTGCTCAAAGGTGGCTGGATATTATTATCAGAGCTGTAATTATTCATGCTAATTGCTTATATGGAGAGGGAGAGAGCATGAGAGAGAGAAGCCCCAGACTCCCCCTCAGTGATTAGCAGAGCAGACCAGGTGCCCTTTGCGCAGGCTGGACCGAGGTAGTGCTGGGGCTGGAAGGAGGCTGGGGATGCCGGAGTGCTTGTGAGCGAGCTGTGGAGCAGCCCCGGTCCTGCCAATGCTGCCACCTCCTCCGGGACTGAGGAGAAAGAGCATGCACTTCTTGCAGACCTTCCTCCGGTGGAGGGCACTCCGAGGTAATTGTACTGCTAAGCGGAGTCTTCGTTTGTTTTGTGGCTTAATTAACCTTCCATCATTTGTTTTGTTTTGTTTCAAATGTCCCTACGAGGGAGCAGGGTGGGTTGTGAGATGCATGTCTGAGATCTGTGTTTAAGCTCTTCTGCAGATCTTGAGGCTGATATTTCATTAACTGAACAAAACTTCTACGATCCCCTGACTGCCTCTGTGTTCCTGGGTTTGAGCTGGGAAGGGGAAAAAGAGGTGGCATGTCTGTTCCCTTCCCTAGTTATGGGCTTCTAATAATAAGGCTGATTGCCTTTGGAGGCTTATTCCTGTAACCAGATCTGGGGCTTGCCTGTTAAAAGCAGTGGGTTTAAGCCTTATTTGTTGGTGACTAAAGGTATCAGAAGTGTGATGGTCTGGATTAGATGCTTTGAAGGCAGCAGTATAGTAAAATTTAGCATGCTGCAGAAGCTGGGACTTTGTGGGAAAACGCAGTGGGAAGCTGTCTCCTTGGGCACACCTGGAGCAGTTTGGAGCTGGTGGTGTGCCATGGGCATGACGGCACACTCTGGCTTCTTCTGAAGTGACCAAATTGTTGGTGAGGTGGTTGCTTGTTGGGAGAACTTGAGTCATCCCTGAGAAGTAATTATTTTATTTGGCTTTATTTTTTCCTGGAACAGCAGGACTTTGTGTTCTGCTTGACTAGGGTTACAGACTGCTCCTGGTGTCTAATCTCTGCATGAGTCAGTGCAGTGGTGAATGGTCTGCTGTGGCAGTGGGCTGTTTTCTGTTGATCTTTCTGTTTTCTTTTAAGTCTTTGATTCCTGCTGTTCTTAATGCTGAGGAAAACAACCTTAAGAATTGCACTTACAGGTGACGTAAACGATGCAGGTTTTAACAAAATAACTGGAAGTAATTGCCCCCACCAAATGCCTTGGGATGTTCCTCCAGCCTTCTATAAAGGTGTCTGTGCTGTCCTCCTTATGGACAGCAGCCATGTGCTGTGCTGAAAGCCAAACTCACTGCTCTGTCTTCTAGAGATCTAAAATTATGATCCATATGCTTTAACTTCCTAACTGGCCATAATTATGTTTTAAGGTACTGAATAATCTTTTCATCTGGATGTTTTACTACTTACTTACATTTCGCAGGCTTTCCATGTTCCTACCCTCTTCCTGACAGAGGAATTGGCTGGGGACAGAGCACTGCTGCAGCAGGGACTGCAGTCATCCCCATCCTCTGGGGTGGGAGGCAGGGACAGGGCTAGGGAGATGTTTCCTTGTGAGTATCGGAGATGTTTGGATTGACAAAGAGATCAGAGGCTGGGGTCACTGTTCTAACAGGTATTGTGTTGCTGAGCCTCAGCTGAAGGTTTATTTGTAGTTTTCTAAACCTTTTGTATGCTGATTGAGAAAACTGTTCACCTTCAAGAAGCCACGGAATCCAAATATGCAGCGGTGATGTACAATCAAAATTGCATTTAGTAACGCAGTTCACCCAAATCTGGATCCCCTAAAGACAGCAAACTTTTTATTTCTTTCAAAATCTGTAAGAATTAAGAGTCTTTTTACTTCCTGAGGCATCTGGCCAAAGTGCAGTGATGTATTTAAAAATTTTTTTTTTCTCCCCATATTTTCTGACAATTACAACTTCATCCTTTGCTTTTCTGTTCCCAGGCTATGTGTATGAGCACGTTATCTAGCTAATTAACTGCATACTGCTTTCTGTTATCCCGCTAATTATGACTTACCTCTTTCCTAGGGACCTTAGATCTCCCAAACATCCCCTAAATAACGCTGCTGTAGAAGATCAATACACCTTTGTGTACTTCCATAGCAAACCTCCCATGCTCTGCCAGCAGTGCTTGCTGCCTCTGTGTCTGTGGTGTATTCTTTGTGATGGGGTCGCAGGGCTGTAAGTGAGTGTTGACTTTTTTGGCACTTATGTCACTCAGTGTTGACCTTTTGGCACCTTTGTCACTCAGTGTTTCAACTCCATGTACAAATTGCCTGGGGAGATCAGAAATCTTCAGGCTTTTAGACCTGATCTTTGCATTACAGGGGTTAAAGTGGGGTGTGCTGCTGCCATCCAGGAGAGCGATGCTCCAGAGGAACGTACTCTGGAGGCCACCAAAGCCCATGGGAGACTGTTATCTCCCTAATGAGGGAAACATGTCCCTCCATGGAGCACCTGCACATGGCACAGTGTGTGTGTGTGGCTCTCATTGAGGTCCCCTGATTGTGGGGCTCTGCAGGAAAAGAATTTGCTTTGAAAATCTCTACAGTTCTTGTCTTTTTCAGGTCGTAAAGGGATTCCTTGATGGACTTTTGTGTCCCCTATTTCTACTTGGATATCAGAGTTAGAGTAGGTAGGTAGGGAGAATGCTTAAATTGACTTAGAATTTTCCATTAGGCTGTTGTTAGTAGGGGAACAAAAATCCTGTAAGATGCTGTGATCATGATGTCTCTGCTGGCTTGTGTTAATGCTGGCTCTGGACTGACTGGGGTTAAGCTATTACACCACCGTGGTTCTCACTCCTGTCCCCCAGGAAGGGAAGTGACACAGCTGCCAGGAGCAACTTGTCTGCTCGGTGCTCGGTGTTGGGAGCTGAGGCTGGGGGGTGTGCGTGTGTTCAGTGGCTGCAGGGTGACCAACAGGAATCCTGGAAATGTTAACCACTCTTGTAGTAATAATAATAACGATGATAATAAATTAAAAATTATAGCCTTAATGATGTGGAACTAGCTGAGCTTGTGTGTCATAGCAAGAAAGATGTAGGATGTCCAACGTGGGAGAGTCCCAACTGGAGACAACACTGTTGCCTTTGACCTGCTGACATCCAGATTTCTGGAATGCAAGTGAGGAGGCTTGGAGCAAGGCAGCTGCAAGTACAGGACTGAGTAGGAAGTTGGGGAGTGCAGTAGTAGCAGCTTGGTGCTTGCTAAATGCCTGCCTTTCATCTGCTGTTGACCTGCGCTGGACTCGGAGCTAATCAGGACATATCCAGACAAGCCTTTAGGAAAGCAGGCGTGTCTAAGCAAGCTTGGTGTGCTTTGATCTGTAAGACTCTCCTGTAAGCATCAACCAGCCTTTCAGCTGGTTGCTGTGGGAGAGAGGTTTTGATGGAATGAGATGGCACAGTTGAGTTTACTGGATTTTTAAAACTCCTGTGGTTGAAATCAGAAAATGTGGATAAAAGGCTTTGTAAGAGGCTGGCTTTGGGAGTGAGGGGACAGGGGAAGCTGACTCTCCAGTCCACATCAACCATTGCAGTAGTTTGGGCAGTGATACAATTTTCCTTTCTTTTCCTGACAAAATCCATTAATTAAAAGGTTATATCAATGAGCATTCATTGAGTTTGACAGATCTGAGATTCGGTGCTAATTCATGGAGCAGCTCTACCTAGTGTGTGTGTGTGTGTGTCTTTAGGGGCTGGGGCAGCCAGCAAGTCATCATCTGTCACTGAGTTCTTGCTCCATCTACGCCTGGTATATCTGGGAGGGGGAAAAGGTGGGAGGGAGGCCTTACACAACTGGGTGAGATTAGTGAATATCACAGAAAAAACCCAACCAAGCAAGCTAAACATCTGTGCATTAGCTGTCAGAACACAGGAGCTGACAAAAGGTGTTTGGGCAATGACCAAAATGCTCTTCCCAGAGAATTCCTACACTTCTCTATGGCCACCCCTAGCAGGACTCTGGGCCAGGCCCCCACAGTGTGGGACTGCAGCCTTGGAGTGGTTTTTCTACAAGTTAGCCCTGGGTAACATCCTAGCTGGAAATAATAGTCTGTTCTAAAGTGCAATTCCTGTACCAGATGATGTTCCTTGGGGTTGGGTTTTTCTGACACTTTCTGAAACAACATTGTGAAGGGCAAGTGCTGATATTTATTAGGTTTTTTTGTTTTTCCTTGAGATATTCCTATTTCCTTTCTTTTGCCTCATAACACTGATGAGGGCATCCCTCATTATCCTCATCCCTGACAGAACTTTTAAACCCTTGCTTGAATCCTTCCTTGTCGTTTTGTCAGAACAGTGACATGCAGTGGTGACATAATGTGACAGAGACATATGTAACAAGCTTCTGTGGAGGAATATATGTAGGAATATATATATATATATATGTATATAAATATTTTGGTAGCACTTAAATGTATTACCAGTTTCTCCCACATTCCTCTGGTGGTGCAGCAACTGATGGTGGGGATTTTGTGTGTTATCCCCAAGCTCCCAGGCAGACACGTTGCAGCTTTCCACGTTCATGCTCAGCCAGAGTTACAAGGTCTTTCATAAAGTAGTGATCACTGTTCACTTTCCAACGTACACCAAGTAAATATTCTTGATAGTACTATCTTGACAATAAATAACCTGTGCTGCTCCTGCTTTGTGCTGTGTTCTCTTACCCACCGTGGCACTATGCAGTGCCCACTCCACTGTTTCCTACTGAAGTCTGTAAAGCTTTGCTGCTGCCACTGTGTGAGGGCCTTTTATATGTCCGTCACCACAAAATGAACGGGTGCTGATCTGCTAGGGATCTGATTGAGCAGTCCTGGGGGCATAACTCAGTGGAAATAACACTGTGTAATCTTACTCCTCACATAATCAGTACCATGGTGCAAAAAGCTCTTGTGTAAACTGCCTTCAACCCACTCCCCATCACCTTCTAGCTGGCTGCTCTGTGCCTTCAAAAAGTCCTGGCTTCAGGGGCTGAAGTATATTAATTTTTTTCTTTCTTTACTCTTTGCAAGACTTAATTCAAGTTAGCACATGAATTTTGTGTCTTGCTGAGTTTACACGAGGGGAGCAGCAAAGGCAAATGTCAAAACGGGATCTCACTTCTGTTAAAAGGCTGGGAAAGGAAAAGATAAAGGGTATCCTGTGCTTCTGTTGGACTTGCCTGTATTATCAACAAGTTATTATGATGGCCAAGTCAGGCCCTCCTGGCTTCAATACCTGACTGATGAATCCTGAAAAGCCTGGTGTAACCAGATTGAAATCTGTTCTGAAGCCTAACTCCCCCTGACACCTGGTGGTTTTGTTTGGTTTGGGGGTGGTGTTTGTTTGTGCTGTTTGGGCTTTTAAAATAATTTATTTTTAAACTGTCTAGCAGTTATTTACTCTGGTAGGTTGGTTTATACAGACAACAAAGCAAGAAAAAAGCTCAACTGTGCATTGCAGCAGCACCCTCTTTCTTGCAGAAAGAAAAGGGTCTTGTTGTGACGCTGTATATACGTGCGTGGAAGAATAAAAATATGAACCTGCATCCCTTTCTGTCCCCGATGTCCTCCTGCAGCTCTCCGTTAGCCATTTTAACAGGAGTTGTGGAGTCCCGCACTCCCAACTGAAGGGACATGCTGCTCCCTCGTGGAGCTCCTCGCATTGCAGGCGAGGCTGGAGCACAGCGCTGCTTTACCTTGCAGCCTTAGGCTCAGCCCTGGTGTAGCAGTCTCTGAAACGAGTGATGCTCCTTTTTGGAAGGGAAAACGAGATTTTACAGGTAATGAAATGAAGAGGTTTCCTGTCTTTATTCTCCAGCCAGCCCTTGCTTTGGGAAGGAACATGCAGGAATATATTGTGGACCTGGCTTGGCTTTGGTGAGCGGTAAGGAAGGATGAGGACGTGATGGTAGGGACAGCTTTCTCCAGCCTTTTTTAGAGTTTAGTTGAGCTGAAGATCCTGTATACATAGCCAGAATATTAGAGGCTTGCGTGCGTGTCCAGCGTGCTCCCTACAGGCAGCCCCGTGTCTGCAGTGCTGCAGCCTGAGGCGAAGGCAGAGTGCTGGGCACTGCCAAACACGGGGCTGAATCCCTCTTGTAAAGCGTGGAGCAAACCTGAGGTCTGAGCTGTTCCCAGAGAGGAGCAGGAATTGCCCTGAATGTCCCCTGCTCTGTTGAGGAATCTGCTGAATCCCACCGTCATCCAGCGGCTTCTATCTCTTGGAGAGTTCAATAAACAAACGATAAATTTAACATGTGTGTCGGAAGTAGGTGCTTTTCTGGAGAAGAGCCCTCTTCACCGCTGATGTACGGGGAGGGGGAGAGGTTGGAAGCCTGGCTGTAATCGCAAGAGGGCAGAGTTGGCTCATGGCTCCCGAGCTCCTCCAGCGCATGGATCCAGCACGGGACAGCGGGACTGGCCTTGCCCTCGGCACCGGTGGCAGGCAGAGCAGCCGCGGTTGCTGGGCTGTCGGCACAAATGTGACTCCATCCCTCTGACTGTGCCCTTCAGTACCAGCGTTACCTGGGGGGAATATATAAATGAGACAGGAATATCTCTTGTGACCCTTCTCTAGTTGCTCTGAAAGGTCAGCAGTACTCTTGCTACACTTGTGGGCGTCTCTCCATGACATTAATAAAAGCTTCATATTAATATTGATGTTAGAATTGGAAACATAAATTGATTGCTAATTAGCAGCTGCACTGTGGCTCGAGCAGTGCTGGTAATGATGCATGGAGGCAGCTTCCCAAGCAGTGTCTGCTCTGAACTCTGCAAATAGCATAAATGCAGATCACAGGTCCTGTTTGCAGTTAAAATAGTAGAGGTGTCATTGCTAATGAACACATCTTCTGAGCAGATACTCAGCAGGCTACTAATACTGGCACATTTTGAGCCTGTCTTTTGTGACATTGCCTGGAAGGAGCTGGAATGATCATGGTGGGAGACTTCCTCCTGGTCACCTGTTGGTGGTTGCTCTTGGCACTTTCAGGTAATGCAGAAATGCAGAGTTTAAGGCTTTTAAAGAGATTCTAGATTTAGAGTGATGAGAGGAGAAAGTCTTGTAGCTTCTCTTTCAGTTTCAGCAGAAAACAATGACTTGGATAAGTTCAGCCACTCCCTCTGGGATCCTGCCTGGAGACTGAAGTGTAACAAAGTGCAGGTACTTTTTGGAAGCCCTTCTTGCCGAGACTGAGCCTCTTGTCTTCCTCTGAGGTGCTCTGTCTCCCTGTAGAGTATCCTGGGATGGGAGAGACTTTTGTTCCAACTTCATCCGACCAAGAGCAGATCTAATACATGAGTACCCACACAAGACACTGAGGTCCCTGATCCTAGACTGGAGACAAAGCCCATGCTGAGTATCTGGGCTGCAAACACAGGCTGGATGCTGAAGCAAGTTCATCAGAGACATGAAGTAATTTGGAACCGAAAATTTGAAATAGCCCAAGGCTCTGTCATGTCTCTGTGCACATTGTCTGGCTGAAGAAAACCCACAGGTCATCCTTCCCCACCTCCACTGCCATCACTCTCAGTCCACGAGTTCTGGTGTCTGTCACATGGAGGGGCATCCAGGCTCCCAAGTGCTTCTTAAGAAGGGTCTGTGGAGGTAAGAGATTCCATACAAGCTGTCTGCTGCCCTCAACCTCAAGGCGAGGGGTTTTGTAGACTGTCCCCAGGACAAAGGAAATAGTGCTGCTTACTTCAACTGGTTTACACCCTGTCACAGAGAAAGGTGTAGTCAGCCAGAGGTCCCAGGGCTGTGCAGCACTGTGGTGGAAGATGGTCTGTTTCCCACACTGAGAGTCCAATTAGATCAAAGTTCTAAAAGGCAGCTGAAGCACAGCAGAAACGTCTTGTCCTTGGGAGATTGGTGGCTGAGTCACGCTGCCTTTGCCCCTCTGTAGCTTGGGAGCTTCTCTTCCTCAAGGGATTTTTCTTTTTTTCTTTAAACTTGGAGGATTTTTGGAGCTACATGACAGAGAAACAACTGGCAGAGCTGGATTGCTTTACTTCAGCTCTCTTCCCAGCTGCAAGGTACAATCCAAAGACCATTTCCTTGTCAACAGCTTTCCCTCTTGGCTGTTTTGGTCTCTATGCCAAGGAAACACAGGTTTCTCAGTTTCTCTTTTCAGCAGCGGACTAACTTAGTGCGAAACAACCAGTGACAACCTATCAGGCTTAGTGGGGTTGGATGTTTTCCTTCACTTTTTCCCCCTCTTTCATTTTTATTTTTTTTTTTAATTCTTCCTTACTGGACAATCTTTGAACATAGTGAACTCTTTGGAAGCAGTGTTATCCTTCTGAGATGCAGCCAAACTGTAGTGTACTTACTGCAGAGGTACTTGCTGGGCTGGGGCGGGTTTTTACTTTGTGTTGTGCTTGATGTTCTGGATAAGGAGTTATCAGGAGGAAATCTTTAATGTGTGTTATTTAGGCTGGTTTGTGTCAAAATAGAAATCCATGGCACAACTCTAATGAACAGTTTGAAGTGTGGAAATCAATACAAGTGCAACCTGTGTGATTTTTAGGTAAGACTCCATACAATCTTCACTCCAGTTTTCTGAGCTTCACTGATGCCATGAAGTCCGGCAGCAAAGTTACGATGAACGGACAACTCTACATTTTGTGGAATTTCTCCTGAGGTGGGGGAATAGCATGGCATTTTTGGCCCTCTCCTCCAATTCTTTCCTGGAAAGAAAAATTGGAGTTGAAGGCAGAGTCATGCCACCATCCAAGTCATGCTGGCAATCTCTTGTGTGATTGGGGAGCAGCTCCCGTGTGCAGCTCCGTTAGGGTTCAGAGTCAGCTCTGCCATCTATCATGCTGTGAGTCTGCACTAATCAGGTGCAATACTGGTGTCTGGATTACAGAGTCTCCTCTAATGAGGTGATGGTAGGTGGTGCATGCCATTAACCTTCCAGGCTGTTCTAATCACTCAGTTTCTGATCAGATGCAGCTTGTATTAATATGTGATGGCTAAACTCAGTAGAGTGTTGCTGGAGTGTCTTAGGCTCTACAGACTCCAGAGCAGCCTCCTCTTTTTGCTTCCCTCATTCCCCTGCTCCATGCATGAAGAAAGTAAGACTGAAGCTCAGACTTGAAAGACGGGTTGGGGAGGGAATATGGGCAAGAAACTAACATTAAAGAAAAAGCAAACTGCAAAAGCCTCTCAGTTTTTGTGTGTTGGCACTTTCAGGTATTTTCTAATTTTCTTAGTAATTTTCTAATTTTTCTTCTTAGTCTTCATATTTCCCCCTTAATTTTTGCCTCATCAGTCTTGGGAGTTGCTTTAAATGGGACTTTCCAAATTTACATCCCCACCCCTCACTTATTTAGTTCAAACACTGCTTCAATCCTCTTTTGCCCCTACCTGAGCCCAGCATTTTCACAGGTTAAAAATAAAAGGCTTCCCTCACTGGTTAGTTGTGTTTGCTCTCCAGCTTGCTGGCTGGGTGACTTAACTCCTTGGGCTCGTAATCCATAGAGAGGTGGTGTCTGGTGGCAGACAACGCAGTGCTTAGGGTGGGCTGTGCTAGTGGGGGTGGGAAGATGTGTCCCCATAGCTCCTGGAGCAGAGCCAGATCCTGGGGCCAAGGGTGATGGAGTGCACCTGTCTAAACAAGCAAATGCTCCCCTCCAGAGCAGGTGGGTGCCTATGGTGATGTCGGAGGGACCGGTGGTGGCACTGCCAGCCGCGGCCTCCAAACTGGAACAGTGTGAGAAGGATCCCAAAACCTGGGTGCTGGGGTGGCTCTTCAGGGAAGCAAAGAGAAGGGGCCCTAACTTCTCCCATTGATCCAAATTTCACTGCAAAGCCTGCGGCGAGATTTCCCAAGTACCACAGATGAGTTGACAGGAAGACACAGAAGGAAAAGGACTTTCCAAAGTGAAACAGGCGCAGTGGGAGGCATTCAGTTAGCAAGGGAGCTGGTGGTAAACATTGTCCTCATCTTGATGGGTATGCACGGGGAACATAAATGTTGGTACATTTGACTTAACATGACTGAAGAGCCTCATCTAAGCTGCAGAGTAATGAATCTGATGTTACTTAGATCTGAACTTGTCCCTAGGCAATGGCATTTGCCTCAGTGAAGACTCATCTTGTACTGTATGTTCATTATAACTGAATTGTGTTTAAGGATGCTCACTGTATAACATCCCATAAAATAAAATCAATTATGCTTCAGCCATCTTATCTCTGCTAAATGTAAAATGGGGATTGATTGCCTCTGAGAAGAAAACTCCATGTAACACTTCTCATCTGTGTCTAAATGTGTTCCTGGTAGGCCAAAACCATTTAGAAACAGCTGCAGCAAGAGTCAGATGCTGGGGCTGGATGGGGGCTGGCGCTGCCTTGTCCTGTCCTCAGAGAAAGTATAGGAAAAGCTCTGTGTTGCCTTAATACAGCATCCTTTTTGCAAATGTATTTGAACAACAGTCTGGAGACCAGGACAAAATGTAATACCTGTTCAAATCATGCTCTTGGTGTGTCAGATTAGTTGCAGGTGCAATGGCAAAGCAGTCTTGTTTAACTCATTTTTATCTTCTGTACCAGTGGATCCAAATAGATGAAAAAGATCAGGAGTGCTGGGCCACAGCATGTGGGAGGAAAGCCTGAGTCATGGGTGGTTATTAAATGACAGCAGAATTGAAATTCCACAAAAGCCTGACCATGCACCCTTGTAGGCTGCTAATTGTTGATGATCTGCAAAGTCCTGGCCGAACTTCTGAGAGTGCCCTGTTTCCCTAAAGGGAAAGAGAAATAAAACAGCCTTTTCTCCAACCTCTCAGCTGAGCTATGAGAACATGTATGACAGAGAAGGCACGGCCTCCCCTTGGGCTGCTGGTTGAGATGGGATGGCATCACTGCCTTGGGCCCCCAAAAACCTTCTCCCCCACCTCTCCCATGGCACCAAGTGGAGCCCACCTGAGTGCCCGAGGCTCTCTCGGCATCCTGGTGGTGGTGGTTTATTGTGCCTCCACAGGTGTGAGGACTAGGGTGCAAAGGACAGCTGCCCCTTTTGTTCGGGGGGAAATGAGTCCCAGAGAGTGATGCTGGGGAGTGTGGGGTAAAGGACTGCTGCATGCAGAACTGCTCCTGATAGTGCTGAGAGCCCTTTTTCTTCCCCAAAAGGTAAGAGTGCCCTTCTAGTATATAAAGCTCCAGGCTCTTTTTCCTGATTGAGAATCATCTTCCATTCTGTGGTTCCCTGATTCACCAGGTCTCTTGCTTGCACTTGGGTTGGTTGGAATTCTCTCCAGGGTGTGCTGGAAACATTTGGTCAGGGCTGAGGAACATCAGGTTTGACTGGAATGAAGTATTTTCACTGGGTAACAACTGTCGCTTGAGGATTTAGTTGGAAAAATTTCTCAACCTGTTTAATTTTCCTACAACCCTGGTGTCATGAGTCTAGTAGGACTCACAACTCTGTGAATCACTCCCTGGCCTGGCACTGGTGGCCTCAGGGACATGATGGAGAAGAGCCAAGTTGTGGAGGTGGTGTGCAGAGCTCTGCAGCATGCTGTCACCAGGTTCCCCCAGCAGAAATAGCTGTGCATGCCTCAGGTTGAGGCTCTGTGTGATGAGAACGTATGAATTAGGAGCTTACTGCTCACTTTGAAGTCAGTAGAAGAAGGACCAACTTGATCCTCCCTGCTGACAGACCCAAGAGATTACAACTCTTCTATCTGTGGTTTAAGATGACGTTTTGCCCCTAAACTCGGTGCTGACTAATACTGCAAAAAGACGTGTTGGAGCTATAGCTCAGTGCCTGGGGAGATGCTGGAGGTATTATCAGGTCACTTGTTAAAGCTATGTAAAACTCTCCAGGGCTTAGTTTGAGGTCAAAGCCTTGTCCCCAGATGTAAGACCTGCTTATTGTGTGGTGGGGCTCAGACACAAATCCCTGCCCCCCTTTCTCCCCAGCTCCTTTGGGCTCGCAGCACTGCTGGCTCCTTCCTTGCTTCCTTATCAACTTGGTCATCTCTATGAAAACACAATGCTTTCCTAAATTTAGCTGTATAAGTCCTGTGGGCGTTGTCTCTTCTCCCCCCTTCCCCAGTTTCAAAAGCCATCTTAAAAACTGTGCAGCGATTTAAATGGCAGCTTGATGGGAATCCATAGCAAATGACTCTGCAATTAGTAAATCTCTCCTATTGTGACAGCTCTATTATTAAACTGCCATAAATGCCAGGCTATTAATCTGCTGTCTGCTCAATCCCCATGCTTCCCCTTCCTTGCCTGTCCTTTTCACCATTTTATTATTTTTTAAAGTTTTTACTGCCTTCCAGCAAGAGTTTTCGGGGGGGGGGCGGGGTGTGAGGTAGCAGTGGGAGGAAGGCTTTGTGGCACTGTCCTTTAGGAGCTCTTCACCTGTAAGAAAGGTGTGAGAAAACAGTGAATGGTCACCTCTAACTTGCTTTGAAACTTTTGCTACTTCAAAACTGAAGTGAAACTCCTAATTTGTTAAAGTCCAAGGAAGGCGAAAGGATAAGGAGGGAAGCTGTGACAGCAATTGGGCAGCAATATTGTCTTGGGAAAAGCCGTACCTGTCCCAATGGCACACTGAACTTTGCAGCTGCCATTTCCTCCACCCCGTGACAGAGATGAGCATCTCATTTCTGAGCCCATAAATCTGCTCTGTCACCCCAGGACTTGGGGACAGGGGGCAGGCAATGTGCTGGGGCAGGAGCCTGCAGGGCTGCAAACACCACTGACAGCGGAGCCTCAAATTTTACCCCAGACTGTTTCCATGGTGGCGGTATGTTGTGTGAGGGCAGCACACTCTTGTGCACTCATCCCTCTGGACCAGCAGAGGCTGCCAATCCAGGGGCAGAGGGAGCAATAACGTGTCGAGGAGTGGCTGCTGCAGCGTGGGATTGGAGCAGCAGGAAGATTTTGCCTTTAATCTGAACATTGAGATCAGCCTGTTGAGGTGACACTTCTGTCCTGGGGCTTCCGCTAGGCTAGGTGTTCTCTGCAGTGATGTGAGGATGAGCTAATTGCAGGGATGTGTCTGGGGGCCGATGAGAAAACACATGGGAAGGTTCCCACCAGCCTTAAATCTGTGACCTCATGGCAAAAAGCTGCTGTTCAGTGTGTTCCTGGCCTCAGTGCAGAGATTTGCCCACCCTGCAGCTCCCCATGCACCAGGGTGCCCCGTGGAGGAAGAGCTGATGATGGTGCTGTCCACTGCTGCCTGGCAGCTTTGCAGAAAATTTGGATGTATACTTAGAAAATGTGCGTGCATAGCTGTCCTGTTCTCCTCCAGTAAGAAGTGATGCTGCCCAGTAACCAAGCAATATATTTCCACCTGCTGCTTTGAGAAGAGTGCATCTTGAGGTACTCTCTGGACTAGGTCTTTCTGAAAGCTTGAAAATTTGGGATTCTATGGACTTTCAACAGGTGGAATATAAAGCAAGCATCTACCCAGGGATGGGCCTTGGAAGAGGTAACAGAAAATTGACCTATCAACACAAAATCTGAGACTTAAAAACTGTTGGGGGAATGAAACAAAGAGCAGAAAAACTCCTCTGATGGGGAATTGCATCTTACTTTTTCAGGCTTTTCCCTTGGTCTCAATGACTTAAACACAGCTGTGATGGTGTAAATCAGCTGCACCATGTAAACACCTAAATTCTCTTTGTGTCCTGTTGCTATAGAAACTTTCCCAAAGCCTGGGTACCAGCACAGCCACTTTGCTGTTTTGGCAACACTGGATGCCTCTGAGCTGGGGCATCCAGTCCAGGAGATCTGCTGTGGACTTAGGCCCATTCTAGAAAGGACTTTTTTTGGCTGCTGAGGTATTAAAGAAAGTGAAGATCTGCATCCACTTAATGCCAGCTTTAGTCCCTGGTGACGGGAGATGGGTTTCCACCGAGCACGCTGCCCTCTGTTAACTGCGGGTATTTAGGAGATTCTTAAATACGGTATTATATCCCTAATTATGCAGAAATCCTTCAATCTGGCGTGTTTCATCTGGAATTATGCTCTACCGTCAAATCCTGCCAAATACCTTCTTAGAGTGAGGGAGGCTGGTGCACTTGGGTTGCCCTCTGCAGAGAGGAGATTCCTGGCCACGAGGCCAAGGCTCCCAGCCCTGGGCAGGATGAGCAGATGTGGGTGCTGCTGGAGTGGCTGTGCCCATGTCCCTCTTCACAGTGGACAGCAGGTACAGGCACAGGCACTCACCTTCCCTCACCCACGTGGTCTCAGTGTAAACATTTATGTTGTTGGAAGCTTCCCAAATAAGGGGAGTATTTTTATTTGTCCATGGGGTTACTTCATGGCAGCGCTTCCAAAGGAGGTTCCTTCCAACCCAAGTGATTCCATGAAGAAGGGAAAGGAGAGAGTGGTTTGGAGAGAGGACTGATGTGGCAGCTACAGGAATGACCTGTGAAGAACATTTGCACCTTCCTCCTCCAATACCCTTCTCCTCTGGCTAAATCACTGTAAAATCACCAGGAGTGAGTCATCCTGGGGATAACTACAGCTGCATGATGCTTTGTATATTTAATAATGTATTTACTGTGGCTGCAATTCAGATCACAAATACCCTTTGCAATGGTGCGACTATTGCCTAAAAAACATCCTGATGGGCTTGAGGCAATGTTATTTCTAAAGGAATCCAGTTTTTAATTACCTTGGAACACCACATAAAATGTAGGTAGGCGTTAGTCAGCCATACCCGGGCACCATCTGCATGCAGTGGTCTCCAGGAGTGTGTGGTTACTGCAGGGGTGCACCTGAAATCTTGCAAGGAAGCTTTAATGTCCCCATTGTGACCCATCCCTCAGGTGTTGCTTGTTGGTTCAGAGCCTCTGTAGGCTTCACTGCTCTGTCTGATCATTTTGATCATGACCTGTTTTCCTGTTGTCTTTCCTGTGACATATGTGCATCAATTCTCAGCTATAAAGAAAGCAGTCCCATAATTTTCACTCAAATCTCCACATCCTACTAAGCCTTGTGCTGCTTCTTAGAAATGAGTTAACAGTCGAGTAAAAGGGGTTTATAGTGCAATATATTTTGCAGAATAAATATTCTTAAGTGATCACTCTATAAGTAATTGGACAGAAGATTTCTATTATGAAAAGCTTTTTAGGGAGCTCTTCTGTAATGCTAGTTCTGTTCTGCAGTAGGTCTGTAACTGCATGTCAGGGATGTCAGCTAATGTGAAGGTGGGTGATCACAAAACTACAAAACTAGGTCTTCACAGTGCTTCTTACAGCTTTCAGAAAATAATTTTCTCTGTGCTTTCTGTGCTTCTTTTTTTTCTTTGAAAAGAAGAAGACAGTGAAACCATCTTTTTGCTAAATGTACAGCTTTAAAACTTGTTTTTCTTGGCCATAATTCATCCAGTGTTGATTCTGGCTTGGATTCTGTGTGTTCATCTTTGTGGAGTAATAAGGTTTTCAGTATTGTTCCCAGTGGCCCTTGCACAGAAATACACTCTTGGAGCAGGAGCTGTAGCTCTAGAGAGTCAGCTTCTGCAGGATTTTTTTGCCTTTGAGTACCAGAAACAACCCCCAGGAAAGCAATAATGAACAAATCTCTAACTTTTAATGCCTTCTTGCACAAGTAACTACTGCATTTCAGCATGTGAACAGCTGCTGAGGTAGCAGAGAGTGTGCACTTGCTGCCTCTCCTCATGTGTAATCAAAAGGTACAAATGAGAAGGCGTCTTTCCCATGAACTGGGTCACTGGGTTAATAGAGTTTTGAAAATATCCCCTCCTAACCCATGCCTTTAGTATCTCAGCATCCTTCTGGATTTTAATACTGTCATATGCTTATGATATGTGTGTCTGTCATCTGCTTCCTCTGAGGATCTTCTCCCTTAGTTGAGGAAATACTTGCAAGATCGAGATCCCTGCTGAATGCAGGATGATGCTCTGACTGGCAACAATTCATCTTCATTTGAATACTAAATATTCCAATTCACTATCTAATGAAAGGCTTGAATTAGGATAGCAACTTTGTGACTGTTCCAGGAAGGGTTTGAAAAGGCAATATTGAGCTGTACTTTACACAAATTCAGTTTTTGAAAACTAGCTGAGCTTTTGAAATTTCTGAGTCTGGTACCCATTCCCAGGACTCTTGTGTCTTTTGCTTCCATGGGTTTGACTGAGACACTCTTGTATGGGTGGTGTTTGCACTGCTTCCTTCCTGGGTTTGAGTACGTTCTTTTTGGTAGTGATTCAGCAGAAAATTCTAAGGTTTAGGGGGAGGAGGAATAGGGGAAGCAGTTACTGAGCTGTATTTGCTGTTCTGTCGAAAGAGATGAATCTTCTCTCTAGTTTACAGATTGCTAAAATTAGGAACTTAATTCAAGGCACTTGAGATGAACTGTTCTCCAGGCAAACATGTCCTTCTCCTTGGCCATTCTAAGGGAAGGGGAAGTCTGGTGATGCTGTTAGACAGCCCATATAGGTTGGATCCCTTCCCTAGTGCCTTCCTGAACAACACTGCTCAGACATTATGGCATAAAACATTAGCTTGACTTGTTGATTCAAACACTAAATGCTTCTTTCTTCTCCCCATACCTTTTGGGCCCAAGTGCTCTGTTGCTTTTCCAATCTCCAGTCTGGGCAGGGTGGACTGGCACAGTTATTCCTAATGGTGTGGCCTTCCCTGACCTGATCATGGGAATAGGAAAAGTTGCCTTGCTAACAGGTGTGTTACCCCTTTGGGACTGGTAATCAGGACCTTGCAAGGAGATGCCAGGTGCCTGGTTTTCTGAGCACCAGGAGTGCAGATTTCATGTGAAGAAGGACTTGGTCTTCCTTGCCCTGCAGCAGCAGGAGCTGGATGGCCACAACCTTATTTTGGTTTTTTAAGATGTCTTTGAACGTACTTTTTCTCCCCTCCCCTATTTCTAAAAAATAGGCTTCACTCTGCCTTTGCTATTAGGGATCCTCCTCTCCTTCAAGAACATCTCTCCCAGAGAGATCACAGGATCAAGCCAACCCCTCTTTCTCATGTAATGCAAATCCCATCTAGTCTGGGTAGTCAAGATTCCCAGCTAGCTTTGTGTGCAGTCTGTGAGAGCGATAGGTTGTAGCTGTCACTGTGGTTAGCAGAATTAATTTCTCTCTGTTTAAATTGAAGGCAGTTGTGCTCCCAGCTGGCTCCTTTAAATCTTCTCCCAGCCTAGAGCTTAGCATCCAGGTCCCAGCCACCCTGAGGTCTTTGGGATCATGTTCTGACTTCTGTGGGATAATGACTTTTCTGCCCATGTCCACATGACACTGACTACCAGTTACAAAAGGAAAATGGTAAATTCATCTGTTAGCTGCTCTCTCTCCTGCAAGATTTACTTCCATCAGGGATTTTTACAGCCCAATGCTGTGTCTTTCGTGATGGGGATGTGTGGTGGAGGAAATTTATTGTTCCCTTCCTAATAGATAGCTGTAATTTCATTTCAGAACAACCACTTTATGTGCAAGAAAGCGATTCCATTATGCCACCACACAGCATTGAGAGCATCTGTGGCAGTGGGGCATTTGGATTAAAGAGTAAAGGCTGCACATCTGCTGCCCTCAACCCCTATTCACAGAACAAAGTGTTAATCCTAAAGAAAAGAGAGCAATTAGCTTGTAAACCCTTCCTGAACCCACTGGATGATTAGCCATTTTCAATTAAAGCTTTTCAGCTGGAAAGATAATGGGCTAAAATTTCCAGCTTTTAAAAAATACTATTGTTGACCATGTGGCTTTATTTCTGTCAATTTCCATCCTTTATAATTAGCTACCCTGGGATAATTAGGACTGCCTCACGCCATACCCTGATGCCCACTCTCTCCCCTTACAACGCAGACGGGAAATTGACTTTGTGGTTGGTCTGTTGGCCTGTCGCAGCTATCATGGATCCACTGTTGTGCGGCCCCACGCTGGGGATGAGCCTCAGCAGTGTTTTATAGGTTACTGTAACGCACGAGTGCAAGGATAAACCTTTACAGAGCGCTGTGAGCGTGCTGTAACTGCTCCCGGGGAGACCGGATGGGAGCAGAGGCGCTGATCCCATCTTGCAAACCTGCAGTAACAAGCAATTTGCAGTCCCTCAGGGAGCTCCGCACATTCTAAAGCCAAAATACTTCATAAATCACTGGTCTCAGCGCTTGGGGGTTACCCGGAGCTGTGTGTGGCTCTGCCTTGCCCCGGCTTGGGAGGTAAAACTTGACAAGCTGGAGCGGGAGCCAAGCCGGCAGATGGAAACACCTCGCCCCAGAACACGCGTCTGCATCACCGCTGTCGGAAGGCGTCTGCGTGTTCCGGCACTTCTGAACGCCGCATCCCCCTCGGGGCGGCTGGGGAGAGCCGGGAGCCTTCCTGAGGGCAGCCTGACCCGGTTTCACCCCGCGCTGGGAGGCTGCTGGCGGAGCGGTGCCGTGCCTTTTGGGTCATGTCTGGCTGGGATCGGCTCCCCCGTGCTCCTGCTGCCGCCGCTGAGAGCGGCACTGGCGCTGCTCGGAGTGGTCCGTGCTGCCGACCCAGCGCGGGGGAGAGCTGGGGGCTGGAGCCGACACCAGCCCGTAGCCTCGTCCAGCGCTGTGTCCCCGCTCAGCTGGGCACCTCTGTCTGCACTGCCTTGTGTCCCCTGCTGCCACGAGTTCATGTCGCTTGCTTTGGTGGCTTTGGTCACTACATGCGACTCTGAAGCACAGCCGTGCCTGTGCTGCTGGCAGTGGCTGTGCTCCGTCTGAGCCAAAACAGAGGAGAGAGGCTGACCTTTCAGGGAACTGCTTGGCCATGCAGGCTGAGGTGCCTCGCATGAGGTAGCTCCTCAGCCAAGGACTTCTGAATGAGGTGAGCTCACTGAGATATCGGAATGCAAAACCATCCAGAGCTCTGACTCCTGGGTGCAACGTGGGCTGTGCTTTTTCTGAGTCACCAAAATTATTGGTATTGCTTCTTGTTCTTGGCTGTCTCCCATACAGACCTTGGCCAGGCCTCACCTAGCTTTGCCTTGTCTCTTCTAGAAGAGTTCCACAGCATAGATGCTGCATGGTGGCATGCTAAAGCATATATAAAAGCCATTGAAGCTTTTTTTGGTTGAGGAATGCGGCTTGGTGCTCTTGGGATTTCACTGGCCTTATCACGCTACTGATACTAACGCCGTCTTTTGCAGTCAGCGCTTTTCCTGCTGTTTCTTTGTTGAAATGCATATGGAAATGTGCCTTGGAAAATATTTTGTATCTGAACTAGTTAATACAGAACCATGGAGAAAAGGTGTCTGATGCAACAGAGTACAAATGAAGCCTCATTAAGCAGGAATTCAGTGATTCTACTGAATGCCCCAGCAATTAAATTTCATCTCGTTTCATATGCAGGTCAGGAGAGTTTGGAAAGAGAATAGAGGCAGCAGAGCAATGTGGCTCTGTACTATGCAAATTAGTGTTAACATGGCATTTCATTTATTGTTAATGCATTGTTACACAGCTACTCATTGAAAAGAAACTGTGACAACGGGTAAGACTGATGACCCACTTGCTTATTTTTCCATCTGCATTGGCACCGTTGCCTTTGAAGAGACCAGTGCCAAGATAAATCCTTTAAGGGGAAGATGTAGAGGTTTTTCTTCCCACAGGCAGGAATGGAGTTGGATGCTGACTAAGACCTGTCCTTCGGGCTGTAGCATTTCCTCTCTGTCTTTTGGGGCGAGATGTGGCATGGCCACATCCCTGCTAGTAGAGGGGTCCTTTGTTTGGGCTCAAGCACTGGGTTCCTTTGGATCAAGAGGAAGAAGTCTTCAGTCCCTACTACTGCAAAGACCTGAGCTCTTGTGGCTCGAAACATAGTAAGGAGTTCAGGGATGCTGATGTGCTTTGCAGCCCCATCCACACACTCACACCTCTGTTCCCTGCCATCCTTTGAGCTGATTGAGCTCTAGCGTTGTGTCCTATTCTTGGAGGGCTGCAGTGCCAGTTTCCCATTTTCTCTCTCTATCCAAAGGTCTATGGCAGAATGTTTTCTCTCATCTGTATTTTGATTGTGTTGGAGCTTGCTTCACCTTACTTGCCCACCCATTGTGTGGAGGGAAGGTGGATGCTGGCCAGCTGCTAACAGACACATCACTCTTTTCATTCTTGGTGATATGAATAAAATATAAAGAAGAAACAGCATTTTTGCTGAAGAGGAGAGATCACGAACAGGCCCTTTCAGGGCAGCCACTGATGCAGATATTGAAGTGCCAATTGCAGCTGCCACGCACTCGCTGTAGTTTGGAGTGGTTTAATGACCTTAAAACTGGAAATCAGTCCCATCACTGAAAAGCTTAGATGCTTACTTGCCCCCCAGTTGTTTTTGCTGTCAACAAATTGCTGTCTTTCCAGTGCATGGATCACTAAAAGCTGGGAAGATGGGAGCTATCAGGCATTTAGTTTCCTCCAGTGATGTGGTGCTGCTCTTGGTTTCTGTATCTGCATGGTTCCTCCAACCATACACACGCTTGGGGATTTTACCAGGGTCACAAGGCTGTGGGATACCAGCCAGCTACATTGCTATGAAAGGTTTGAGGGTGGTAAAAAGTAAAACCAATTAGGAGAATCCCCAAATGGTGTGGTGTATTTTGCCCAGAAAAAAATGCTTGTTCTGTACATAAAACTAAGAAGTAGAGAGAAATGGGAGAAATATGCTCTACCTGAAAGTGTTGAACCCACTTTCAGATGCTGTGCTTGTGACTTCCAGAGCTCTGCTCCTTTTGGACCAGGTCATAAACTCCCACCTTGCCCTGGCATAGCTGGTGGTTGCTGGTGGATCATTAACCTCCTACTGTATTGCTTATTGCTGTGTCTTGTCAAGCTCATCTCCATTTGGCTTAAAACATCATCGTAAAGCCAAGATTCATTTTTGTTGGGATGACCTTTGCTAACAAGGTCCCTGAATGAGCTCTTTTGTATCATTAGAGCTGGCTGGGGAATAAAGGACCTTGTACTTTGCTGCAGCCTATTTGTCTTTCACTGTTTCTCTTATTGGCACTGGGGTCCCCAACCCTATAGTGTCCTAGTCTGATTACCCAGAAAAATGTGCAAGAACCATTTTATTGTGCTCTGCTGATGGAGGGAATGGATGGGGGTCTTGGAAGTACCCTTAGCAATGCTCTCTGTCTCAGTGCTCTGCATGTGTGCGTGCAGCAAGGGTTCTAATTGCTTACTGGATGGGTCAATTTATCTTTCAGTGTTCATTACCCGTAATAAATTAATGTTTAGGACTGGCTGGTGGAATTTGCACTTAAAGAACAATAAAGGGCTTCTTCCTCTGGCTCCATTATTAAGCTGTTTTCCTTAAAGATTTTTTTTTCAAAGTCCCTTCTCCATTTGTCATAAAAATATATTGATGAAACAGTGCATTGCATTTTGGGGTTGTATGTAAAAATCAGGGCATCTGCTTAGACCAGAGATGAGGCCTGAGGCTGATATGCAGTTGTCTGGGGTTTCTAAATAGGCACAACTATGTAAAATTGGAGCAGATGAAATGGAGCAAATGTGCAGCCAGTGGGTAGCTGGGTAATCAGCTGTTAAGTCTCTTCCCCCAAGAGAGTGATGGGTCTTCCTTTTGTCCCTCCTCCTCTGCCCTGTCTGTTGCAACCGAAAATCAATCAAGGAAGGATGTAGGCTCTCCAAACTTCTTGATTTTGTGCAGAGATGGTTAGAATTCCCAGTAAGAACTATCTTTCCCAGTAAGACAGCTGAAGTCTGCTGTGCCAGAAACAAGCCTTGAGAGGGTGGATGAGCAGGAAGATGAGTCCCCAGCGCCACGGAGACCCTGATGTGCAGGCGTGTATTATTAAATGGAAGAAGTAGGATGAGAAGAAGGAGATGGCAATGGAAAATCTTAATTTAACATCTGAATTTAAAAAAAGTAGAAAGCATCTGTGTCAGTCTCTTCTGAATCTTCCTTAACCCAAAGCAATTTCTGTTGCTATTAATATCATTTTATATGCGGTTGCAACTTCAGAGTTTCTCTGTGGTCTCTAGTGCATGTGTTTGGGGGTTTTTCCTCATCGTTTTCTTGTGGCTCACAGTTCATTATGTTCATTCAGCTGTCTTCAGAGATTCTCCTGAGACTTCCTAATGTGGAGTGATGTAAGATTCTCTCCATGTTCTCCACAGCTCAGAGCATGTTCAGTGCTAAATGGTTCATGTCAGGATCTTGTGTGAGCGTTCCACAGTCCTGTGACTTCTGACAAGGATCCTTTTGGATGTGGTTAAATAAGTAATGGTTACAAATACCCATCAAACACCGGACTAAATAATGGATGTTCTGAATAGCCCGTGATCTTCCCTCTGCTGTCCTCCTTGTCTTGTTTGCATAGAAGTGTGTTCTGTAAATGTTGTCCCAACCAATTTAGGCCATGTAAAGTTTGCAGCATCACTCCCACCGAGGTTCTGGGAGGATTTGTAAGTCAGCTCTGGGGAAAGATGTATGAGGTTCATGAGCAGGACAGGATGTGTTGGGTACAAGAAATGCTAAACCAAGCACTATTACATGTCTAGGGTGCATGGAAGTGTAGATACTCTTCACTTACAACACATGAATTTTACTCAAAGGTCAGCCTGTTCCTGAGAAAAGTAAATGCCCATTTCTTTAGAGTAGTGGCTTGTTCACTGGCGTCACCACTTCAGTTGTATGGATGAGAGCCACGAGCCTGCACAGATGGATGTTTCCAGTAGGGACCACCCAGAAGCTCTCTAGCCATGGACTGTCCTCAGCCTGTGCTGTCTTCCTCCTTGAGCATTTTGTAGTGAAGGGGGGGTGGTGCAAGAAAGCATTCCCTGAACCCTCTTTCCTCCTGGGATGGTAATAGGAGGTCAGAATATGCCAAAAAAACAGAACTGAGATTTTTTTGGTTTCTTTTTTTCCTGTGAAAAGACTTTTTTAACGTCCCACCTCCACAAAATTAACTTCTTTTTAAAACCATACATTCGTATGTGAGGCTTGTATGTAGCTGATATTGCCTGAGCATTTTTGGAAAGCTGCTAATTCTGAGCACACAAGCTTAAAGTTTATGCCAAGAAGGTACAGGACAATGCACAGACTGTTCCTGAAAAATTAGAGCTCTACATACTCTTCCTCGAGTTTGTCACCATAGTTCAGGTTGATGCCTTACGCTCTTATGACACCTACACATGTTGATGCCATACCATATGTTTTTGGGCTGCCTTGTTTTGTTGGGGTGTGTGGTGTATCCTTTCCCTTCCCCATTAGAAACTCAAGCTCTTCACTTCAACTGGTTTTAATATAGTGCCACCTGAAACATGAAGAAGGTGTTGTGTTTGTGGATTTTGGCCAGAAACCATAGAGTAAACATCTTTATCCTCTCCAGGCTCCTGGTGCACTGGTGTCTTGCCAAGCAGCTCAACGAATGCCACCAGCAATCCTGGGCTTGAAATGCCCAAATGCCTCTTCCTTCTCCACCAGCATCAGAGGAATGGCACAGCTCCAGCCAGTTCTCATCCACAAAAACAAGCAGCTTCAACTGTGTGATAGACCTGTCCTCTCACACACTTTCTTCCTGCAGCAGATATTCTGGGAAGAATTTTATGGTGGTGTAAACACAAACAATCGTTTTTAGTTTTTCTTTAAAACACCATTTAGGAAACATCCATTTCATGGCATCCAAAGCAATGGGCTATTCTCCAATTAGCAGCTTCTTGTATTTGTGGTGCGACTGGTGATGTTTTTTCCTTTAAGATGAAATTTCTCTGCAGCAAAAGCATTAATAGCTATGTGAAAAGATTTCTAATTATAAATTTTGCCTCAATTGCTAATTAAGTCTATTGTCAGACTGAACAACTTCTTTTAAACAAATTATGGACCAAAATATCTCTTTTGTGAGTAGTTTTTTATTACTTAGTAATTTTATTGCTTTTGTATAAGTTGTCCACTCATGAAACAGCTGAGTTGGAACCACAATAGAGATGCTGCTGCATTTCAATCTGAACAAGAACTCTGGCATTAGGCTGAAACCCAGTTATCCTCCTCCACACAGACTTAGGGTCCCCAGGTCTGTAAAAATTTCCTGCTGGCACATTCAGATATGTTTAGGTCCTCTTGATTTATCCTGATTTATTTCCTAAGGAAAAGAGACTTAACCTTGCTGCCCTCTCCATGAGCTTCCTTCTAAATTTTTAACCTCTTGGCCACCTTCAGACAAATCTAGTAGTACTATCAACCATGACTGGACGCTCATACAAAAATGTAGATGCCTTTTGTGCCTTAGTCCATGCTTGTCTTGATCTCTCATCACTGTTTGTGGGTATAATCTTGCTGTAATAGATGACAGTAGTTCTCAAGGGAATAGGGTGACTATGGAGAACATTGCCATGAGCTGGTTGGCACAGTTTGCATCTCACAGCTTGGCTGAGAAGGGGACCTGCACAGTGCTGGAGGACTGACCCTGGGCACACCCTTACAGCCCCATGGCCAGGGCACTGGCATACCCTGCATGCTCTGGGTCTTCAACACAAGTCAGCCAACTTTTCCACTGTAATAGTGAAGGAAGGAGACACTGGTTTACTGCAACCATTTCTTCCTAGGCCAGTGCCCTATCCCCACCCACAGTGCAGGACCAGCAGTTTCGAGGGAAGCCATGCAGCATCCTGTCCTGGAGGGCCTACCTCCCTGTCACCAGCTGGTTCCCAGCACTGCCCCCAAAGCCTCCTCTAGCCAAAATCTCAACACAGGACTTGCATGCATTTTGCCCGTGCTGATTCCTCCGCCCTTCCTAAGAAAGGGTTAAACCGAGTTTTCAGCAAACGCTGTAGGGAGGACACAAGACTGCAGCCTCATATTCCCTTACGAGCACCGTGTGTGTGTGTTTGGGAGGCAGTGTAATGCTTTGACAGCAGCTTGACATTGCCTTGAAAGGTGCTGGAGGCTCTGCAAGCACTTGCCAAGAGGGGGTGGGGGAGAGGAAAGTGTGTCAGGCAACACTGCAGTCGCAGCCTCTTCTTGTGCTCAGCCCCGCTGCTGCTGCTGCTGCTGCTGCTGCAACTCGGGGGCTGCTACGCGGCTCCGCTGCCGGCCAAGTTCTGGCGCTGAGCGCGGCGCGGGGGCAGCGCTGCCTCCGCCGCATCACCGCCTGCCCGCCCTCCTCCCGTCTCTTTTTTTATTCCCCCCGCCTGAAATGCCCCTGAAAGCCACTGAGGGGCTCGGGCAGGAAGGGGCCAGCACATCTCGATGGGATGATGCCCGCTCTCCGCCGGCGGGGCGCGGGGTGGAATTCCGCCGGGAATGAAGTGCCCGCTCGACATTTGCTGCATCTGCCGGAGCGTCAGGGTTCAGTGGCTGCCTCCCCTTCAACCAGCTGTTCCGGTTAATCACTGCGCTTCCAACTTTTGCTTGGCAATGCCTGATGGCCAGTGGAGCCGAAAGAACTAGCACGGGATTTTTAGGACCTCATAAAAAACCCCCCATACCCTTCATTTTCCTATTTCTACACAGGACTGGCGAGCCGCGCGTTAAACAGCCGTGTAAAGATATTTCTTCCTAAAGGATTGCCACATTTCTGAGTCCTCGCAAACTGGAGAGCCCCGGACGATTTGTGTTCGATCTCGCTGCCGGGAAGTGCGGGAGCCGCGTGTGCGG
Source organism: Ifrita kowaldi (assembly GCA_013398055.1). Taxonomy (NCBI): domain Eukaryota; kingdom Metazoa; phylum Chordata; class Aves; order Passeriformes; family Cinclosomatidae; genus Ifrita; species Ifrita kowaldi. The sequence continues at coordinate 320,573 of VZRS01011458.1, read as the reverse complement.
TGCAGCCGCGCTCGGCGGTGGGAGGCAGCCTGGGCTGGCTGGGAAGGGATTCCAGCGCAGGCAGGGACAGAGAACGGAGCGGCTCTTACAATTAGTTGAATGATTTGATAGATAACAGCAGACATGCTTTGTGGACTGAAAAAGGATTTGCAGTCAGACTTTGGTGAGTGAGCCTCGTCTGTATTTTTTTTTCCGCCCTTGTTCAGTAGTTCACTTTTGTTTAATCTGATTTTCTTTAAGCATCTTTAATATCATTAACAGTTTCATGTGCTACTTTGAAAGTGGTTTTACAAATCCAAACCATTGCATGCAAACTTAATTGCTTTGATTTGTGAAATATATCTTTGCTTCTCCGTAAAGAATTTCTCCCTGTGACCACAGGAGAGTACCCTTCAGGCTGCCTTCTCCTTCTCCACCTGGAAGATTGGCAGTCACAGGGGCTGTTCTTATGGCACCTCAGATATTGCTGAGCTGTTTCGGCTTTTTAAAAAATAAAATTTAAATGTAGCTCTTTTTTTTCCAGGATCAATTCGTGAATGGTCTGGGCATTCAGCAATGGTGAACAGGGGGCTGGGAGGGAAGACCAGAGTAAGGGACTCTGCTGAATGTGGTGGGATCACTGCCATTGCCCCACCTCCTATAGAATCCACTATTACCTTGTCTAATAAATATTTCAGCTCCTGCTAGAAATCTGCCATTTCAATGAGCTGCTAACTCCTGTTTTAGATACCTGGGGTGAGCATTTCACTATTACTCTGAAGTATAAAAAAAAAAAAAACAAACTATTTCATTTCTGCAAAAGAGTAGGTAGATGAGTGTAGAAGGACACCTTTACAAAGGGCAGACATCAAATACTGGCACCAGTCTTTCCAGGACGGACAGGGTTTTATATTTCTAACTGAGTGCAATATTCAGGTACTTTGTTGCATGCTGTGGCTCTGCTTGTTGCAGCTGAATGTGCTGCATGGAGCTTGTCTTCGGCTCTGATGCAAGCATTTCCCTTCTGAAAGCAAAGACGTTGGAGTTGGAAGTACAGAGGTAATTTATGGTTTCTGAATCATTTTGCACTGCCTGAAGGGATGTAGTGAGACTGACTTTGTCCTCTCCTTGGCATCAAGAAGGCCTAAAGCATGAACCTAACTTTAGAAAATTGTTTTCCCTCCCTAAATCGGGGGGTAAAATGAACCAGGTGGAAAGCAGCTAAGCCTGGCTGTGTTGCCTAATCCCATGGAGGGTGACTGGATGCAATGCCCACCTACTCTACCAGCACAGCAAGAAGCATTTTGGGGGCTTATTTTCAAGCTGCCAGAGACATGTTGATAAGTCCTGATAGGCCGAGGGAGTCTGGGTGTGTGACTTAACAGGGCAGGAATGCACTTGTTCTGTGGAAAGATCAAAAGACAACTTGGCAGGAGCTCACACTTCTCTTGGGGCTGAGCCAGGAGCAGGGCCCTGGCTCAGAGGTGGCTGACACCAACTGTGCTGGAGGAGTCTCCTCGATGCCACCAGCCACAGAGGGGCTCTCTTGTGAAGCTCTTCCAACACCGGAGGCATCTGGTGCTTCAAGGTTGCTGTGTTGTTGCAAATGGTGATGTTGTCTGGATGCTGGGTGATCAAATGAGAAATTTTCCTGATGTCAGCCCCAAACATTTCTTGAGAACCTTGGGTCCATGTTGTGTTACGTGCAAGGGAATGGTGCAGTCACTGGGTGGGTAAGGAAACCTTTTTTACCGCGGTGTCAGACCCTCACAGCTTATGCTCGTGGTGTTCCTGAGGACCAAGTCCATGCTTTCATGGGAATGCTTTCTGGAACTCTAGAATGGAAGCAATGAAGGGAATTGCAATCTTATCACTCATTTTAGCATTTTAAGTGGAATAGGTGAAATCAGATGGATTGTTTCAAAGCAGAACCCAACCATTTCAGAAGTGCTTTCTGGGCCCACCACCATTAGGGAATTGGTGATTTCTTTTCTTTCCTTCAGTTGCACTCAGAATTTTTTTGATGGGACTTTTTAATAATAGAGAGATTTTGTCTGACCTTCAGAATGGAAGGGTCAGAAAATGCAAAGTAGCAGTGATGCTTTATGGGAGGTGGGGGAAGTGTTTATCTTCTAGTTAGAGTGAGTGGTTCTGCTGATAGCACGGTAATGTGTGTTTCCACAAGAGCTTTTGTAGTCCTGCTATTGGAGGGCTTCCCTGAAATGCTTTATGGCCTTTCTGAAGACCAGGAACACCTTCTATGTCTTGCTATGTCTATGCAAGACATAGACCTTCTATGTCTATGTCTATATGTAAGCACTAACATTCAATTAGTCCTTACTGCAGGATCATTGCAGGAATGGGCAGAGCAACAGAACACATTGAATCTCCTTTGTGCTGCTCCAAGTTACCTGCAGAGGATCCCATCCCAAACCAGCCCAAGTCAAATGTTAGTTGAGGAGAGCACAGACAACTTCAGAAGACCATTTGTCTGTCAGACGTGTCCATTTGGGTGACTTCACTATTTTTGATTTTTGTAAAATACAATTTGTATAGAAAGCAAAGGAAGAATAAAGACAGTAGATGAGTGAGGATATTCAGTGCTTTTCTCTTTGGGTTTGCTGTTTGGTTTTAGGTGTGGGGTTTTTTGTTGCCGTTAGAAGCCATGCTTTTAGCATGAGATGGACTCTCTGCAGACCAAGGAGAGCAGCATTTCCTATCCCTTTTTTCAGACTGGCAAACTGCACCCTTTATTGCAGGGTGGGAATGGCCAGAAAAAGAGACCTGTTAATAGATCTCTGCCCCTTCCTGCTCTAGGTTTTCAAGGGATCAGCTCCCCTGTTCTCTCTGCATGCCAAATAAGCAGGGGGAAGAATAGAGAAAAACATGCCTGAAAGGGATAGAAAACTAATGTGAGGAGCTAGAATAAGACAGGAGGAAATCTTCACAGATAAATCTCCTAGGAAGAAAGATTTTATCTTTCTTATTGAAGAATTCATCACAATAGTGCTATTTAATATAACTCCTGCTCATCAGGCTGCTTACGTCACTTGTCAGCTTTGCCTCTGTTGCAGCCAAATGAAAGATTAAGAGAAAAACTAACTGGGGTGTGTGTACCAAGACAAACATCTCTGGGTCTGAATCATTGATCTTAATTTCCTTGAGCCAAAACTGGGCAGAGAGAGTTTGTGCTATTCCTCTGCCCTGAGATAGTATCGGCCATACCTATGATATCATCCATCCACATTGCATTTGAATATATCCAATCTGGGGACACCACATCAGCTCAAATTAATTCAGTAACCTGAGATATTAAGGAAAAGCTTTGCTTATTTGTGATTTTGGTGCCTTTGCTTCCTGTCCTAACACGGATGACAGATTACTCCTTTCCCTCTGTGCATCACACTTCTGAATATCTGAAGAGAGTAATAATACTTTTTCTTCTCCTCCCTCTCTTCTTTTTAGCATAGATAATTCATCTCTCCCCCCAGCCTCAGAAGTTTTGGTCTTGCAGATGTCTGATCAGCCTGCACTGATTCAATCTGAATGAACTCCAGCTGGGCCACATGGTTACCGAGTTGTGGTGCCCAAGCCTGGGGACTGCATTCAAGCCAAGGCTTTTATCAGTGCTGAGTAAAATGAAAGGATGATTTTACAGATTTTGTAGATTACACCCACCTTACTTGTACCAGGGTATTAGCTCTTCCTGCATATGACATTGCACTGTGGATTTACATTTGGTTTGCAGCCCACAGTATCTGAAGGGTCCTTGCTGTCACTTCAATAGTTTTTCCTCATCCTTCATTCATCAGATTGTTCCTGCTTGGGTCTGGTAGCTTGCATGCCCCTCTACCAAATTGTACATCTGTCTTTTCAAACATGTATGAGTCATTCTGGGTTCAAAATTTACTTCCCAGCCTGCTTCCAGTCCCTCATACCTGGTGGCTGTCAGTAAACTTAATAAGATCAATCTCTCTGCAACCATCTTGGTCATTTAGTGAAAACTTGGAGCCATACCAGGCTGGCGAAGGGTCCCCACAGAACTTCATTTAATATCTCTTTCCCTCCTGATTGTGAACAACTGATGAATTTTCTCAGTGTGTGGTTTTCCAATCAGTTTTGCATACACTTCATAATCATCTGTATCCTGCTTCCCAAACACACTTACAAAAATAGCATGTGAAACAGTGTCAGAAGCATTTCTAAAATTGAGATATAGCAACTTGCATTTGCTGTCTATCCAGAGATGTTGCTCTCATATGGAAAGCAATTGAGTGGGCATGACTTATTTGTGGTAGATCCAGGTTTGCAGTTAGTCCTCCTCATTTGGTGTTAACAGCTCACACACAGATAGTCAGCTCCAGGAACTGAAAGAGAGGGTGATGGATTTGTCATTCTCTCGCCCCCACTCTGGTAGCATGTTGTTTTGGTTTGGTTTTTTTAAGCTGAACATTGCATTTTATTCTTCAGCCTTGTGGCTGACCCTCCTCCTCAGGGTCTTACGGATACCTGCTGATGGCTTTAGGACTTTGGTGACCAGGTCTATAAAGTTTTGTTGACTAAACTTTTAAGTTTAAATGAGCTGATCTGTGCAGCCAAAATGAATTATTTCTCTTTTCTAGAGATGACCCATTCCACTGAAATTGCTCTTTATAGAAGAAAAAAGGTGAAAGTAATACCCTACAGCTTTTCATGGCCTATAGAAATGAGTTATTTTTTTATTCAGTTTTTTCTCCTCTAGTATAGAGGTTACAGAGTTTTCCTCTCAAAAGCTTGTGTTGAAGCACATCTTATTAGTAGAGATTTGTTAAGAGAAGGATGCTTTTCAGTGCAAAGGCCAGGGAGTTTTAATACAAATGTTGGTCCACAGTGTCAGTTGAACAACTGCTATAGAGGTTTTCTCTCCAGCATTAACTGTTGGAGTCCAGTTTCCAGCCCAGGAGTTAACCTCCCTGCCAGCCTGCTTAAGCAAATCTCATTGCCACTGGAAGAGGTGCACTCTGGCTTAGAGTGACCCACAGAAGGGGACTGAGTTTCATGTGGTGTGTTAAGTCTTGCTTTTGGCTTTATGTCCAGGATCATTATTCTTTATAATGTTTGTTCTGTTTTATTAATCCATAGAAGCCAAGGGTAACTGCACTGCCAAAGTGTTTGCACATGTTAGGGCATGTAGGATTTGATTTCTTTTGAAAATGGACTGTTAAAATTGGTTGTGTGCAGATGCCAATGTTTATTGCTTGTGATAGTATCCACCTAACTCAAGAATGGAAATCATGCAATTTTACCCAGGAGGTCAGAAAAAGGTACCGGGTAACTTGGAGGGAAGGGCACCTCTGCTTTTGTGTGTAGGCATGTGTAGGTGTTGCAAATAAAAGAAACAATTAAATCTAGCAAGTCATAATAATCAGAAAGGAGTGCTAATACAGAGCCGGAGAAAAAAAAAGTAGAGCAAAAATAAATATTTAGCAATGTTCATCAATTGACAATGGAATGCTACCAGGCATAAGAACATTTAAGGCTCTTTTCAGCTGTCAGTTCAGCTACTGCATAATTTTTAGCATGTGAGTAATCCCATCAGGGTAGGCATGGTCTTAAGCTTTGATAGGATGGGGCCCCCAGGTCATTGTACGCCTGTCTATTCAAGGTGGCAGAATTCAGTTTCGAGACAAACGTGCTTGTGTGGGCGTTTGGAAATTCTGGGTCTGTGACAGTCTGACTGCCAGTCTGCTTCTGTTTTTTTTTTTCTTATAATATTATTATTATTCTGTTCATAATGAAAGAAAAATTCCTAACTGAGCTTGATGTTCTTAGCTGCCAAGTTTATTAATCTGTGGATTTACAAATCAGTCTGGTAACTTGAAATGTGCAAAATCATACAGGATGAAGAATTTCTCTCCCTCCATTCCTAACAATTGCCACCCCTGATTTTTTTATTTCAATGGAAGTATTTTTTTTTTCCTTTGACCATGTGTTTTTGTTCAAGGATCTGATAATTACATGCTTGGAGATGATGGCTTTTCAAAAGCATCTTTCCCAGCAATTTTCAACTGGAGATGTGGATAAAAATATCTCCCCATTTTTTTATCAGAAATGTTTTCAGTAATGTGCAATTATGAGCTCTGCCTTCATTCAATTCATCCTGGAAGAATTTGCTTCACAGGGAAATTCGTTTCCTAGCTGCTGTAGATGCCAGCATAGTTGGCAGCTGCAGGTTTTGTGGGGAGGAGGGAAAAGAAAGGCCCAGAAATTAAAATTGCTGTGAAGTAAATTGATCTCAACACCTGGAAACCATGAAAAGATGGAATCTCATACTTTTTTGTTAAATCATTGTTAAACTTCTTTGCATGTCAGTCCCAAAATGGCCCTGTAAATTATTTAGTGTAGCTGAGAGATGAAGAGATGATCAAGTTAATCACTCCTCACAAGTGATCTGTTTCTTATTGTGCAGGTTCATGTTAGCAAGGTGGAAGGCACTGTGGTTTTCTTCCCAGCAGTTCTGCAACTTCCAGTCTCAATATATAATTAACACTTGCATGATTTATCGTAACAAAGCTGTAAGTTAGGAACTGGCTCAGGTCTGGGGAGAACAGCCTTGGTGAGGAGGACTGTGGGGCAGTTTCAAAGAGTATAAACATGCTTTTGTCTTGGGAGGCAAGAACTTGTGCTTTAAGAGTATGATCTGGCTCCCTGCTGCCAGGTGTGTGGATGAAAACAGGATTTGTTGCATTCTTCTGCTTCATTGCATCTTCCTCTTCCCCAAAGGAGGGATGGAGGTCCTTGATCTGGTGTGTGCTTGTTCTGGAGGTCATGTGCCAAGTTGTTTGCAGAGATTGAGTAAACTAACTTGTTTGAGATTCCAAACAATTCTTCCCTTTCAGCTTCTGTCCCTCCTCAGGGCCCTCTCAGTGCCTGGGGAGCCCAGAGGTCCAGCACACTCAGCCCCTGCCCTGTGGGAGCTCTCAGCTGAGGCTGAGGGTGGGATGGTGCAGCTCCAGGCAGCTGCTTTTCCAGCCCAATAGTCATGGATCTGCTCCTCGGTCTCTGAGCAGCTGCATGCATGACCATCCAAATGATGAGGGTCTGAGTCAAACCCCCAGCAGTCCCCACCGTTGCACCACCAGCCCACATGGTGCAGTTGTCTCAGCAATAAATCTGCTTCTCCATAAGATTTCAGTGGAGATCCCCTCCTTTCCCCTTGCGGGCATGATGGCTGATCCGTACAGGGTCCTTACTGCAGTGAATCGTTCACTCTGAAATGTGAGGGATGTGGCCTGCTCCTGCCCTGGTGATTTATAGAGGATAATTTCTTTATGGAATGTGGTGCCATTTGGGTAGGATTAAACTCTTGGCATCAGATGAAGGTATATGTTTTGCTAAGGGTTTTTTTTAAATAATGTAATGAATTTCCCATACAACCCACTGTGTAAACAGATCCTGTTCCTTCCTGCCATGAGATGCTGTGCTCTGCTGCTCCTGCTGCTAGAATGCCTCCAACCTCAGCCCAGCAGTCCCCAGGAGCAGGGGGCATCTTGGGGCACCATCCCTGCAGGTTCAGCCTCAGCTGACGCCTCTGCAGCAGAGAAGCCATGCAGGGGAGTCAGAGGGATGTGAGTGTGAGGTAGGAATGGACTACATGGCGTCCTGGGATAGAGCCACAGAGATGTGCCTGGAATCAGTGGGAAGATGCTCAGGTATGTACAGATCTGGATCACACAGCCCAGGTGACAAACCCTGTACCTGTGGAGTTAAAATCAGGGTGAAGTTAGAGGAGCTCAGAGACAGAGGGTACATCACTGATTGCTTCCTGTTTTCCTCCAAAGCCAGGTGTCACTCTGCGGCCCATTGCTCCTTGCCTGTCCTTGCTGTGCAGCATGTGGATCTTTTCCCTGCCATTCCCTGCTCCTTGCTGCTGTAGCCAGGCCATGGGAGGTGATTGCTGCCATCAGGGTGGTGGCAAATATCACCCAGCTCCAGGCTGGCTGCAGAGACAGTTGAGAGATAGGTGCCGTGATTTGTGAGGCTGGGCAAGAGACTTGAGACAACAGAGAAAATTTTTTTATTATTAATTGTAATAGCAACTTCAAAAAAGAATCAACGAAATTCCTCTTCCCCCTTGTATTTCAATTTATCCCCAATCTTCTCACTCAAGTGAGCTTGGCAGAGGGGTCTCATCACTTTGAGGGGGGATAAGCATTCACCTTGCAGGAACTGGAGAACAAAACGTTTGGAAACTGTGGCGGAGGCGGGCGAGCAGAGCTCCATTGGCTTTCCCTCCTTTCGAAAGGACCCTTTATCATTCAGCAGCTGACTCCAGCAGCACCATGAGCTATAATAGGCAATTAGCTCCTAGAAGATTTGTGTGACACTGCGTTTTATAAGCAGTCATGTGTGTTTAGTCATTAAATGGACCTGCTGTATCTGCCGTTCACGGAGACAGTCTCTTCCCTCTCTCTCCCTGAGCACACGCTCAGCTCTCTTGCACCGCTATGGACCCACAGACATCCACACTTGTGCAAAACTGGTGGAAATCATCACCAGCTGCCTTTGGTTCTGGCATGCAGTGGCAAGAGGTAAACTGTGGGCAATATTTGCTCTCAGAGAATCCAGACTCCATCTGGAGGTTAGAGGGGTGGGAAAGGGAGATACCTGGTGAGGGGATGTCCCCTCATAATCCTGAGGACCCTTGATGAGGTGAGGGGCTGGGTGGGCACTTGCACAGCACCCTGCCAAGGGCTTGCATCCAAGTGGCTGCAGAACTCCCCAGACTTCCCTGGACTTGGAAAGTAGTCAGGTTTAGTATTCATTGTTAATTTTAGATATACCTGCACATGCTGCTCTTCCAGGCATCCATTACACACTCGACAGAACCTGCTGGTTTTAATTTTTATTAGCACGAGTGCCTTGTTGAATCAAAATTAAGTGGGTATTTGGAAGCATAATGTGAAGCATTACATTTAATGGTCTGTGTTCCTGCCTGGAGAAAGGCTGTCACATGCATCTTCCCTCTTCCCAAGACTCTGCAGTCTTTAGCTACACCTGAATTTTCCTGAGTTCATTGCTACTTCCTGTCGTCTGTAAGCTGTAAAATGCCCAGCTGTAACCTTTCAGGTGCGTGTTGCATCTCTTCAGATGTGTGGCCTTATTCTGGTATAAGCCTGCCTGGCCTCGGGTTGTGGTCCGTGGGGAGAGGGCAGGTTTGGGGTGCAGGTGGAGCTGTGCTGCTGGAGCTGCTCAACCCAGCCCCGGAGAGCTCCTGCGCCTCTGCCCTTCTCCCCCAGGCTGCCCTCCCTTGTTCAGAGGGGAGCAGCTATCTGCCTAGGGTAATGCAAAACTGACTTTTCCCTCAGTCCTACGCATGAGTCTGCCACGAGCCAGTCCCTCTGGCGTTTGTGATGGTCGGGGGAGCTCAGACTCTCACCAAATTGCAAGTGCTGTTTTAACCAGTGTTCCCGTTTCCCAGCCTGTGGCTCCTTGTGTCCAGTACCTTGCTCCTGGCTAATCCTTTGATTGGCATGGTTTTGGATTTTAAAAAAAGCCCAAGGGAAAATTAACCTACAGAGCTATGGGGCTTGAATTCTGCACAGAGCAGGATTTCCATGTGAAAATCCCAAGGTTGTCTCTGCTTACAGGTACTCACAAGAAGCATTTTTGTGACCCTTTCAGAGGGTCACAGAGCACAGCTTGCAGCAATTTGTTCTGAATTTCACCAGGAGTTTCCATGTCTTCTGTGAATTCTTGTGCTGGCTGAAGTTGAGACTGGGTTCTCCACCTGCTTCGCGTCGCCGTGTGATGTAAAGCAACTGGAAACCAGCGCAGCAGTTTGCATGAAGGCAGCCATGGAAAACAGCTGGAACACATTAATAGCTCTGCTGGAATGGGGTCTCATCCACCTTTCATACTAAACAGGTGTTTGCTTTCATCCCAGTGGTGCTCTGCTGATCTTTGACATCAGCCTGTTTGGGGGATGGGATGTTGGCCGAGACTTGATGGGAAGCAAGAAGTGGGCAAACACAGGAGCCGAGCTTGTTGGAAGCAAGATTTAATGGGCAATTCAGGCAAATTTTTAACAGCTGGTTTGATGAGGGCAGGCTGCACCAGTTCCAACATCAAATAACTTGGAGCTTTGAAACTTTCATATTTCATCTTTTTGTCCTGCTAAATCTGATATTCCCTGACTCTTTGATTTCTCTCCTTCTCCCTCCTTCCTTTCATTTTAAGTGAGGCTCTTAAACTTTCTTCAGTCTTTTAACTATAAGCTTATTCCATCTCTCACACAACTCCTGTGAATCCTCCTGACACAGTCTAGGATAGAAGCAGCCTGGGCATGTACATGGGCCATTGCATAATAGATGGTTTGTGTGTCAGAGTCTAAAATCTACATATGTTTAGATCAGTCATGAAGTGGGAACATCTGTATGTATTCATATATAATGGTTTTTACCACATGAATGAATAATCCAACTCCCACGATTTGGTATTTACTTTTTTTTGAAACATTGCCACTTAGCTGAACATGGAGGGAGAATCACATTTATGGGAATTAAGTCTTAGTAGGGTTTAGCAGAGCTTTGTGGATAAGCTGGAAACAAGTCTAAATGGGGTGCCAGAAATCTTTCTTTTAAAATAGTAAACGCTGTCTGGAACTTCTTCCTTATTTTTTGACTCCCACTGGTTTTTAAGCACTTTGCATCAAAATGCAGTGCAAATCTGGGATAAAGCACCTGATTTGCCACCTACTGCATTGAATGTCTTCCCCTCTGACGTCACCTTCCTGCAGTACCAGCTGTCTTTGCCGTGCTAAGAGAGGTTCCCAAACGTTGGAGGCTGCACTGTGAGCTGGGGGCTCCAGCTGGGGGATCACCCCCTTGCTGGCAAAGCTGGCTGCGAGATGCCTTGGTGCACTGACCCATAGGATGATGCAAAAAGCTGTTGGAGATAGGTTTCACCTAAATCTGTTTGCTTGCTTCACACCTTGATCCCTGGCTTATGCTTTTATTAAATGTTACTGCACTGAAGTGAATCTCTTCTGTTGCCTGATTTGCTTGGTGTTTTTTCTTTTGCTGTTTTTGTTTTCCTGTGGTTTGCATGGATTTTCTTACTCCTGCTGGCACTGAGATTGATGCATACCACACACAGACCTGTATCAATCTCGGCCACCCCCTGAACTAGCACAGTAAATCTCCCTGATTTGATCCTTCATTTAATTTTCTGTGCCTTTCCCCTGAGTCAGAGCAGGTTTGTAACTGGGAGCAGAGAGGGGGTGCTAACCTGGACATGTGGCCGGGTGACCTTCCTTGAAAAAGCCCTCCTGGGCTCCCCTTTCCCACCCCTTGTTGTATCTTGCTGGGACAAGCGTTGCTTATGTCAAACTGATGAGAACAGCAGGGAAGCAGGATGTAATTTGCTGTAAGAAGGGGCTTTTCCCAACTCATCTAAGGAGTTATGTTTTCTAAAAGGTTTCCTTAAGCTTGGTTTATCTCTTTTCAGTTGCTCTCCACATGGACTGCTGTAAGTTTGCAGGTGCTAAAATTTTGCATGTGCTCTTTGGGGCACATAATTTACTTTTGTAACAAGGACTCTCTTTAAAGTACTATAGCAATAAAACAAAAAAAGGCATTACACCTACAGTCAAGTCCCTCTTCATAAAGGATTACCAGGCTGAATGTTGGCACAATGTCTTTCTGCCACCTCATCTTCCCTGTCTGGTGAATCCAATGGTTTTTCCTTTGCTTTGTCTACTGCCTGTCACAAGAGATTTGCTCTTGACAATTTACCTGCTGAACTGGGAAAGGTTATCTGTCGGTAGCAAAGCCCAGAATTATAAACTGTTGTCTCAAGCCCCTAATTTACAAACTCAAAGATATCCAATTATAGTTTTTATGACTCCTGCTTTTATTTCAGAACTCATGCTCTAGCTCTTTACTTCCTATCCAGGTATATGTTGGGAAGTGGGTATTCCAGTTTTCCTCCGTTTGAAATTAAACATCTTTTCACCAGAAAAAGGTAGGTCAGGGAACCCTGTCAGTGATTGCTTTTTGTCTCTGCTGCAGTAATATTGATGTATCCTTCTGCTTCATTTGAGGTGGGATCTCAAGCTTTGAGCTGGTCAAAACTGCAGAAAAGTCTTATTACGGACAAAAATTACCCTTTCACTGAACTGTGATATTTCTTTTCAGCCAATTTAATCCAAATGGCACCTTCACCTGTTTTGTTTTGTGTTTTTTTTAAGACTGGGTTGTGAATGAGCCATTCAAAATTTAGTCTCACTCCCTGCATAATACAGGTCAAAGAGCTTTGTTCCTGTGAGCCAGCCTCTGAATTGCCTAAGGGGTGCCAAATGCTTTTGAGAAAGATGTCCATCCATCATGACAAGACATTCTGTAACACAATATCCAGGTGATTAATTCCTTGCATGCAGTGGAAAGAGAGGACGTGCACACGTTCCAACATCTAGGATGCATCTATAGCTTTTCTTCTCAAATTCTGGCTCTCTACCTCTGCACAGAAGAGTTCTGTGCTCTCCTGCCAGGCTCACACACCAGACCAGATTGCCTTCTCCCTTCTCTTCAGTACAGCACTACCGTGTACTTCTTAAACTCCTTTGCTCCCTGGAAAGTTAACAGCCTCTTGATTTAGCAGTTCTTTTGTAAGATCTTGGAGGATGAAAGACAACAGGTACTGTTTTTAAAGCAATTATAATAGGGATCAAAAGGGACTTTGTAAAAAGCAGAATAGGTGCAAGAATTTACTATCACTATCACTGCAGCAAATTGATCTCCATTTCAAAGATGGAAGTCCTGATTTCTGCCTGTTCTGTCACCCCCAAGCTGTTGATTTGTGCTTCATGTTCCCACCCAGGCTGTGCATGAGGGTGCCCAGTTCTTGGCACTGCCAATGGCTCTTGAGTCCTGTTTCCCCATCTCCTCTTTGGACCTCTGTGAGTCCAACCCCAGCATTAGGTAAGACAGTAGAAACCCCAACAAAACACCAAGATGAAATATTTTGTAATATGGACATTGATAATGTTTTTGGCTTCAACTATTGATATATTAAAAAA
>VZRS01011458.1:194406-307525 GCA_013398055.1 Ifrita kowaldi | reverse complement strand
AAAAAAAAGCGCTTTTGCCTGCTAGGGTAGAGCCTTTTGACAAGCTGCCTTTATGATGGTTTTCATTAAAACCAAGCTTGTTTTCCTTTTTTTGACTAACTCCAGGGTTTTTAAGCAAGTAAGTAATAGTGGCCTCTAGGCTTAGGTGATTTGAGTACTAAAGTCTAATAAACTGACAGTACTTAATTTAATTTGATTGAATACCCACAATAGAGCTTTTTAAATTTTATTTCACTCCACAGTCACTTAGCATGGCATTTGGTGCTTGAAAGAAGGTAAGTCCTCAGGGTTTGGATTCAGCAGGCTGCATTTCATATCGACCTCCATATTCAAGAAAAAGTTTGGATGCTTACATGGAGTTATTAGGGAGAATTGATTCTCATGCCAGCTAGGATTTACTGCTGCCTGCTGCTTAGATTAATAAATCCAGTTGTATCTAGCGAGGCATTCTTCCTTGGGAATGATGTTAGACTTTATTGGTCATTTCTCACCCTATTACAATTGCTAACTTGGATAACTTTCATGAGAGATCAGTCTGAAAATGTATCTTATTCCTCTTTAATTTTTACTTTTGAAAGGTAGTTTCTTCAGCTAACACAAACAGTGTATCAGCAATATTTCATCTTTCCAGCTTAGTATTGGACTCTCCCCAATACACTCCACGCTGCTTAATAAGAGAAATTGCCAGATTGCCTGGAAAATGTAACTTCAATAACATCATTGAGAAATAATAATCTCATTGAGCTGGTTTCTGCACTATTGTTGCCTCTCATGCACCAAATTACTGTGAATGCTCTGTGTGAGTCTGTGCGTGCAAATGACCTGCAAGGGGGTGAGGCAATGCAGGGGTTCCTCAGCCACTGGGTCATCCATAAATATAAACTGATGAAGCTGTCTGAAAATGCCTGGGAGGATGAGAAGGGTTGCAGAAAGGGAAGTCTCTCTCCATTTCTCTCTTTCTATTTTTTAACACTAAAAATTCAAATCTTGCTGGGGACTGCTTGAGAAAAGTGAACTGGAGAGGGCTCACTGAGTGAAGAGGGATCTTCTTGGTGTGGGTGTTTTTAGAGGATTGCTTGGAAGAGATAGATAAAAGTGAAGATTCTTGGGTTTTGTTTGGGAAAAGCTGTTTGTGCTGAAGATCCAGCCTGTGAAATCCCTCAAGCAGCTCTTAATAAGCCTAACTTAATGCACAAAAGCATATCCTCACCAGAATCAGGAAAGAGTCATCCCTGATACTTCTAAATGAAAGAAATGAAATCACAGGCCTCTTCAGAAGAACAACATAAGCTCCTCTGTGAACAGAAGACCAAAGGAACGCTCCATTTCCAACAGTTTTGCATCCACTATCCCTTGGTCTCCACGCTAGCATGCAGAGGAAAATGAGTGGTGAAGTTGGTCTAGGGTTGGTTTGCACAACAGCGCTTTGCTTTTCTGAGAGCAATAACTTGAGTCTTTTCTACTCAAAACACATTTTTATTGAAAGTTACAAGATTATAAAACTCTTTGAGGCTGCACTTTCTCCCCTCCAGGCTGATGGATATTGACCACTGGGTTCCAGAGGTGCAGAGGACAGTAGATGAACTGCATGAGAAGTTAATTTTCACACAAAACCAGGAGAGAAAAAAAGGAGCTGCCTTTAATAAAAATTTTTCGTCACTTTTTCAAGTATTTTTTCTTCCGTCTCTCAGTACAGCTTGAGTGGAAATCAAGAACTGCTTCCAGGTCCTCTATCAGAGAGTCCCTCGGATGTGCTGATTAGATAAAGTGACTCTGTGCTGGCTTCCAAAGCAATAATGGGAACAAACAATGCATTGTAGCAATGGCTCTGGTAAATAAAAGACATGACTGTAATGTCAGGTTGACTGGAGATTCTGAAATTGTGGGTTTTTTTTCATTTCTTCCCTTTTATATTTTTTTCTGGAGTGTAATGTATTTAATGAAAACATGAGGAGTACCAGATGTGGGCACTGCAAGCTGAGTCCAGCATTCATTCTTATCAGATGGGACTTGGATCAGTCCTTGAGAGGTGTTTAATATCCTGTGAAAGTTGATGTGAGTTAAACCTTACCAAAGCCTGGCTTTTCTGCAGAGCCAACTTAAATGAGTTTTGTGCACACAAAACTTGTTTACTAAATGCAGAAACTCTTCCCACATCTTCCTGAGAAACAGGAATCTTCCATCAGTGTTATCTGCTACAGTCTTGCAGGGGGTAAGAAACACGCTCTGGTATCCCTTGGAAGCCAACCTGCTTGGTAACAGGGACGTGTTCTGGCTCATATCTTGGTCCCATAAAGGCCACTGCTATGCAAATAATTATCTACAGCATTTCAGTTGAAAATGATTGCTTGAAACAAATTGTTCCTTTAAAAGTAATTTTGGTTTCTTATTAAAAAGAAAAAAACCAGAAGAACAAAGCATGGAGTTTCTGTTGAACAATAGGTTATTGTATCTTTCCTAGAACTGATTCCCGTGAATACAGCAGCAGGTGTTATGAAATTACACATGCCTGAGAAGGGTTGGTAGGTGAATGAATACAGAAGAAAAGAAGGAGAGATGTGGAGGGTGTGGGGAGATGAATTTCATGCTGTGTCTATTGAGGAGAAGAAATTAAGAAGTACAACTTCCTCTTGGAATAATCTCAAAGTTTGGAGAAGTTCTTCCTGACTCAGAAGCCAGGACCAACAACTACACAAGTGGATGGAAGAGCTGCCACAACAGCCTCTGGTGGCACAAGAAGCTGCAGCTGATGGAACACGTTCCGTGCCCTGGGGAGTTGGGAGCACAGCATTGTTGCCGTAGGGCTGGCACAGGGACTGGCAGCAGGTTGATAAATTTTCCCCCAGATTTATCTGGGAAAATGGGATAAAGCTCAGTTGTTGTTTTTGGGGCGAGGGTTTGCTTCCAGCAAGGGTGGTTTGTGTACAGCATGGCTGTTTTCCTGGGCTGTTCACTCAGAAATTTGTGATGAGAGAAGTTAAGAGGAAACTTCCCCAAGTTCTCATTTGTCTCTGGGTATCTCCTGAGTATGAGCTGGCAGGGGATTTGTTGCCAGTAAAGGGATAAATAAGAGGCTCTTCTTCACAATAGGCAACATCTGCCATTTTTACCAGGTTTGTTGATACATGTATTTATGAAATGAGGGAGGAGCTGCTCCCTAAATAACTTGGTCTGTTTCAGCCTGAGCTCACTGGTTAAGGGGATTTTTTTTTTAATCTTCCTGGTGCAAAGGAAGGGAAAAGCATTTCAAAGCACTGCTTGAGTCTGGTGCTGCGGGAGAGTCACATGGAAGGTGCCCTGGGCTGCGGGAAGGAGTAGAGCTGTGGTAGGCACTGGGTTTTTCGCTGGCATTCTTCCAAAAGCCCCACCCCACCTCCTGGAGAATAGAAAGTGAGGAAACACTGGGTCCTTTCCAGGCTGGGTTGTGTTTTTGTTTTTTCTTTTGATGCAGCAAGCTAAAATCAGTGTGATGACAATGAAATTGTGGTGCAGAATCCTAAAGCAAAAGTGACTTTCTGTTTTCTTGTTCTAAGCACTTCACAGGAGCATGGACTATCTTGTCTAAGGATTTAGTGTATTTGTTGCTATATGCTTGGACGAGTTTTATGTAGGGCAGGATTATGCTTTAGCTCAACTTTTGCAGTATTCCAGGGAAAGCAGTCTAGAGATCACTGACAGATGTGTTTTATCTGTTTCTTTGGGTTCTATTTATTTATTTTCTTTAACTTTAATGATACAGAGCCAAAGCAGTGCATTTCTAGAGATGGGAAAAGAACTGAGCAGCTGTACTGGTTATAGTGAACTCATGTACAAATTTTCCAAGGGCCTGAGGAGCTGTGGATTTAGATGAGCAGAAGAAAATTGAAGCCACCTGCTGAGGAAGGCTTGGGGAAGGTGGGATCCTTCATGCATCAGCCCCTTGTCTGAAGCAGACACACGGGAGGAGCTCTTGCTCTGCAGTGGATTCGTAATTAACTAGTTCCGGGAAACCATGCAGTCTGTAACAGTATTCAATGGGCTTTTTGTTTTCCTGTTCTGGGCTCTCTGGATCTACTTGTGTCCCATGTTAAGGGCTAAGTGCTCTGAACAGGGGAGGCCACTGCTGTGCTGCTCTTGTGCAGAGCTGACGCTGCTGTCCGCGGCCTGCTGCGGTGGTGCTGAAACAACCCAAACTGCCCTGGGGGAGATGTGCTGGAGGGACACTTGGGCACAGCCTTGCAATCAAGCCCAAATCCATCAGTGGTGCATGAGATGCCTGTGGGTGTGCTGCCATGTGGAGTGCCAGCCTGGGGAGAGTGGGAGGGACTGTGTTACTGTCCTGTGATGATGATGGTCCAGCCCCTGGGCAGGCTGTAGTGGGGGCTGTGTTGTGGGAGCTAAACACCAGTTTGAGATTCAGAATGGGTGTGCATGGATATATCACTCCCCCCCCACCTCCTTCTGGTAATATGTCAACTTTTTAAAGGTGATGAGATGCCTAAAGATGCAGCTGGGTGATTATAGTCTGTTTTTGAAGTACGTGTCTGCATCTTCAGGCACTCAGAGATCTTTAAAATCCCAGGCCTTGGAGGCTTGCTCCCAGGGCCACAGTTTGAATCATCCTTAGCTGCCTGACCCACGCTCGTGTACCCCTGGCTGCTCTTTGCCCGACTACAGATAAATGCCTCCCTTGACTTACAGAAATAACTCTCCTCAAAATGGATCAAATCGCACTTAGTTTTAGTCATTTGGATTTCTGCTTCCAGCCTCATGCTTTTATTCTAGCAAAAAATACCGGCTTGCCTTAGCGTGAACAGCTTTTGGTTCTTAATGCTGGCTTGGTATTCATTTCTCCAAACAAGGAATGCAATTACCCTGTAGCAAAATAACTGTCTCCAACCGTCTTTTTTCCATTAAACAAATGGAAGGTTTTACCTCTTGGTCTTCCCATAAGATTAATGCACTTTCTCTGCAGGAACTGTCTTAAAGCGATCCAGGAATCTGAACAACTTGCAGACAGCAGCCTAATTGTCACAGAATCTGATTTAGCCAATGCTCATTTTCATTAAGAGGTGATCTCTGCTAATAACATAGACTAATAGCTCTTCTAAACCCCAAACCTTCCTTTTTTCCCCCCACAGGCAGGGATAATGAACTCCTAAATCAGTGCTCTTTCCAAGGAAGCCTTTTTTGCCTCATTTTAACAGAGTTTGGCTTGGCACCTAACTGATGTCAGGACATCCTGGTGCCTGTGCCTGCAGGGGTAGTGGAGTCTGTCCTGACCTTCCTTTCTTCCTGACCCCCAGCTAAAGCATGGAGATTTTTCCTGCTCTTTCATCTGTCCAGTTTGTTTTTGAAGGAATGAGATGGGGATTATCTCTTCTTTATTTTCACTGTACAAGATGTGTCTCACTGTTCTGCACTGTTTCTGCAAGGGAGGAGAGTTCAGAGCTCTCTGTGAAGGTGTAGGGACTTAGAAGTCCTCTCTCTGGTGTTAGTAGGGAGTGTAAATCGTAAAAACTATTGTGAAAGATTAACAGGAACTTTAATGTTGTCACAGATTCCTGTAGGATCAATATATGGAAAGCGTTGCAATCGCAGTTTTATTGAGGGTCTTAAGTACTTGGTGAGCTTTTCTGAAAGGTCTAGAGCCAGCATTACCATTGCTGCTTGAAAACCCTCAATTACACAATCTTTTTTTGGAAGATTTCTGGCCCTCTTGGTGTGAGAGAAAAAGCTTGAAAAATACAGCTCTAATAGCCCCAGCACGGATTGTTTGCAAAAAGAACCTGCACAGGATTAAAAAGAGAGAGTTATTTTCCCGATTTTAAGGAGAAGAGAGGTTCATGGATTTTCATTGCTTGGGTTGGCGCTGCGCTTTGGGACGACTGAGCAGTCAGGCTGGTTACCAGCCTCACCACCAAACTGGTGCTGTGCTAGGCAGAAGAAATAACTGAGAGCACACAGAGAAGGAGATCCTTTTTTAAAAAAACAATGTAACCCCTTGCACAAACAAACAAACAAAAAAAGGTGACTCCATTATTACCAGTTTGAGTGGCAGAGCAGGAAATCAGCTGCAAATGAACAAAGAGCCGCGTGTGGCGGGGATGCTCCTGCGAGCAAATGCCAGTTCCCATTTCGGCAGGTGGCGTGTGGCAGCCTCCTTTCCTGTTCAAACATTTTAGCCAGATAATGAGGGGAAAAAACCAAACATTTTTCACATAATCAGCTAGGTTTGGAATGGAGGAGCAGTAGGAGAAGGGGAGCTGTGGTGCTGACTATTTGCTGGCTGATGCGGCTGTCAGGAGCAGGGACAGGGGCAGGGGGATGTTGCTAACTGCCGGCAGGGCCTGTAGCTCGGGTCACTGCTGTTGGCCACTTGGCTACTGCTGGAAGCTGTTGTTAATGCACAGGCAGCCTAGTTTCTTGCTCAAAGGAAAGCCAAGGCATGCTTGCCAACAGCTGTTGGGGTAGGGAGGGTAACCAGTAGCGAACTGGGGTTTCCCACCAACATTGGTCAGGGTTGTGATGGGAAAATGAAGCACAGAAGGGTGCTGGTGACTGTCTGGTCCGGGGCGGTGTGTTTATGTGAAACAGATGGTTCACTGCTTTAGTTTGCCAGCACATTATGGAGTTGGCTTTGAACCATCTTGTGTGGTTTCCCAGGAACGCAGGGATCCCATCCGCAGCAGAACGTCGCTGCCTTGAGCACGTTACCTGGAGCAGAGCTGGCAGCAGTGTGCTCATGTGGAAGGCAGCTGCATACTGGGGTGGGGCAGCTGCATACTGGGGTGGTCCTCACCCTCCGCAGTGTCTCGTGGAACCAAAGGCACACGGATGCTCCAGTGCCAGCGAGAAGCTCCAGCCCTGGGTGGCCCAGGGTATGTTGCCGGTGCCTTTTGCACAGTTACCTCCAGTGTTGAAAAAGGAGCCTCGTGCTGCATATCCTGAGCTTTAGGGTCCCCCTTCCAATGTGCTGCTGCATTTGGGAAAGCAATAAAGGCTGGTTGTAGCTGTTGGGAATGTGGGCAGGGAGCGGTTGGATTGGCATTATCCTGCTGCTCCCCTGGGAATTGCCACCTTGCTGTACACTCCCAAACAATCCCCGTTACCTGACTCTGCAGTTCTGCCAGGGATGGGGTGACAGAGAGAGGGTAAAACAGGATATTAGGAAAAACCTCCCAGTGAGAGAGACTAAGATTTACACCATCTTTTTTCTGCTTATGGGGAAAGTGGGCTGCCAGCAAACTGAATATTGGGATTGAGTCCTCTCTCTACAGACCCTTGTCTTGAATGGGGCTTAACTAAAATTTTTGTTCACATTGTGTGGAGCGAGACAAAAACTTCTTTTTAACTTAAATGTAATTTACTTAAGGGCTGTGGACAGGAATAAATGGATAAGGTTTTCTGTAACCTATGTTTATACTATCATGTACAACTTCAAAACCTTCACAGCTACTGAAAAAAACAAGAATGTGGTCACTGAGAATGAGAGTTATTTGGTAGTACATGGTTACGGGAAATTATTGATTGGAAAAGTACCAGCTTTTTAGGAAATGCCATAAAAATAGACATTTTAGATGAATGGAAATGAGATCTGTAGAAGCATGCTACCTTCTCTGCAGATAAGCTCTGTGATAACTCTGTAGCAGTCTTCCAATGGGAGAATACAAAGATACTTAGATGCTTTAAATTTCAGCTTATGCTGGACAGTGTATTTAAAGTGTATAATGACATTCTCTCTTCACTCTGATTTTTTTTTTCTTTTAATCACTTAAAAGAAGGTGCTCTCTGTATTGTACAGAGGCTGGAACAGCAGCAGGAAAATGTGACTTTGAAATAATGGGATCTATAAGAATAGGCAATTTCACTCAAGTATAGTGATTTAGTGCCTTGTTAGTGTCCTGATGTGTAACTCCATTTCCAAAGACCGTAAGTTTCGTCACAAGCATAATGACAGGCTTGAAACTTGTGAGACTAATGCCCCAGCTTCCTCTATCCTCAGCTGTTCCACATAATTACAGGAGTAAGGGAATTTTGTTCTCTCCTAGCAGATTAGCTCCAAGAAGAATAAATCAGATAACGTTACTGCCTTCTTGTTTCCCTCCCTACAAGGTGAGAGCCCACATGGCGCAGTGCAAAGCCAGGGCTGGTAATGTTTTTTTTTTCTTGCCTGCAGTCTGTGATACAGATCCCAACTTTGGTGTCACCAGGACAACTTCTTGAAGTGCTGTGGTTTAGTTGCTTGTGGCTCTTGGTACTAATTTCAGCTTCTGTGTTTGCTCTGCTCACAGACGATGGCCCTTACTCGAAGGGGAGCAAGGACTCTGGTGCGATGGACGCAGCCCTGGTCTCCAGGAGGCAAAGCATCCCAGGTAAGGGAGGGGATCAGCTCCTGCTCCAAAACATTGAGGCATCCATTACACTTTACCTGGAAACCTCTAAAATGGATAAAAACCCTCAAAACACTAATTTTGGTGCATCTATCAGCAAGGCTTTTGCTGGAGGACAGAAATGGGTGGTAGTAACTCGTCTCAGTGAGTGGTGTATTACCAGTACAATCCTTGTCTTGTGTGGGGCTGTCGATGGTAGTTACAGGGAGCTGGGAAAGGACTTATTCCTGCACTGGACTAAAACTCACAAAGAAGAAAACAGCAGCAAAGGAGAGAGGGAAGAAACGCTGCCATAGCTGAGCTAATCAGGCAGGGAGAGAGACTGGCAGTGTCTGGCAAGCTTTGTATTTCCCACATCTGACTAAGTTTGTTTTGATATTTAGTCAATCACAGCAAATTTTTGTGTGAGATAAACCTTCCCATGCAGAAACACCCCGGGGGCTGAAGAGGAAGTGGAGAAGTGGTAGTTCCTTTGCCTCTGTTGGTGCTGGGCTTCCCATGAGCCAGCAGCACTCCAGCAGGTCTGGATGGGCTGCCTTGGACAACTCATCTCCTTCCTAGGAAAGCCAGGGGCTTGATTTTGACTTCTGGCTGCTAATGACCCAGTCACAGGGTTGGTTTAGTGTGTTCTAGGTAATGCGGAGAAAGCGGGGCCCTTTTGCCATTGCTTCATAATTCAGCAGTTGTTCCAGGGGATATTCTGTATGACATTACCACTGTAGTGCAGCCCTGATGGGGAGAGGCTCTCAAGAGCCAGTGCGTCCAACAACCCCAGCTCAAGGCATTTCAGAGGGGAGGAAAAAATCAGGTGTGCTCTTCCTGCCCTGGGATGCAAAATCCAGTCATATATACCAGTAGAAGAAATCCAAGACTGTTCCTGTATGGTGCTTAAAGACTATGTCTTGAAGGACCAGATCCTCCTTAACCAGCTCACTTTTATATTGTGTGGGTCTGTGACAGTGGCAGTAGATTTAGAGAGGCATGGGTCAAAATCCCTTATCACTGACCTTGACTGATTGATCTCAGGGACTTGCCTTTCTTGGAGCAGTGATTTCTCCTTGAACCCATAACAATGGGTAATTGCACTCTGGGAGTTCTTGTTTTAAACACTTATCAAGGATCAAAATTAAACCCCGTTGAAAAGCTAATAATCTCCCCTTGTGGCACCATCTGTGTTGATCAGTTATGTCTGTAGTTGAGAGGAAATTTGCAGGATGGTGCCGGATGTTGTTTTTTCCAGCACGGTGGAGAGACCCCAAGTTTGTGGCAGCCCCTGGGCTCCCGGGTTGGTGAATTGAAAATTAACTTACTGCAGCTGGCAAGGGATCAAAACTGAGTTTAAAGAGCAGAAGTATTATGGACCTGACATTTTTACAAGGAGCTGCCAGTGCCACATTAAATGGACGCCCAGCAGTGCCTAAACGCCTGCCAGACTGGAATTAGATTGCAAAGAGGTTCCCTACTCACATTAATCAAGTGCACAGATTATTCTTGGAAGCGCTTTACAAAACAGGTAGTGCATGGCAGGACTCTCAGTGAGCTGCAATTTCTGGTGTCCTGGCGGCTTTGAACAGGAGCAAAGTGCTGATGATGAGGCACCACAGTGCCAAAGGACCCTGTGTTTTGGATGGATGGAGGAGGCCCTGCACCAGCATGGATCTTCTGTCGCAATATGCTGTTTATGGGGCCCTGCCTTGCTCTCAAAATCAGTGTGCAAGAGGTTTCAAATGTTCCTTCTCCAAACAGAGCATCTAATTTAAGCCTGATGAGGTTTGCTGTGCAAACAAACTCCTGGGCCATTTGCAACATGGGGTTTTTGTCCACATCTGTGGGGCTGCTGTTTGTTGTGTGCTGCCAGTGCCCCTCACCACCTTCTCCTGCACAGCCTTGGAGAAAGGTGCCCTGTGTGAGGGTGACTGGTTTCCTCCTGTAAAATCGTGGAAGATTGCTGTACATTGAGACAATGGAGGTGGATGGATGATGCTATAGACAAATTGTGTAAAAGCTTCTGAGAGGAGGCTCTGGAAAGGTGTGGAAGTCACCCTATTTGCCCCAGAGCTAGCCCCCTTTGAGCAGAGTGTGAGGTCTGTTGAGTGCAGTATTGCAGAGCTGCCTTTTGCCAAGTCTTCAGAGCTCTTGGTCTTTTCCTTAGGCCAGGGCTGACTCTCCTGCTCACTTACTGCCCTTTCCATGCCCAATCCAGAAGCTGGAATAATTTAGGAACCCTGTTTTTGTAAAATCCAGACATGATCTGTGATGAGATCAAAAACTGATACCAGGTTGGGCTTATATGTAGGTGCTGGACAGAGAGGAGTGTTGTCTTAGGCTAGAAAAGGTAAAATGTGCACAGCCTGCAGCACCCAGAGAAGCAGCACTGGTGCAGCAGGTGTGGGGTGGGCATCCCCAAATCTGGACCTGATGGCAGGCAGTGCATATGGAACAAGTCACGGTGTAAAAGTGACTCATGCCTTCAATTCCAGCTGTAGATGAGGTGGTAGTAGGGAGCTTGACTTGGGCTAGGTGCAGATGGGTGAGCAGAGTGCTGTGAATGAATCAAGGTCATGCCTCCCCTCCTCCCCCTGATGATGGCAGGACCTCAACCCTCTCCACATTTTGTCCTGTATCTCCCAACTGTATTGATGTCTCATGATATTTTTTTTAATCATACTATTTTATGATCCACCCTGTTCTGTCCATCCAGGCAGCTACTGCAGGTCCACAGCATCCTCTTCCTGTGTACCTGTGACTGCCTGACATAGCTCTGTTAATGCCCTCCCCGCTCTATAGCAAACATTGTTCCTGAGGTGGTCTCCCTGGACCGTTGCTGAGATCCCATTACCCTGGTTTTGAATTTTTCTACTGCCTCCAGCACCTCCAAACACAAGTTTTACTCTCATAAGCCCTTATTCCTCTGCCTTATGTTCCTTGGTCCTGCCTGCCAGACCTGCATGCAGACATTGCTGTGGGTCTACCAGGACACGCTTCTGTTTTACAACTTAACTTCAAATAAACTGAGGCTTTTTCTTCATGCTAGTTGTACAAATCATCCCAGATCTGCTTTCCTACCACCTGCAGGAAAAGGGTGTCCTTGGGATTGAGAGGAATGTGCCTTCCACTGAGTTGTTTGCCTTTATTCCCGATCTTTCAGAGGAGTTCAGAGGGGTCACAATCGTGGAGCTGATTAAGAAAGAAGGAAGCACCCTCGGGTTAACCATTTCAGGTGGCACAGACAAAGATGGAAAGCCAAGAGTCTCCAATCTGAGGCCGGGAGGACTGGCTGCAAGGTGAGAAATGGAAATGGGATGCAGAGAGCACAGCAGAAATGGAGAGGAATAGTTGCATGTTCCAGCTACTGAATGAATAGAGTTATAATTAAAGTAGTTGGCACCCGAGTCCCTTTTTTCAAGTGCCCCAGAATGCAAAGTTGTTGCTTCAGGAAGTAGAACGTCTTCTATTTTGAGTTATTTCCTATGCTCTGTGCAATTACGCTCTGAAATTTTATGTAGGGATATTTGAGATTCTGTGAAATTAGACAGCCTTGTCAGGAGGGCTGCATGGTACAATACATCTTGATCAAGCTAAGTGGTTTAATATTGTATCTGTTCTGAATACTGAGTGTAGAAGTAACATTATTGGCTCAGAAAACGAATGGGCAAAGAAAGGCTCCAAGAAGCAGGAAAAAGCAAGGAGTAATTGAACAATTTCGCAGAAAACAGGCAAAAGGAAAGATGTTTTCTCTTTCCCTGCTGGATTTTTTTCAGACAGCTCTTGGTGTGCTTTTCTGTGACTGATTGCTCTACATGAATGGGAACTGAGCAACAAAAGAGAGGTTGTGAACACGTACACTGCGATTGTTGCTATATGTACAGATCTGAACACTTGCCACCAGGAAAGATAGATAGCTTCAATTGTAGTGCTTCCCTCTGATAGCAGACACATACAATCAGACAGCAGAGATCAGCCCAGTGTTGGTGGCTTGTTCAGAAAGCCCTACAGTTACCCACCAGCTGTGCCAGTGGCAGAGACTTTGTGCTACCACTGCTTTTTATTTTATTTCTTTGCAGGAGTGACCAGCTGAACGTGGGGGATTACATCAAGTCGGTGAATGGCATTAACCTGACCAAGCTGCGGCATGACGAGATCATCAGCCTGCTGAAGAACGTGGGCGAGAGGGTGGTGCTGGAAGTGGAGTACGAGCTCCCTCCAGCCGGTGGGTGCCTCTTGGACAGCGCTGCTCTCTTTTCTTGGCTGCTTTTTGTCCTGGGGTGCAGATGGACTTGCTTGTGCAGAGCTGCCATGGCCAAGGCAGTGTCCAGGGGCGTTTTGCTGTTGCCTTCGTCTGCTCGTGTGGGCGGTGGAGGCTGCAGAGCTGTGTGCTGCCGGGGCAGAGCGCTTTTTCCAGCACAGTGGGTGCCTGTTCATGCACACTGGCAGGGGATGGCTGATTAGGTCTGTCTTGCCTCGGAGTGACTCGGTAGCACAGGCCAATCTGCCTCCTGATGCTGCTTCAGCTTCTCTTTTTCCCTTTTGGAGCATGGCTACGGGAGGTTTAATTCGGTCTTAAACATGTATTACCAGATGCTCCTTTCTGAACTGTGGCAAGTGCTGTTAGTCCTCAGGATTCTTTGAAGTGTTATGTGTTTTTAGGAGGGAAACTGAAGCAATCTGCTTTCCGGCCCTGGAAAGATGGCAAGCACAACTCACAGGGCTTGTGTCCTGTTGTGGGAGACTATATGCTCTTGCCCTCATTTGTTTTGATGATAGATGTTTCTGGTTAAAATGAATTCCTCGATACAGTTTCTCATCACAGTCTTTCCATTGTGAATACAATCTCCCCAGTTATTACTCATTCATTTACCCAGATCAATTAGAGGATGATTGGGCAGAAGAAATAGAACAACCAAAAATAAGACGACAAGAAAAACAAAACTAATGAAATCTAAACATTTTTCCCCAGATAGGAAGCTATTTTACACTTCATAGCTTTGCTGTAGCTGCTGCCTTTAGACAAAAAATATTGAATACAGAAATGACTGTGTAAAGCCCAAAAAAAAGTAAAATCTAATCTGGAATAGATGAATCTGTATCCATCATTCCCCTCTGTTCTGCTGTAAATGTTAGTGAGCTTTTGCATACACCTCTGGTAAAGTCAGCTGTGGCTCAAGTCTTCCATGTTCTCATGCTCCCTAGAGATGACCACTCTTAACCTTTCTCCATGGTATTCCTTATTCTCTGTGATATTCCTTATCAGGAATCTGATAAACTGTACTTCCCAGCCAGGGAGTGGTGCCAGCTCAATCAATAGCAGTGATGCGAGATGTCTTCGGCTTTGAATGAGCAGGAAGAGCACACTGAGATAGTGACTTCCCTCCAGTGAGATTATTGGGGCTGTTTATGAGTGATCCAAACAAAGAAGCACTGCAAAATACAGGGAATTGTCAGTTATTGCCTGGTTCCAATTCATTGTGGGCTTTTATGTGCAGTGAGGGTTTGTTATTGCCGTGTGTGCTTGCCCCTCTCTCTCTCTCTGTCTTTCCCTGGACAAAGAGCAGAAATACAGCGCAATTCAATAGTTTGTGCTTGTGGGTTTGACTTTTTCTCCCTACTTTGTAATTTCCTGCTTTGAAAGAGATCTTGCAAGTCCAAGTCCAATTTTCAGGCCACTGTGTTGTCTCATCTCTTTCATAAATAAACGAAGCCCTGTGTTAACACTGGCTTAGGTTTCCCAGCTCCCACTGATCTTATGAAAGGCTATTGCAGCACTTTGATGCTTGGGGCAGAAATTGAGTGGCTTCTGCACTCATTTGTGGATGCTTCATAGCCTTTTCTTGGTATTTGAGTATCACCCCTTAGCGGGAAAACTTCCTGTGCCCTTAGCTCTTCCCTTCTGGAGTATTTCTAGGCTGTGTCCCTGTTAGCTGTCTGTGCACAGCAGCAGGAACAAAGTGGGGATGGTTTGGAGGTTTCTTTGGCCTCACTGTGGCTGGTCCCCAGGGCTCTCTGCCTGCAGGGCAGTACTGTGCCTCCACTGTATGCCTTTTGGGTTAGCTGAAGGGCTGGGCTAAGCCCAGTTTGGGTGCAGGTTGCAAGCCCTCAGGGTGCTTGGCAGTAAGGATGAACGTGCTCTGTGAGGACAGTAGGGAGATTTGCTTCAAAACCCCGCTTCTGAGCCAAGGGAAATGGCAGCGTAGATGTGCCTAGGGCAGCCTTCAGCTCCAAGTCAAGTTCTTGGTCTTTTTTTCCTGATTATCCTTGTGGCCATTCAAGGCACTTCGTTTGAAAATCAGGAGTTTTCAGAGTGGACCAGGCTGAAATGTCACGTGCAGTTCTGGGTGGAGAAGACTGGGAAATGGTCCCATATTTGCTGCAGTAGAGCAATAAATCATTAAATAGTAGGGGACATCAAGAGATGGAAAACAATTTCTTTCTTTTTCTCTTTACTTTGTACATTTTGTATTTTGTACAAATAGTACTGTGTATTTAACATAAAATTACTGAATTGCCCCTAGGATCAGTTTAAAGGATTCGCTTAATCTTTTTTTAAATCCAAAATATGAGAGGTAAGGGAAAAAAAACAACTTTATGCATTGAGGATTTGGGATTTTCATTTTCTTTAAGGTCAGCTGGTGACTTGATTCCTTATACTGCTGCTGTTTTTTTTAATAAGTTTCCATCTGTGGCAGAAGCTTTTGAGAAAAGCTGAATGCATTAAAGCCAGTTGATAAACGAGGTGGTTTTACTTGAATGTCAGAGTATTAACCAAGACAAATTTGAGGGGAGATGCACAACACTGAGCTGGTGAAATCATCCTAAAACATGATGGTTGGTTTTGATAAAGGTTCACTTGTCTGGGTTGGGCTCTTTTTGCTTCCAAACAGGGAAGATAAAATACGGGTTTTGGGCTGGACTTTTATTACAGTGTTGTTTGGATGAGTTTTGATATTATTTTGCACTGTGGTTGGAAAAGGTTTATCTGGGGTAACTGGGTTGTTTTCTCTTCCTTTTAGTGCCAGAAAGCAGTGCTGGCATTATTCCCAAGACCATTGAAGTGTCCCTCTACAAGGAAGGCAACAGCTTTGGCTTTGTGCTGAGAGGTTAGTAGCTTCTCCAGTGAAAAGCAGAAGCAGAGGTGCAAAGTGGGCAAAGTAAGAAGGTGAATGACAAAAATCTCAGCTAAGCAGTAAAAGCGTGTCCTGGAGAGGATCCCCTGCTGCCTCTAAGGACTGCTGGCTGCCTAATCCAGGGCAGTCATTTAGCTGGCAGCCTGTGTCAGCTGTAACGTGATAAATGTCTCTTTCTCAGTGCTCTCACTCAGACTTTCAAACCTCCAGAGACTTATGGCTTTCCTGGTTTGATTACAGGGGGAGCCCACGAAGACTGGCACAAGTCCAGGCCGCTGGTGCTCACCTACGTGAGGCCGGGCGGCCCCGCAGACAGGTACTGCTCGTGTCACACCTCCACACCTGCCTTCACAGGACAGGCCAGCAGCTGTCCCCACGCTCCTGGCTGTGTGTCCATCCTGTCCTCCTCCCGGTGCCTGCCCGAGGCTGCTCACGCTGCTGGTGTGGAATGGCAGCGGTGCTGTGGCGCCTGAGCGGTGTGGGGAGGGCGGACACGGCGCTCACAGGCCAGCCCCGTGCAGATGTTGTAGTTAAAGGCAGAAACTGCTTTTGCAGAGGCAGCCCCTGCATTAGCCCTGTGCAGCTGAATCGTTGATGCTGTGCTAGAAAGCAGGAGGCAATCTATCTACTCTCATGCTCATAATTTAATATGACGGACTTGGTGCTATAAATAACCCAGACTATTGTCCAAGGAGTGTTCTTTCATCCTATGGGATGAGAGTAATTGACTTCTTAATATGTGTGTATATATATACACACACATAAATAATATATGCTTATATATTTATATATAGATACTATAGATGTATAGCAAATTTGTCTATATAAATATAGATATTTATATAAAGACATATAGATTACTTAGCTAAGTATAAATAAATAAATAAATAAATAAATATAAAAGAATTGCCTGTGGCTTCTTACAGGGAAGGGTCCTTGAAAATTGGGGACAGGCTGCTGAGTGTGGATGGGATTCCTCTGCACAGCATGACCCACGCTGATGCCCTCACCATCCTGCGGCAGTGCAGCCAGGAGGCACTTTTCCAGATCGAGTATGATGTGACCATCATGGGTAAGGACAAGATGGTTGTGATGGCATTTTTTTCTCTGACTGCCTGGAAAGTATGTGAGACTAGAGACAGTAATTGGGATACTCAGTTTCAGTGGAAAAATTGCTGAGCAGTGTGCTGCCAGCATGGATGTAGGGGGTAAAGTTCAAAGCTGGCTTAGTTAAATGCTTTTGAAATGCCCTTATGCAGTGATGTGTCTTGATAGGAGTGTCGAGTGGCTTTAGAGGAGAGGGCAAAAGGGGATTTTCTAATGTAGGCAGAGAGGGCACAGGAGAAGTCAGAGTTAAACGGGGCTGGAGTGCTCTGCCAGCACTGCAAATAGCACTATTAAATGTGCACAGAGGAGTGGGCTGCATGCAGGCAGAGACTTGCTGTGGCTTTGGTTCTGAATTTTGACCCTGCTTAATTCTGGAGCTATTCTCTTTCTTAGAGATGTTACTTCAGATCTGCTTCTGAAATAAATGAGGGGTGATCAAATGCTTGACCCCAAATAAGACAAAATTTACTGGAGGGCAGAGGATGAGTATTTCTAAAAAGCATTTTACACAGTAGATATGAAGTTTGATGGGTTGGTAGTGGTTGTTGGTTTTTTTTTTTTTTTTCATTTGATTTTAAGTTTCAAGCCCTGGGAAAGGGTTTATTATTAGCTACTGTAAAGTCGTTTTGAGCTGGCTTTGTGACACACAGCTGTTACTGCAGGGACAGTTGTTAATGAGTTTAAGGTTACCACAGAGTTCGAAGCTGTGTTGGTTCTGGAAGCTCACTGAGCTGTGTATTAGATTGTGATGTTTCATGTACATCTCCAGAGGGGTTTCTGCCTCTCCTGGAGCCATGAGCTGGACTAGGCTGGAGTCTTTTCCACAAATCTCACAAACCAATCCAACACGCCTGAGCCTAGGATCCAGTGAGGGATAGGAGTCTGTGATATCAAGTTGTTTTCTGATTTGTCAGTGTAGAGGAAAATAAAAAGAGTCTGAAACTGAGAGAGTTTGATACCACGTCACCCTTGAGGAAAGAGAGCTGAGAACACCAGAACTCACCCATGCAATGTGCACCAGGATAAGAGAGCTGCTTGTGACAGCCCTGAGGGCTTCCTGCTTCTTGTTGAGTCTCCTCCCCACAAGCTTTCCCGTTCCTTTTGGTAGAAGCTCTGCAAGCATGGCCATAGTGGCTGTCCCCTGGAGGGCTGGCTGCCAGGAGCTGGGCAGTGTGTGCTACACAGACGCTCTCCATGGAAGGGCTGGAAGGAAAAGCTGATGCCTCGGCGGTTGCCTGCACACTGCCTGGCTTCTGCCACACCACAGGAGCAGCTTCTCTTTGGAAACTGCTGCTCATGATAAAGAGGGAACACTTAAATGGGAAACAGGAACTACCCCAAACCTATTTTCGACCTTTCTATGATTTTTTTTTTTTTGGTAACTGGGCAGTGAGGGATGTCCATTCCTCTCCTCACAGGCTGCTCCAGGGAGGGGGGCAGGTGGAGGTAAGGAGGGATTTTGCTCAGAGCTGTCAAGTCTGACCAATAGTAAACAATTAATTAATTATGCATGGGAAACAGGCCTTTTGGGGAGGTTTATTGTTTGCGCAGTCTCCGGTGTCTATGTTGCAGAAAGCTGATTGTTTTAAAACCTGACTTGCAGCAAATATAGCCATGAAGGTGTTTTGGTGTCTTGGTGTTTCTTCTTGAGTAACTCTCCCACCTAAAACTGTGAGGGTTGAGTGAACGTGGAGGGACAGCAGGGTTTTATGCAGTGACTCTCCATCTTGTGTTGCTAACCTGTGGACCAGAACTAGATACTTCCCAAAAACGTAAAACCCACCCCTTTCTTAGATAATTTCTGCCTGTAGAGTGCCCTCTGCAACCCTGTAAGGGAAGGTATTTGCCCTGCTTTCTTTTAAGGCAAGATGATACAGAACATGTAGCTTACACCAATCTCTGCAGGCAGCAGCTAATAATTGCAGTGGGAGATGAGTACATCGTCCCCAGTTCACAACTATTACAGCCATTCTCTTTACCAGCCCTCAGAAGATGATTAGGGAAGGGAAGAGCAGGTGCTGAAAGTGGTCTGGGAATATTTGCAGTCTAAAGGAAGACCTCTTAATTCCCATTTTGAAAATGTGGTGAAGGGGCTGGGGACACCACCATGAAGTGGTGCTTGTCCTGTTCATCCTCAGGGAAAAGAGGTATTTTCATGGTGCTCACTCTCTGCTGCAGCTGGGGTGGTGTGGGCTGACCCTTGAGGAGGGAAAGTAATTTCTCTGCATCTGTCATTGGTGAGAGACCAAGGTTGCTGTGGGGGAGCGTTGAATCATGGCATTCCCCAGCTGTCTCTGTGGTTTTCCAGCCAAAGTTGTGTGCTGAGGATGATCTGTGTGGGACCAGCCCTGCTCTTGGTGTGAGGGGTGTGGCAGCTGCCTGCTGTCGCCACCGAGCATCCCCCAGCTGTTGGGATTTCACCAGGGAGGCTGGTGTAGGATGAGACCACAGCAGGCTTTTTGTCAGGTTGGCTGAGATTTCTCAAGGCCACTGAAGGAATTAAATTATCTGCTGTTTCCATTTAAAAGGAGTTCCAACTGGGCATGCACCTTCCTGGGGCACCGGGAAAAATCTCTGTCCTTTGCTGACACCAGATAAACTTTGAAATGAACAGATGCTTTCCCATGGCTGCACTTTATCTTATGGGCTTTTTAAAAAATGGGGGAGAATGTAAAAAAAAAAAAATCACCACAAATAAACTGATCAGACAGAAAATGGTTGAATAGTTACTTTGGAAATAATATGTGTGTGCAACATACCAAGGATCTGGGCTACAAGCCTTTAGGGTTGCCTCATGAAGGGGGGAAGGTCTCTGCCAGATGACGGATGAGCGAAGTGATTTTCTGTGTCCTTTTCCTCCTCTCCCTCCCCCTGGCTGCCCCTCCACCCACTCAGTTTTAGGCTGAAGTTTTTTAAGCCTGTGGAGCTCTCCTGCTGTGGGGTGGAGGGCTGGTGGTGTCCCACAGGTGGGTGACTTGTCAGTGTCTGATGAGCAGTGGCAGGGGCTAGAGCCTGAAGAGGGGCCCAGGAAGTTGAGTGCCTCCATGTGCCTGTGAAGCTGGGGACAAGAGCTGCTGGCCTGTGTTAGGAAGGAGGTAGTTCCCCACTGTGGTTCTTCTAGGAGCTTTTGGTTTATTTTGTTTGCATTTGCAAGGGAGGNCCCTTTCCCTTTTCCCTTTCCTTTCTTCTCATTTTCTATTCTGTCATCTCTCTCAAAGTGCTTAACAGCAGGAAAAATTCATCCCTACCGTTACACTTTGCTAATTCCCCAGGCAATTGCACTTGCCAGGCTGGGTACAAGAGCCATTCCTCCTTAGAGAGGTGAGCAAAGCCAAGTGAGGCTCAGAAACCTAGTGCAAGAAGGAAAACCCCCCCACAGTACTTGCTTAAAAAGAAGCTGCTGAGAGAAAGCTCTTCTAGAAACCACCTGCCAACCCCCAGTTTTAAGTGGTGGGGTGGTCACCTCTCCCATGTCTTCTGCACTGGGGTGAGTGAGAACCTGGAGCAGGCTCTGTTTCCCTTGTATCCCTCACAACAGTGGTGAGTACCCTGCAAGTGTATGGCTGTGAGCAGGTGTGGCACAGCCCTTTGTGTCCTCCTGGGAGGTTGTAGCTGTGCATGATGGTGCAGAAACACCTCCTGGTGCCAGTACAACAATGCCAATTGACTCCTTCCAGTGAAGCTATTGCATGGCCTGCTCTGTCCCTTCCATATTTCTTTTAAAATTAGCTCGAGTGTAACAGCTCTATATTAATCACACCTCACAAGTATTGCTGGATTGCTGACTCCTGACCTTTGATTTGAGCCAAATCTTCCCCTAGAATAATTAGTAGAGGCTTGGCTTGTATTTCCTCAATAAATGCCTCTATAAAATGGATTTGGAGCAATTCTCATCTGTGATGGAGGTGAGAATTAAAAGGGACAGTGATGTGGCCCATGCTGTGTGTGGCAGGAGGGAGTGACCATGGGCTGGAGGCGGGGCTGTGGTTTCCTACAGTCCTACTAATAACCCCAGCCCTGAGGTCCTGAGGCTCGTTTTTCTCACCATCATGCTGAGACCTCCCTGGGAAGCACCTGGCAAAGCTGAGAAGCTTGGATGCTGGGTAAACTGGAGAGGAGCAGGTATTTTCCTTGCAAAGAAAGGTCCAATGCTCCAGCAAGCTCTTTTCATGATTTTATTTTCCTTATCTTCTTCCCTTCAGCTGGAGGGATATGAATCCATGTCCCTCTTCAGAGGATATGTGCTGGACATACACTGGCTGCAAAACTAACACACACCTGGTGTTTGCTGTTGGAAGAGATCCTCAGTCTCTTGGTGCTTCCTTTGCTAACAAAGGCTTAAGTGCACCTTCCGCAGGCTTTAGCTGGGTGCTTTGTGTATCTTTTGATTAAACTGGGGCTGTGCTTTTTACCAGGGCCTGCAGATTTCCCCAGTGGTCCTTTTCATCAGAGAATAAGCAGCATTTTATGTGAAGCCTGCATAACCTTTAACGTGGCTCATTCCTCCTGCTTCCTCCCCTGTGAAAAATGGCACTGTGAGTAGACCAGAGCCTGAACATACCTTGGCTGATCCCCAAGGGGAATTTCCAAGGTAAATTTCTGTCTCCAGAGACTCAGCATCTTCAACAAATCTCAGAAAAGACCTTGCTGCAGCTTAGCTTCCCAGATCTGCATTAATGCTCCTGTTTAGCAGAGAGCAAGTGTTTAGCAGAGAGCAAGTGCATCAGGTTTGAAGCCAAGTAGCATCAGCATTTTTAGTGGAGCATGTCTTTGGAAGGGAAAAGCCTTACTATGAATAATTAAGGGCTGAGGAGGCATCAGGTGCTCAGAGGGCTCTGCTGGCCTTTCCTTCGAAGTGGATGGCTGGGTCTTCATGAGTGCTTTCATGAGGGGTGTCACCTACACATGGGGGTGCTGGTTATTGGATGTCTGATGGTGATAACTCATTTGTAATCCCACCTCTTTGTTATGGCTTTAGGTCATCTGGAAGCAAATGTGTGTAACAGAGCTGGAGGGAATTTCTGTCTAATCAGCCAGAAACGCAGGCTTTTTTTGTCCTCCTTCTTCCTCAGAAGAGATGGATGGTTTTGTGCAGGCTTATGCTAACAGGTGCAATTTTGTAGGAGTTTCATAGTCTCATTTACAGCATCTATTAAGCTTATTGCAGGGATGCATCTTTTAAAAATGAGTTGACCCTGTATTGTCTGATGGGAGAGGAGGCTGTTGGGAGCAGGGGGTTGGCAGTGCTGTGTCTGCTCCCACTGTCACACTGGAGGAACTCAAACAAGCAGTTGAGGTGGTATTTTGAAGCTGGTGCTGAAGCACAGAGGAGTTGACTGGCTTGTCATCAGCCACGAGACTTCTGAGTACTTCAGAAAGTGGGATCCTGTATCCTTGTGTCTTTTCTTTTTTTGTTTGTTTGGGGAAAAGCCTGTAACAGCAATGTCCTTATGATCTTCCTTTTTTGTGCCTGTAATACCATTGATGTGACTGTTGCAGAGCCTTTGAGCAATTTATTTATTTATTTATTTATTTTATTTTATTTAACCCAAAGTAAAGGGAGAGGAGAGTTCTTTCCATGAGTGAATTGTTGTAATACTCTTCATTATCATGTAGATTTTGTGCAGAGGCAATTTTGCTTCTCGAGTGCTCTTCTTTGTTAAGTCACCACGTGACACGGACTGTAGGATGTCCAAGCTAAAGGTTTGCTGCTTCACAGGGAGAGTCAGCACTGTTGGCCAACCCCTGCATTTGGAGATGGAAAAGGCTGTATGACAAGGGTCTTCAGGTGCTCTCTTGTTTTGCAGATACTGTAGCAAATGCTTCTGGTCCTTTACTAGTTGAAATAGCAAAGACTCCGGGGTCTACACTGGGAATCACACTGACCACAGCCATGCACCGGAACAAGCAGGTCATTGTCATCGACAAGATCAAGCCAGCCAGCGTGGTGGACAGGTACAGATCTGAACAGTTGCTCCTAGTTCTGCTTTTCCTTTCTCTGCTGCTTTTTTGTCCCCTTGTTAGTTATAAGCCATTCTTCCAGGTCTTGCCTTGAAATGTCCATGTCCACATGTTCTTAGCACTGTTTGTGCTAAAAATATCTGACCCACCAGCAGTGGACACTCCTCACCAGGAATGAATGTAACTCAGTGCATGTGAAAGCTGAGCTTTAGAAACCTCAGGTCTGACTGCCCTGGAGCTGTGAAATGGCTAAAGCCTGCCATGGAAACTTCTGTCTGGAGCCTTTTCCTGACGGACAAGGCAGGAAACCCTTTACCTGGGGATGCATGGACAGGCTGCTGTGCAGCACTAGCTGTGTTCAGTCGTGTTGCTGAGCTGAACTCCTGCCTCCCAGGACTTAACCACACTCCTAGGCGAGCCCTCAGCCCTCCAGGCTGGCTGTGAGGGGGCACTCTTACAAACTTATAAGATTTTTTGCCAAGCTACCAACAGCACTGACTTGGACATGAATGTGTTGGTTTTGCATGGCCTGGGTTTTGGCATTGGGGGGCCGCAGAGGTGGCTTCTGTGAGAAGCTGCTGGAAGCTTCCACCATGTCCGGCAGAGTCAATCCCTGATGGCTCTGAAGATGGACACGCTGCTGGGCCAATGAGAGATGATGGTAACGCCTCTGTGATAACAGACTTAAGAAGAAAATAAAAACAAAGTGGGGGCACAGTTCTTTCCTAGCCAGGGAAGAGGAGGAGGTGAGAGCATGTGAGGGGAACAACATGGAGACACCAAGGTCAGTGGAGAAGGAGGGGCAGGAGGTGCTCCAGGTGCCGGAGCTGAGATTNCGGGTGATGAACTGACCAAACCCCCGTGCCCTGTGTCCCTGCACTGTCGGTGGGAAGGAGGGAGGGGCTGGGGGAAGAAAAGGTCTTTTAAGGGCTTATGTTACTTCTCATTATCCTCCTCCGATTTTGTTAGTAATAAACTCACTTCGTACCTTGAAGCTGAGCCTGTTTTGCCCTTGGAGTGTTTTCTCCCAGCCCTTATCTCAACTCATGAACCCTTCATTTAATTTTTTTCTCTCCTCTGTCAGCTGTGGCAGGGGAGGGTGAGTGAGTGGCTGTTGTGGGTGCCTGGCGTTTGGCCAGTGTCAAACCACGATGACCATATTAGCTGGTATTTTGGGTAATGCTTGAACCTAAGGCTCAAACTGAAATTAAACAAAAATTATATATGCGAAGAAATTACCAAGAATTTGCACACTAATTCGCAGTTGAATTTTGTGTGTATGCTCCTGACTGCAAGGATGTGGGTTTTGGCCATGTGTGTAATTACCTCTCCTGCTGTTTCCTTTGCAGATGTGGCGCGTTGCACGTTGGTGACCACATTCTCTCCATCGATGGCACGAGCACAGAGCACTGCTCCTTATTAGAGGCAACTCAGCTTTTAGCTGCCACGTCTGAAAATGTCAAGCTAGAGATATTACCTGTTCACCAAAGCAGGCTGCCTTTGAAGCCTCCAGAAACAGGTGTGTCTTCGGTGCCTACACTGTTGGTCACCCTCAAAACTCACTTTAGATCCCTACAAGGGGTTCTTGCTTTTGAGTGCTGGCAACAGATTCCTAAGGGAGACACCTGTAAAGGGAAAAAATGGATGTTTTGATGAAATGTATGTGATTAGATGACGTTCTTCAGGGATGTGAATAGGAAAAAGAGGCAACATCTGAACATCTGTGCTTGAATGGGGAAATTGGAGATGGGAATCCCAGGGTTTTGTAGTGCTGAGTGCTGTGCAAGCCACTTCCTTAGTGCCTCAGATAAGAGACTTTAATGGAGAGGGAGGAAAACAACCTTGCTGCTGGCAAATGTATTTTCAAGCTCAGTTTTTATCTGCTGATGCCTGGTAAGGCTTTGTAAAGGATGTGTTCAGTAGATGGACTGGGTCCTGATGGACTTCCAAAGCTGGAATGTAAGTGTTCATCTTTCAGACCAGCCTGCTTGAGAGGCAGCTGTGTCTGGGCAGCCAAGGGTAGAGTGAATCCATCTGTAGCTGCTGGTTTCCACCACCCACACAAAAGAAATACTGAGGAAGTAAATTCTGGCACTAGTAAGATCAAGCCCCAAATGCCTGTAAAATGTCATTAGGAATTCACCCTGGTGGACATTCTTGTTGCCCACCTTTAGTTCCTCCCTCCACATGAGAAGCTGTCTCAGGGTCTCCTATAAATTTCATTGTGACCATGGCCTCAGTATTAGTATATTTGTGGCAGGTCTTGCCTGTAGTTTTGTTACAGTCTGTACTTGTAATTCGGCTGTTTTGGGTGTGACTGTTCAGTACCTTTTTCCACCATTTTCAATCACTTGTCTCTCAGGGACATGCATTTTAATAATGTTGATGCATAGTAGCCCTGGGCACAGCTGCTCTTTCCATTCTCTTCTAAGGCAGTTTGGAGAAAGGAGGAAAATATCTTATGGTCTTCCTTAAACTGATACAGTGAAACCTAAAACGTAAAAACATCTCCATGTCTAGAAATAAATCCCTTACATGTCCAGTCCAATTTGTGTGGAAGTGAAGGAGTTTAACAAAGGGAGTGGATGACTTGACCTTTGTGCCCAAGAAAAAATGGGAAGCTATAATCCTTTTTTCAATGGCTGTTAAAATGAACTATTCTCCTCTTTCCATTAGTGCCCTGTTCCTAATCTTCTTGCAGAATATGTGCATTGAGCAGCTGCTCAGGAGAAGGAGGTTCTGTGGAAGGACAGCTCGGTGGGATCAGAGCCTGTTTACCCAAACCCCCATACACAGATCAGTTTGCTGTGGCAGAAATGCAGAACACAAACTTGGGACAATAATAGCAACACATGAGTAGGAAAACTCATGGGATGTAACAATTATTCCCACTTTTGATTAAACTCTTTAACACGTGAGGGATCATAGGGAAGGATGCTGTGCCAGCTCCACAGGCTGCTCTTTCTGAGTTTAGCAAACAGGGATAGTGAGGAAACATGGACCCTCCAAAAACAAACTCTTGTGGTTGGCAAGAGAATGGAGCCCAGGGAAAGGAGCTGAGGAGAGGAGATGATGCTGATCCATCCCTGTTCAGCACTTGCACTACTGAGTCCTTTCAGCCTGTGCCTGCATGGTGTTTGTCATTATATTTTTTTTAAAGTGGCTTCTTGTGCAGTCAGCATCTGGTTGGAGGAGGTGGAGAGGGATCTGAAGCTGCAGTGGCCATGCAAAAATATGGCCTAATGCTGAAGCATGGGATTTGCCAAACTGAGTTGGCTTTCCCTGTGGTTCTGGGGGCACTTGGCATGTTTGTGGTAGGATTATGCCCTGCTCACAGGATCAATGGAAGCAGATGGTGCCCAGGAGCAGTGCTGGAATGGATGGGTTTCCTCAGGCGGGGATAAGTGTGAAAGACTGGGGAAGGCTGTTGTAGGGGGTTTTTCACAGAATTGTCCAAAATGCCTTCCCTTCCCCAATTCACTGACAGCTGAGTTTCAAAGGCACATTTTTTTTCTGTTGTCAGATGTAAGCTAAGAATTAACAGACAAATGGGAGAGTTTTAGTTGTTATAAGTGGATTAAATTATTTTGTATATATGCCCATAAGCTCTGTCCCTCATGTTCAAAGTGTTTAGTTTTATTAAGGACTTCCCTTTTTGTCTAGATATAGCTAATTTGATTGTTGTTTTTTAAAAGCTGCCTGGCTCCAAATTTACTTTTGAAAATACATGAAATAGAAACCCCAGAGCTGGAAGTGTATTTTTAAAAGCTTGATAGACTAAGTGCTAAATTCACTAAATGTTTAGCAAAGACTAAATATAATCACTATATTGTCTGGAAAATTTGACCTAAATGATTTAATGCCTGTGATGCACACACAGAAAATGGATTTCTGCTGTTCAAGGCACTAACAGATGACCTTTAGAGGAGATCTCTTGGTGGACTCAGTAAATAAAATAAGTCCCTCTCCCAGGTTTGCACCCTCACAAGGTTCTGGTAGTGCCAATGCTGTTGACATTTCTGTCTGCTCAGAGGATCCAGAGGCAGGAGGAGATGTCATCCTGGGAAGGTGCTTGCCAGTCAGTGCAAGTGGCTGCGAGGTTAAGAACCCTGGGATAACGTGTGGCTGCAGTGATGCTCTGCTGTGGGATGCTCTCCATGCTTAGCTGAAT
The DNA here is from genome assembly GCA_013398055.1 of Ifrita kowaldi. Classification (NCBI taxonomy): domain Eukaryota; kingdom Metazoa; phylum Chordata; class Aves; order Passeriformes; family Cinclosomatidae; genus Ifrita; species Ifrita kowaldi. Next base: position 280,793 of record VZRS01011458.1, on the reverse strand, counting down.
AAAACAGCTTGAAGTATTGCTTGTTAGCCAGAAATTCCTCTTGGAAAACAAGAGGTCCAGGCAGCATGGTGCAGATTTGGGACAGAACACCTGGTGTTGGGCAAGAAAAGCCAAACTGACTCTGTGCTGCCCAGGGGCAAAAGGAGCGTCAGTGAGAACAGATGAGGGACCTGTGCCTGGGGACTGTTTGAGTCACTTCAGAAGAGACTTGTGGCATCCTGACTTGGTGTTGCAGAGCTGCAGCTCCTGGACAGAGGGTTTCCAGAGGATGGATGTCACACTGCAACAGATTCTGTCAGCATGTGCTGGGGTTAGGGTTGAAAGTGGTGTGCCCTTGAACAGGCTCTGCCATGTTGGTGCTGGGCTTTCATTTGCTGTTTGCCACAGCATTGGCATCTTTTTCTGTGCTGGTGGCCTCCTTAATTGGCTTTAAGCAGTGGTGTATAAACCCCCTTTTGTTGTGGTGAGCTGGAGGTGGCTCTCTGCTACTCCTCTCTTTCATCCACGTGTGCATTCCTGTGCAAGAGCAGCCGCTGAACAACCAAATGCTGAAGCCAAGCAAAGTGCTCACAGCAGTCCTTGGCACGTGGGGAAGGCACTGAGCCTTGTCACAGGGAGGGCAGCTCTGGCAGCAAGGTGGGAAACTGCACAGGGAGGCTTCCCTGGTGCTGTTGGAGAGTGCTGATGGCCTCTGCAGGAAACTCATGGCTGGATGGAGCTTCTGCATGTTGCACAACAGACTGCAAATGGTAACGACGTGTGTGCGCTGCCAGCGTGGCTGAGTCAGGCCGCTGGCACAGGATGCAGAGTTTACTGTGGGAAAGGGGTGGATTTCTGCCACTTTGCATCAAGTGTCATGAGGTTACATGGGGTTGTGTTTTTGCTGCTGATGCTTGACACACTGTGGTTGGGTCCTGACTTGTTCAGGGTCAGTATAAGGCTCTTTTCTACAATCTCCTGGCTTACCTTTTCTTTCTCTCATTTCTCCTTCCTGCCTGTGGTGATTTCTGCTCTGCTGGATGCCATCAGTCAAGGTGCAGAAGAGTGACCACCACCACTGCTGGGACCCCTGTGTCAATTACTGTCACACCCACCACCCCGGACACTGCAAGACACCCACTTGGAACCAGACGTCTGGACAGGATTACTGCAAATGTAACCTCAGTGCATGGCATTGCCCTCATCCTGCGCGTGTTCATTTTTGTTGTGCCCCTCCATTTCCTTAATATTCACGTCCATAGTGTGGCTTGTCACTTATTTCCTCCTCAGTCATCTGGTTCTGTTTCCACAGCCCAGTGCTGAGGTAAAAAATCAGTATCTGCAGCCCAGCACACACAGATCTGTGTGACAAAGGACAAGAGCAGTGTGCTGGGCAGAGCCATGCACCCATCCTCTAACCCCATATTCCCATGCCTGGTTCCATACAGCAAAAAAGAATTGCTGTGGGACAGGGAAGGGTGTCTTTGGTGTCATGTCAGAATGTGATATAGCAACACACCCAGCTCAGCCCTAGTGCCATGCAGCTTGTTAACAGCAGGATTATGGCTACTTCAAAATCTGTAGAGGCACTTCTTGTCAGGAGTGGGCTCTGTGCTGCCCCAGGTTTCTTGTCTTGTGGCAGTAAGATAGAGAAGAGGAGACATTGCACTGTGTCCAAACTGTGGGAAGCAAACATTCCTTGGGGCTCGAGCCCTGGAGCTGGAAAGGAGGAGCTGCTCCAAACCCATGAGGTGTTTGGTGACAATGTTAGTGAGCGCACGCACTGCTGCAGTCCCCTGTGCACGTCCCTAACGCGCTCTGTGTCTCCCCAGCTCTGGTGGCTGCCAACTTCTCGTCTCCCACCATGAACGCGCAGGGATTCCCGTGCCAGAACTCCAACACGCTACCTCGCAGCTCCCACCCCATGAGCCCCCGCACCACCATGCTGAGGAGGAGGCAGAAGAAGAAGGAGCACAAGAGCTCACGTAAGAGCAGTCTTGTGCTGGGCTGGGTCGGAGGGGGCATGTGCGCTTGCCTTGCTGTCCTTGTTGTCAACTGTTAGCTGGGGTAGAACCACTCGTCTCAGCACTGTCAGTGCCTCCCTCATGCTTGGTCACTGTCCTCACCACCACCAGACCAAGGTCTGTGACCCAGGCTGTTATGCTGACCATGGCTCCCCTGACCTTCTGCCTCTCTCTCTCATCCTCTCAGTGTCGCTGGCCTCCAGCACGGTGGGTCCTGGCGGGCAGATAGTCCACACAGAGACAACAGAGGTGATCCTCAGGGGAGACCCTTTGAATGGCTTTGGACTTCAGCTCCAGGGAGGCATCTTTGCTACCGAAACTCTGTCTTCCCCACCTCTCGTCCGTTTTATTGAGCCTGACAGCCCGGCAGAGAGGTTAGAGACCTTGCCCTTGGATGCTGATGGTGCTGCTGCTGAACATTTCATGGTTTGGTTTGTTTTCTCTCCTCAGAGGCTCATTTAGATATTTACTATCATCCTTGTAATATCTCCCATTCTTCACTGGGCATGGTTTACTGTCACTGCCATTTCTGCACTCGTCGGCTGACCGCGGCCTCCCTCGCACCCCAGGTGAACGTCTTGGCACCAGGCTGCGGCTGGTCTGGGAGGAGGAGGAAGGGAGAGTGTGTCTGTGTGAGAGTGCCATTCCCATTCCCTTTTTTTGTTCTTTTAATTCCTCTTTGAAAGATAAATCTTTTATGTAGGTGCAAAAAGGGGAAAGGTTGAAATAAGTGGCCCCTGCAAATTGCTTTCTGACTGATTTCATTGTAGCAGAGCCCAGCTATATAAACTGGCCTTAAAGACAAGTGAACTCTTCGAACCATAGAGAGAGGACTCTGGTTGAGTAACAGGTCGGTGCTGCAGTTAATCCTGCCTGCTTTTGGCTGTGTAATGCTGAGAAAAGTGCAGAAGGGAGGAGCAGCATTAACTGTGCTCTATCACCCCCGAGGACACTGGGAACAGTGACTCCTCCAGTGGTGGAGCCTCAGCCCTGGAGTTCAGCCCAGTCCTTGCTGGCTGGATTTAGAGCCTGCTCGAGTGCCTGTGCACTACAATGTAAGTGTCTTCTGACAAGGCTGTTGTTACTAAACGGGTCAAGTCCTAGTGTGGCTTGATCTCTTGAGGGGTGAAAAAGAGAGATGGTTTCATTAGGCTGGCACTTAACGTCCCTGTGCTTGTTTCTGTTCCCACCTGTGATTATCACTGTGGTCTGTTCTAAGGGTGCCAAAGGTGCAGCAGCGTGGCAGTACCCAGTGCCTGCTGCAGACCCTTTCTTGGAGAAGTCTCTGATGGCCCCATCAGCATGTGCTGAAGGTTTGGTGTCTCCAAGCCAGCCCAGAAAACAGCACATAGGGGAGTTGTAGACTCATGTGGCAGGGAAAGTGTGTGCAAAATGAAATGCACGTCCTTGCTGTGCAGACCAGTCTCTGTGTCGTAGCCTCTCCAGTCAGCCGATGCAGAGGCAAGGTGGAACAGGAGTTCCTGGTGCTTGTGTCTGTGGGAGGATGGGGACAAGGGGCCAGCACAGGAAAAAGAGCTGTCTTGATGCAGGTTAGGAGAGATTTCAAAAGCCTGTTATGCCTTTTGTTTGTTTGATTGTTTCCAAACAGGGTTTAAAAATTAAGGTGATGGTGTTACGGGTTTTTTTATCCTCTATTGTGGACAAACTTAGCTCATATTGCAAAGCACCAAACTCCTTTTATAAATTAGGCAGCAACAAAGCCTGCTGTCCCAGGGGATGAGGGAGATGTGCTGAAATCCGCCTGGCTTTTCTTTATCCTCTTGCCAAGCCTGGAGGAAAAGCAGTGACTGGCAGTGCAGCCGTGCCTGGCTCTGATGTGTCACACACACCGCTTGCCCTCACGCTGCCCACCCGCAGCATTCACGCTCCTCTGGCTGCTGCTTTCTGGAGAGTGGGAGCAATCCTCTCTGCATTTGCAGCCTGGATTTGATTTGGGGATTAAATCTCTGCTGTGTATTTCGTTCTTTCCTAAACCATACTGCTCTTCCTAGCTGGCAGGAAAATGCTGTCTTTCCTCCCCATCTCGAAGCGATAAGTGCTCTGGGCTTGCAGTGAAGTGAAAAAGGCAGTTCTGTGTTTTCATTTCACTTTTTGTTTCTTGCTGTTTCACAGAGCTCTTTGGTCCATCAGACAAGCTCCCTTATTCCCTGCTCTTCAGAGGTTCTGCTGTAGCTGCAGCCCAAGACATTAGAGCCCTTTTCCATGCCGTGCACCAGGCTGGGCTCCTGGCTGAGGCTGGGCTGTGCTCTTTCTTGTGCTGCAGTTTTTGCTTTTTGCCAGGAAGGTGAGCTCTGGGGATACAGGGAGCAGGCTTAGCAGCCTGGATCTGACCTGGGTGTTCACACACTCTGCAAAACCTGTGGATCTGAACGTGCTGTTATACAAGCACATGATCCACACTGGCTTTGTCCATCTGGATTGCTGTGGAGGAGCTGCCTCTGGGGTGCCCAGCAAGTGTTAGTGCTACCAGGGAGGAGCATGGCATCACCCTCTTTTCAGGAGGTTGGACTGCCTCACATTTATTGTCTGCTTTGTGCTAGCTTGTGGCAAGCAGTTTGATGAAGAATTCTCACCTGTCTGACTTGTGATTTGTTTTACTGCAAAGAGCCTCTAATAGACCTCCCTCCCCACCTGTTGTTTTGTTTCCAGAGTGCGTGATAAAGCCTTTGGGTTCTGAATGAGACAGTGATTCAGCCCCTGTTATCAGCAGGGGGGTGGAAGGGGAAGAAGCCTGACATCCCCTCTTGGCTGCCTTAAAGCACACAGCTTTTGTGTCCTTCCTCCCCCAGCTGTCATTGGCAGCAGAGGGACAGTATCTGACTTCTCCATCCCGGTATCCAAAATCAATGCTTCCTGCTGAGCTACATGTTTTCTAGCTCTGCTCAGACGCAGTTGTTTGATCATTGTGTTTCTGGCTTTCGGGTATGAATAGTTCGCAGAAGCAAAGTTTAGCAGCTGGCTGAAGCTGTCGGCAGAGTTTTGATCCATTAGGGGCAGAGACCCACCCACCCACCAATGTGCAGGCACAGATGTGCACACACACAGAGGTGTGCACGTCTGCCCTGTGCAGGCCAGCTCAGGGGCATGTAAGGGCACAAAGGATGAGTTTCTGCATCCAGCAATGTGGCCATGGTCACAGCTGCTCCCCCCACAGCTGGAGAGACCACGCAGATGTGGATGATGCTGAGTGAGCTCTTCAGTGCATATCCTACCCAAGGCTTGAATATGTGCTGCTCTGTATCAAGCAAGACACCTCCACTGCTCTGTTGCTGTCTTTAAGCCCAAGGAATGAGTCATGGCAAAATGCAAATCTGTTCTACCCCAGGGAGATATTCCCATCAGGGACTCCAACACATCCATAGGGCTGTCTTTCACCCCAGGAGATGCTTGTACTCTTGTTCTTTCTGATTTTAAGACACTTCTGCTCCCATAGTCTGAAAGCACTTTGTAGGCACTGATGTTAGACTGAGCATCTCTGAAACAAATGCCTTCTCTTTGGAAAAACTGTCTGAAGATTCTTGTAGGATCCCATGGCAGAGCCAAGGAGAGCTCTGCAAGACCCTTGGCTTCCCAGGCTCTGCTCCCAATACAAGGGCACATAACAGCTGGAAATGGATGTCTCTGGAATGATGCTGAAGGGTTAACAAGACACGTCAGGCCTCCTTGTACTTATAGATGAAGCCAGAAGGTTGTGGCTTCACACCACAAACTTTTACAAACCTGCAAGACCAGGGCTTAAACAACTGTGATTGACTAAGGCTAATAAAAGAAATAAAATACCTCTGACCTAACAGAGCTGTTGGCTGTAAAACACTCAGGCAAATCCACGCTGAGTGAAGAGAAACGGCTGTTTTGGGAGAAGGCAGCTCTGCTGGGAAAGGTGGCAAATGTTTGCTGTGATGCAGTGTAAAAGTATCCTGTGAGCTCCCAGCACTTGTGGCTGAAACCGTGGTGCCAAAATGGATTGTGTCCCTGTGTGACCTTGAGATGACAGTGATGTCTGAGTGATGCAGCTGTTGATCCCTCTGCAAAAGGTGCACTGGGGCCACAGCAAGAGAGCACTTGGTGGTGGAGGAGTCATCTCTGTTGTACTCTGCACCATCTTTGTATTTATAAGCTGATATTTCTGAGTGCATCTATGTGGCTGCATAGCCACAAGTTCAGTAAAGGAATGTAATTAAACTTGATGTAATTTATTTGCAAGGGTGGATTCATTTATACATCATGGAGTTGTCTGTCCTAATCCAAGCCTCCTTGAACAGACAACTCTTGAGTTTGCATCTCATAAAGAAGCCAGCGTTTTTCCATGGATGGCATGAACCCAGGCAGAAGTGGGAACATACCTTTGTACCAGTAAAATGACCTCCCTAGGCTCTCTCCAGACTTGTTCATATCTCAGCTTTTGATGGGCCACTGGCACAAAGTGTTGTGCTTGTTCATTTTTCTTCAATTCAGATGTGTGTACTTTTTCTCGATAACTCGGCCTTTCATATACATCCTGTTTGGAGGTGAATAATACAGCCAAGTGTTCACTGCCTTTGATGTCTTTGTGTGCCTGGAAGCTGTGGTGCTGTGTTTTCTTACAACTGAATTGGGTGTGAGTGATGAAGAGTGATTGGAATGTTTAGTGAAAAACAAGAAGTCTTCTGTGAGGTATCTATGAAAGAACGGGGAAGGCAAAGATGTGTTTGATCATTAAACAGGAAGGAAATAATTCTCTGGAGAAGTATCAAAACAGGATAACTGATGTCTTCTGGAAAACCTTTGTGGTAAAATAACACCACATTTTGATGGGAACCTTAGATTTGATGCCATGACCCTCAACCTCTTTTGGAGACCACTCTGTAGCTTACGTTAGTGATGGGTGAAGAAGGGTTTCCCAAGCTGTGCTCAAGTAGACAGCCAGGTGATAAGTGGAAAGTCTAAAAAGATGCAGTTAAAGTGAACAACTGATAGAGAAGAAGAAAGATGAGCAATTTCCCATGGTTACAGGGAACACTGCAGTCTTGTTTTTGTAGAGCCATAGGCCAGCTCAGGTGGGAGCTGACTGAGATAATGTGGGAGATAACTTGGAGGATCATCTTGCTGGTGTTGCAGCATATGTAAAAAAAAGGGAGTGTGGGTGGGTACTGAATGTAGGAATGTGTGAAAAACACCTTGCTTATAAATGCACGGGGGTCCCAAGAGACAAACTGTGCTGTAGCAGTATATCTCCAACATAGCCTTGCCATCATGTTCTCCTTCCAAAGTAAAAATCCTGCTGATCTCTGTTCCTGGAGAAAGTGGGTCTAAACCAAGAGCCCCAAAGGGTCAGCTGTGGCTATATTGTCAGGCTATCACACTGGAATAATATTGGCCTTTCAAGGTAGTTAAACAGTATCACTGTACATTTGGCTTCCAGAAATGCAATTAGAAGGGATAAATGATTATCCAATTTGCTGAGACATTTCAGTGGGTTTATTGGATTGTAGCTTCAGTATTTGCCATGTATTAAGCAGAGGAATCTGCAATTTTCAGTGCCATTGGTTTGTGTTCCAGAAGGTGCAGGTGCATGGGAAGAGCTGTTTGTGGTTAGATAGGGAAGGAAGTCACATTCCCCTGTGTTTATCATTCTCATCTCTCAGCCATGGTGTTGATTTTTAGAAAGGTGAGGGTTACTTTTTTTTCCCCCTTGGTTGTTGCAAAAACTGTGACTAGAAATGGTTATTCAGGAGTGCAAATTATGTCTGAACTTTAGAAACCCACAAAAGTTTGCTTCCTTGTGCCCTTCCAGGGCCACTGGGATGGACACTGCAAAATGAGTTATTTTCTCTTTGGGGCCATTTCTGCAGAATTTGTCAATACTTTGTCTTGCAACAGATTTGCCTGGCAAAAGTAACTCATGGCTGGTTGTGGGGTTGTTTTTTTCCTCCTTTCCTCTTTTTCCTTGTCTCCTTGTTCCCGTTCCCTCTTTTCCCACTGTGACCTGCAGGTGTGGACTGCTGCAGGTAGGAGACAGAGTCCTTTCCATCAACGGCATCGCCACGGAGGACGGGACCATGGAGGAAGCCAACCAGCTCCTGCGGGACGCGGCGCTCACCAACAAAGTGGTGCTGGAGATCGAGTTCGATGTCGCAGGTACGTTCCCCAAGGAACTGCTGCTCCTCTCTGCCTGCAGGGCTCTGCCAGTGCCTTTGCTAACCCGCAGGAGGGAGCGTATTCACAAGGCTCAGAGGGAAGAGTGAGAAGCCCTGTGAGGACCTTTCCCATTTCTTGTTGTTCTCTAACGTGTACTGAGGTGGAGAGTTCTTCTGATCCTTTCATAAATGTTTTATGCTCATCGCTTGGCTGAGATAAGCCTAAGGAGTAGATGAAGAGGACACACTTTAAATATTTGCCCATTAATAGGAATAATATTTATATTTGTTTATGGCCTTCAAGCCAGGAGGGAGCCAAAGCTATAGGCTAGGGGTAAAGTGCAGCTTTGTATTAAAAAATAATTTTTTTTTCCTTTTACATTGACAAAGCTGCTTCAGTCTTGAAATACAGTGTGATGTGAGCACTTCACTTGATGTTCAGAGCATGTATTTTTAATGAGAATCCAAATTTCAACCTGAAGTCCACAGGGCCTCAGATAACCTTATTTGAACCAATAAAGCAGTGCTTTATGGGCTTGTTTTCTTGGTTCCAAAGAAACCATCCATGCAACTGAAAACTCTCTTTTTTTCTCCTTTTTTTCTTTTTTGTCTGTTTTTGGCTTTATAGAGTCTGTCATACCCAGCAGCGGTACTTTCCACGTTAAATTGCCCAAGAAAAGAGGTGTAGAGCTTGGAATTACAATCAGCTGTAAGTATTGCTCAGACTTGCAGTAGCAGTTGCAAGAGCCTCTGCTTTCCACACAGGCATTTTAGGGGGCTCAGCGGAGAGAGATAAGATCATGTGGGGTTTCCGTAGCACTCCAGTGCTCGTGATTTATCCCAGAATGAATCAGATGTGTGGCTCCTACCTCCATGAGCTGGCAGCCACAGAGAAAAGCAGCTGCATGTAGGGCTGGGACAAGGGATGTGTCTCAATTGATCACTTGATCGGTGGTGCAGAGTAATATTATTTTTATTTCCTTGCTCACACTTGTATTATGTTCTTTTTAAAAAGAGTTGCCTGGATCTGGTGGGACCCTTGCAAAAAGAGGTGGTGGGAGAAGAGCAAATAAGAGGTGAACCCCACAGCTTGGAGGGTAGAGAGGGGAAACTACCAGGAGGAGGAGGAGCATGAAGAGCGTGGTGGGTCTTGGAGGCAGGGGAAGGCACTTCAAATTCCAGGGTTTGCCAGGAATTGTTTCACTGACTAACTCAAGCCATACAGAAGGAGAGCCATGTGCCAGGACTTGGTGTTCACTGAGAGAAGAGGACATAAACCCTTTTCCTGCCTTTCCCTTTTTTCTGCTCACTCTTGATTAATTATCTTGGTTTCTCTTCTGAGCATAGTTTTTCATTTAAAGATCTTTTGGCCTCTTTGCAGAGGATGCTGTAGGGGGATGATATAGGCAGATCCAACCCAAATTTCTGGCTATCTTGGGGTCTTGTTATGCTTTGTGTCAGTGAATTTTTCCTGTATGGCAAATATGTGCAAGTCTCTGATCACTCATCTCTCTTTCAGTTCTGAGTAAAATGAGTTGAATCAGCTCAGGTTTGCCATGCCCAGAGACTGCCACCACCTCTGATGTGAAACAGAGCAGCTTGTGAGACTGCAGTAATGGGATCTCTTGTCTAAGCCCTCAGGAGCACGGACCCAACTGTGTCTGGGGAATGGAGTTTCAAGGGACACTTGAAAACCAGGTTTCATTAAAAGAGATAAGCTGTAGTAATTACCCCTTGACATTTGCAGCATTAGTTAGTGAGTTAATTGGAGGTGTTCTGGTCTAAGTGGGGTGATTCTCAGGAGTGACTGGAACACTGAAAGGATGATGCCTTTGCACCTTGTGATATTTCTTCTCCCTCTTCTCAGCTTCCCCTGTTTGTGCCACGAGGACAATCCCGAGAAATAACAGCACCGTATTTACCATTTGGCTTGGTAGCAATTACTGTCTGAAGACATCAAAGTGCTTTCTGAAAGCAGCAGGCTGTCTGTAATGGCATTTCACTGGCGGGGAGCAGGGCACGATGCAGCCTGCGCTGGGTTCCAACCTGCTGCCCTGCCACAGCCTTGGCATTCCAGCCTCAGGGAGCAACCTAGGATAATGGAACTGGTAGCAAAAACTGGCTCGAGCAAGACTCTATTAAGTTTCAAAGTTTAGTTTGTGTCTGGGGCTAGAGACTAAAATGAACCTGGGAGCTGCTGGCAAGAATATTAGTTTTTATTTGTGAAGTTTCATTTGAACGGGATCTGCTTCAGATGTGCATTTACACTTCAAACATATTTTTATGTTGGAAAGGTTTTCATTTCAAATTTGTTAAAAAAGTGATTTCACACACTTCTTTGAAGTCACTGCTAATAGAAAGAAACTGACCCCTGGGTTTTAAAGAGATGCCCATTATCCAACTACAAAACAGTTTTTAACACTATGATTGATTTGATCTTTTTGATTGTTGAACATGTTTTTAGGACATTGTTTAAGTAATGCACATGCATAAACTTAAAATATATTGCAGTTGTTTGCTGTGTCAAAGCCAAAATTATTTTTTCAAATGGAGAAAAAGGCACCCAGAAAATGTGGTGGCAAGGATGAAATTCAAGCAGAATCCTAATTTTGTTTTCATATATTAGTCTGTATAAATCTATGTCCACATGATCCTTAGCAAATTAGATCATCATTTTGTCACTTTGCCTCTGACCAGGCAGATAAATATACCAGTTTCAAACATTAAAACCAAAGCAAGCAGCCTTATGTTAAGTACTTCCTGCAGAGACATGATGTGCATGCAGGAGTGTGATACAAGCAGCAAAAGAAAAGAGGTAAAAATAACCCCTCTCTGTTTTGCTCAGTTCCTTTCCTCTCAGTTCTGCTGACTTGAGTGCTTGTGTAGCTCTAGAAACAGCTTTTACAGCTTTCCTTCTGATACAGAAAAGTATATAACTGCTATTTTAAAGGAGAGGACTTGGTTTACTGGCCTCATGCATTGGATTCCTGTTCCCTGCTCTGTAAAACTGGAGCAGCTTAAGTAGATGACAAGGTGAAGGGGTCAGTAGAAGATCCCTTGCACTGTCATGGCCACAGAATTGGGTTTATTCATGAACTTCATAGTCTAACTCCACTGCAGATGTCAGCTGAGTTGCTTTCATTGAGTTTTACCTCTTGGCTTCAGCTGTCTCCTCTGTAGTTAATTCCTCTGCCTAGGAAGGTTTGCCTCTGCCTTCTTAAATGGGCAGAAAGTGTTACCACCTCATCAGAGGAGCACTACAGAAATAAATGCCATCAAATTCTTGCTGTGCTGTGGCTCTCAGAGCTAACTGGGAGAAGGACTAAGTAAAGGGTGGGGGGAGAGCAGGATTCTTGATGGATGCGTTGGAAGGATTAATGTAATGGAGCTGGCTGCAGGAAGAACCATAAATCTGCTGAAAATGCTCATAAAAGGGTTGAAACCCCAGATTTGTGTATGAGGAGGGCAGATGCTGCTGGTTCTGGGCTGAACATACAGGGTGGGGCTGTACTTGCTCCTGGCGAGGGGCAGATGTTTGTTGAGGGCCTTTAGTCTTCTCAGAGATCTCAGGGTTTTCCAGAAAAAGAAGGATTGGACTGGATGAGTCTCCAGTCGTGGTCTGAGAGCATGGGATGAGTTTCTTCCCCCTGCTCAAACACAGAGTGGCAAGGGGACACGGCAAATCAAGATGCAGTGATGGAAATATATGCCTATAGCACTATTTCCCTTTCCATTCCCCAAAGGATGAGTACAAAATCGAAGGGGTGAGTCTCTCACTGACAGTGCTTTGTACTCCTGAGGGACCTCTGTGCCCTCAAGCCTCATTTCAGTCTCCTACATGTGCTGAATGAAGAACACTGAAGCTGCCGTGTGTGTGCTGCTCCATGCTTTGTCCAGGCGTGAAGGGACACGAAGCCAGCTAAACTCTCCTTTTCTCCACACTCCAGTACCTCAGCCTCTGTCCCAGAGAGAAGGGCATTTGCCTGTAGAACAACTGCTCCGGCTGAAGATCAGAGCATGCTCCTTTCTGCTCCAAGAGCTCTGAAGCTCACTTGTTTACAGCAACCTCTGAGGCTCTGAATGGTGGGGATGCAAATACGTGGAAAGTGAGAGTTTTGACACAGGGATGTGAAGATTTGACTCTTGTTAGCCTGAACTACCCATCTCCATTAGCAGAACACATGCCTCCAATGCTCTGATCTTGCCAGCTGCATTCAATTCTAATGATGCAGTTATGCCTTTGTAGGTTTTCTGTAAATATCTTACAAATTAAAATCTCCAGCAGCGAGAAGCTAATAGTCACATATTCTTGTACGTTCAATACCTCACATCTTAAAATAAGATATGGATTTGTTATTACCCTCTGGAAAATGATAGTTGATTACATGAAAGATTGCCTTTTGTGTTGACAGTTCTGGGTTTTTTCTGTCTCAAATATCCTCTCCAAGGGCTGGTTGTGACATTCACTGTAGGGTAAAGGTGTGTTGATGTTGCTGTTTAAAGAGATACTGAACTTGCCATTAATTTTAGATATGCAATAATGCTTTATATAGCTTGTTTATCAAATTACCTTGATATATCTTAACAAATCAATTCCTGTGCCCTTGGTGTGAAGTACTGCAGATAAGGAGTAGGCAGTATATCTGCTTGCAGGTGATAAAACCAGAATTTGGGTAGACAGATAACTTCGATTAAGTCGCTTAAGCAGTGTAATCACTGTCCTAGTGAGAAGATGGATCTGTGAGCTGAGCAAATCTAGTTTTGCTGGCTCTGTATTAGCCTGTGCCCTGCCACCAGCCTGGCCGAGCGTGTCTGCGGGCGGGGCGAGCCCAGCAGCCTCCTGTCCTACCCCCTCACTCACACTGCAGCTGATTCACTCCGGTGCTTTTATCCTGGTGGGATATCCTGATCTGGTTTTGCTGCCTGGAGATTGTGAAAGGGAAAGGATCTGTGATGAGGCAGATATCCTGCTGGAGACACTGATAATTTATGCACCTGCTGCTAAACTAATGAATGATAGAGGAAAAAGTTGGGTACTGAGGATCTGATTTTCACTGCTACTCTTTGTAATCAATTCTGATTCACTTCTTTTCCTCTTCTCATTCCTTAGCTATCCTGAGATTGTTTGGTTTCTGATTTTGTTATTTCCAATTTAAAAATGCTTCTTATTTAAATGCATTCTTACGGCATTATTACGATTTCTTTAATTACACACTGGCAGTGTTACTTTGGCTTGGTCAATAAAAAAGGGCATTTTTAATGGGTTGATGCCTGTGAAATATGTGCTGGTGCTCCTTGGAGGGGAATAATTTACCAGTCCAAGTCATTATGCATTCTATTAAAAACACAAACCGGACATGTGTTCCTGGCCTCGTCATCCATCACAGTGTAAACACTGAGTGAGCCACAATCCCAGCAGAGAGACTGAAAGCAATTTATAAAAGTAAATAACAGTATTGATCAATTCACCTTTTTATCACTGCCCTGTCACCACTGCCAAGCAGTGTTTTCATTTTGAGTTTCTCCCCCACCACATGCTTCTAGCTTCACCAGCTGTTGATTTATGGAGCCTTCTCTGGGCCACTGGAGCAGATTTAAACTATCTTTTGTACTGGTAAACCCACCAAAAATACAAATGTGTCTGAACAAGAGTGTTTCCACCTGAAGTGGCTTGCCCTGGCAGATGGAGGTTGAGAGGGAGCCATGGGTTTCTGTTTGCCAGCTCCTGCCTCCATCTCTTCCCTTGACTTCCTTTGCTGCCCTCTCCATTTCACACAGAGGAAAGCAAAACCCAGAGGCAAGGCTGCATGTCCAAACTGTGTCTTCCTGCAGCAGAGTTACCAAGACAATGTCCTTTGAAGAGAAATAACCCCAGTAACAGCAGAAATGAATGGATAAGGAGGCTTTACTCATCTATTCAAATGTCTTAATGCCAAAGACCACAGCCCTAGTAATAATGTAGTTTAGGTCGGTGCTGTTTTAATTGCAGGCAAATTGGAAATTGTCTATCCAAAATCTCAGCAGGGATCCATGTATCTAATGGCTCTGACCTGGACTGAGCCACCCCTTCAGTGAAATTGCAGCTCTCTCACCTTCAGGCAGGCAGCTGTTGCACAGAGAAACACGTTGCCCTGCATGAATGGCCCAGGATGGTTAAAAATGTGGGTCCTAGGGGTGCTCAGGGCAACCTGATCCCAGCAGACAGGCAAGAAGCCCATCTGGACCCTCTGCTGGGGTCCCAGGAAGGGCTTTGGGATGCCAAAGGCTAATTAATGGAGTCAGTAACTACAGGTTTTTAGAATGAACAGCAAGTCTCTGTTCTGGGCCATGAGATTTCATTATCTTAACCTTGTATCTTATGCCTCTTGAGAGAACATGGTTATTCATTAAGTCTCTCTAACTTACCCTTCAGATTTGATGGTTTTATAAAGCCTTTGCATTTTACATTAAGTAATTATGTAGTGTGATGATCCCCCATCCCTGGAAGTGTTCAAGGACAGGTTGGATGGAGCTTTAAGCAACCTGGTCTAGTGGAAGGTGTTTCTGTTCCATGAGTGGAACTAGATGATCTTTAAGGTCCCTTCCAACCCAAGCTATTCTATGATGATTCTGGGATGAATATTTAAAAGAGAGGGCTGCCATTTGTTAAAGTTTGAGTTCTCTGTTGGTAGGGACAGTTGTATGCAGTTGTATGTGGCTCTTCCATTTAACTCACATCTCAAGAAAATCTGTTTTGAGAGCAAAACCTCCAAAAAAACCCCCTCAAACAAAACCCAGAATGATTTTTCCTTAAAACCTGCTTCGTTCTCTAATGGCTAAAGCACTTAGTTTGTTACCCTTGCTTCTGGCCTGGGAAGCCTGTGCTGTGTTCAGTGCTGACACCAATTGTGAAGCTCCAGAAGGACAAGGTCTCGTTCTCTGCTCACAGACTGACTGTGTGCTGACCCCCCCATGTGTCACAGGACTTGCAAGGCAGACGCTGAGATAAACATAAATTCTGCAGAGCTCGAGGCATGTTGTTGTCTATACTTGCTTGCTTTTTTTTTTTTTCTTCCTCTTTGCTCTTTTAAGTGTTCATGGTCTCCGGACACGTTGTTCCGGCTGTGGCTTGGTCAGGTTAGAGCTGGCTGTCCCAGCCCACCACCAGGACAGGTTAGGATCCTCGCTAACCCCTTTCTGTCACACTGCCTCTGCTTTGAAACTAGTAAACAAACCTTGCAGTGAAAAGTATTTTTGCTAACCTGGATCGTTTTGACAGAACCAGGCTAGGGAGTGATTAAACATGCAGCAGTGCCACCTAACCCAGGGCTCAGGGTGTGCTCACAGGGTCTCCCCTCACTTCTGCTCGGACACCGCTCTGTACACCTCTGTCAGCAGCAAATACATGTCCTATACTGAAAAGGAGAGCAACAGTAAGAATTATCAGGGTGGTACATGTCAGTGCCTGTGCTGTTAGTCCATGGTGTGTGGCCTTCTCAGTCAGCGTGGGGATTTCTGCATTGATTTTTCCTGCACCCCACCCTTATTCCCAGAGCTCAGCTCTGCCCAGTGTGTGTTGTCCTGTCTGCAGTCCAGTCCATGCTGTGGACAGATTGAATATAGGCAAGAGCCCTCTGGGAATCTCCATGACACATCCCCTTCCCTTAGATCTGCAGACAGAAGCACAGCATGAGTGTCCAGTCCAAAACTGTCCCGTACCAGGCTCCAGTAAGACATGGGGAAAAGAATTCCTCCAGGCTCTGTACCATTCAGCAGTTGCATTGCTGTGACTATTATAAAATCAGTCATGGTCTGCTCTTTGCTGCCTGACCTCACTTTCATACTCAGCCCTGCCACAACTGAGATTGGCTGTCTTTTTGCTCTCTTTAGTACAGAAGGTTATGTTATTTCTGGGAAAGCATATCCTTAAAGGTGTTGGGTTAGACATATGTTTTTAAATCTCATAAGTGAATGTAAACAACAGAAAAATCTAGAGCAGAGAGGTTGGTAAACACTTATTAGGTCTGACTTTCTGGGTGCTCTCTAGCTGCTGTTCAGGCAGGTGGATCTCTGTGTGCTTCGTGCCACGTGCCTCACAGATATTTTAATCTCTGCCCTGCACCTGACATGTTCAGATGCTGTGAGTTTCTTTCTTCCCACACAGTTTTTGCGAGAAGCTCTGTCAGCTTTAAATGAGGCAATGCAATTCCCATAGCAAGGCAGAAGGGAAGGATGCAGGGTGGAAAGGATGCTCTTTCTTGGTGAATGTTTGGCATGTGGATGACAGGGAGGTCAGAAGAAGTTTGAGTCATAAATCTCTCTTGGGTATCTCAGGAGAACAGCGGGTCTTGCAGGCAAGTTTGAAAATGTAAATGCTCCCAGAGATGTGTACTCACATCTCATGGGCTGAAAAAGTTATCAGGGTCGGCCAGGAGATAAGAGTTGGAAACCACTCACCCCTTCCAGCTCCAGCACAAATCACCCCTGATTCATCTGGTTGTATGATAAAGTGCCCTAGAGATCTGAACCAGCTGGAAAACTGTGCTTTATCTACTTTTTCCCTGGGTTCTTTTCCACCTGGAAAATTTCACAGCCCACTTTACTTGAAGAACACAGAAATGCTTGTATGGAGCACGAGGCTGAGCTGGGTGCTCTCCAGGCAGCAGTGCTAATTCTGACTGCAGCCATGGCCATTGGCTCCCTTGTGTGTGGGGGGTGGTGAGGGGTGTTCGACAGTGTTGGGATTGGCAGTGCCACCTCTTGCTGCCTGACACCACACGTCCTTCCCTTCAGGAGTGCAAAGGAAATTAACCTGGGCAAAGGGCAACCGACAAACTTTGTGGGTGTTTACTTTTTTTTTTTCTTTCTTTCTGGAGGGGCTTCCAGAGTTCAACAGTGAAGCGTCATTTTGTGAAGGGAATATAAATCCCCTTTCCTTAAGGCTGCTTCTCCCCATTAACCATCCACCATCCCTGTCCTGGACAGCAAACTCAGCACCAAGCTTTGTACCGTGTGTCTCTTTTGCAGCTGCAAGCAGAAAGCTTGGGGATCCTTTGATCATCTCTGACATCAAGAAGGGGAGTGTAGCACACAGGTGAGTGCAGGATTTTCCATCTGTCAAACCCACTGCAAAATGGCCATCTGTGATAGAATGGAGCAGTTGAATGGAGCCCAAGCAGTAGCACTTGGGCCTGGCTATTGCCAGAATCCAAGGAGATCTCAGCACTAGAGGTTTGTCTTAGACCACAGTAGAGTTTGCAATAAAAACTGTCTGTACTGAAGCAAGTAGAGCTGAGCTAGTGGAGGAGGTGACCAGGGCACTGGTTTAGATGTCTGCTGACTCTCTAGGAGATGGATATTTAGCATTTAAGAGTATGTGATAAAGGGCTTCATGTATCCCAGGAGGTGCTACGGCTCATCAGGTAGTTTGCCATGTCTCAGCTCCTGCTTTGGTGAACAGAGTGAGTGATTTGTGGGCACTGGTGGAGAACTGTGCAAATAACTCAGCATTTATTGACTTCCCCTCTGATCCCAACACCTCATAGCAAGGCATTCAGAGGAATTTAGTGTGGCTGCATGGCTCATTTCTAAGAGTGCTCTCATAGGAGTTTCCATAAGGGGTAGAATATCTGTCAGTTGAACATCAGGCATTTTCAGGGTTGTAGGTTACCCAGGATATTTATCTAATCTTCCTGGCTGGTTCTGTGTGGATACATGCTCTACACAAACTTCCTCTCTTTAAATTACAGGTGTCCCACACTCAGCTCATGGTTGTTTTCCAGAAAAGATGAAGGACAGTAAAAAGTTAATATTGTCATTTCCACTGCAGAACTGAATGTGTTGTGGGATCTGAAAGGCAAATACAAATGTACTCTTAGTTTTCTTTTCCTCTCCATGTAGAACTGGCACCTTGGAGCCGGGAGACAAGCTGTTAGCCATTGATAACATCCGACTCGACAATTGCTCAATGGAGGATGCTGTGCAGATTTTAAGGCAGTGCGAAGACCTGGTCAAGTTGAAGATTAGGAAGGATGAAGATAACTCTGGTACAGAAATCCTGACGCAAACTGGTGCCTGTCCACTGTAATGACATTTCCCAATAGGTAGTGCAAACTAACAAAGATAAGGGCTGCTGCTGTCCGGTCACTACTTTCCAATTGATTATAGTCTATTTTTGTTATTCTGTCCTTAAGTGATGTCTGGAAGGTTAAAATCCTGTTTGGTAGGAGTGTGGCTGAAGACTTCTGGCTTTTGCTTCTAGATGCTGCAAGTTTTTCCTATGACTACTTTTATATGGGAAATGAAAAGAATTCAGCATTCCTGTTTTCTCTTTCAGATGAGCAGGAGACAACTGGTGCTATTATCTACACGGTGGAGCTGAAGCGATACGGGGGCCCTTTGGGAATAACCATCTCCGGGACGGAGGAACCTTTTGATCCTATTGTCATTTCGGGCTTGACTAAACGAGGGCTGGCAGAGAGGTGAGGTTTGGGGGCAGAGCAGTTGAATCGATTTGAGAAGGGGTCTTGAACCATGCCAAGTTTCCTCTGCTGTCATAAACTCTTCTTTGGTGTCTTAGTCTGCTAAGAAGGAAAGGTGCTCTGAAGGTACCGAGTGACAGGAAGAAGGGTGGTGGGGGCTGTGCTGCTGGGGCAATGAGAGAGGCACTTCAGGAAAAGTCAGAACCAGTGAGTCAGGTGAATTCTGCAGCCAGGAACACATTTTTATCTGCCCCTCTTCCACAGGGGTGCTTCCTGATCTGGGATTTGCCATGCACACCTTGTGTCAGGAGAGTGCTCAGGCTGCCTACGAAACCACCATAGACTCTGTCCAGGACTCCCCTGTTGCTAAACTGGCTTATGGCCATTGCAGTTGTGTGTCCTGCTGAAACCAGGGATCTCAGGTGTCTTCTGACCTGTCCTGGCTGGTTGCTCAGTGTGTTACATGTGAGGTATCTCAGTGCAGGGTTGGCGTGCCCAAGCATCAGGGGTTTATACTTAATAAAAGTAGGAGCAGATTTACCTGCAGCCACCAGGGAGATTACTGTGTGTCTGGGTCTGAATATACGTGGATGTGTGGGATTTTAAGGATCAGGACATTCCTGAGAGTGTAAGGCGGAACTGAGTCATACACTCTATCTTAATTAATCTTTCTGTATGGGAGCTGTGACTTGTAAATTGATCATTTCAGCAGCCCTGACTCATGCTTCTCTAAGGGTCTCTTACTTTGTGCTGCCTGACAGGCGGAACAGCAACAAAAAAACCCCTGAACAAACTGGTGTAAAGTGCAAGACCTTGGGAATGTTTGACAGCAGGTCTGGCCTTCTGGTTCTTTCTGTTCAAGGCCACACTCCCTCTTAGCTGGACTGTGAAACAGCTCCGTGTCCTTTTCTGCATTGTGTTCCCAGAGCTCTCAGCACACTGCTGTGCATTTCCATTGTTTCCCTTTGGTGCAGAATGCAGAATGTCTGTGTCTCCTGGGAAGGAAGGGGATGGACTTAGTCATTAGTGATTCTTCTCTTCAGGGATTTTATGTCACTGCCTGCCACTGTAGGATTTGGTCTTTTTCCCTATAAAATAGCCACAGAGTACCCAAGGCTTTTCTATATAGCACTTCTGTACTGTGCCTGCAACCCAGCGTGAGAGAGGTTAAGAACAGCCAGCTCAAATGCTGTCAGGTGTCAGAAGACATTCTTGTACCTTTGTTGATCTCAGTTCCCTTTGCAATTCCATGGCTGTTCCTCCTTCGAACTCGGATGCACATCGGTGGCTGCTCTGTGGAGAGCCGTAGTGCAGGCGAGTGCTGCAGTACTACTGAATTTTGATCAGGGGCGAGCAGGCGGTGAGGAATGAAAAGCCTTGTGAGAAGAGGGATGGAGCTGCTCAGCAGATTCACCGTGGCTGAGTAGCAAATAACAGTGTGGGGACAGAGCAGCACAGGGATGTCTCTGGGTAACCTTGGCTCCCTGCGGGGAGGGCGAGGAGCACTGGGATGAAGGCTGCTTGCAGGAAAGGTGCATTTTTTCTCACCTGTGAGTGAGAGAAGGGGGTGACTCAACCTTGTCAAGGGAAGAGGGGTGCTCCCAGTGTTATCCTAAATTGTTCCTTTCCTGACGTCTCTACCTTTATCAGTGCCACAGATGCCCTTAGCCAGGCTCTAACTGAAGGACAGGGATTTAAATCCAAACCCGTGCTGCCTCTTGCTGGAGCACAGGACATGCTTCAGCAGCACTGACGTGGGGTGGACCTGATCCCAGTGTCTGATAACAGGGATCCACGGGCCATTCCTGTAGAGGCACAAGTGAAAGTCTGTGCTGCGTCTCAGGCTGCTGGCAGTGAGGGAGGCAGGGTGTCTTCTAGGATCTGTCACACATCTGTCTGTGGGTGACAGGCTGCCTAAGCCTAAAAGGCTTCAGATTCAGATGACTTAGGTTTTATCTTCACCTTGAACAATTTTTTCCTCGTGTCTGATCTTATAAAAACCTACAAAGGCAGCTCAGGCTGTTAGATTGGTGTTGAGCTGTGGCTCTCTCTCATGTTACTGTGTCTCCTCCTTGAGTGCCTGCAGATGGCTTAAGCCAGTGCCATAGGACTTGTTCTCCTTCTCGAGAAAGGGAGTGTGCCTGAACAACATTGTCAAATTCTGATTGGGGTGTAATGGTTCTCCAAGAGCAATTTTTGGCTATTGCTGACATTTTAAAGTGCCTGACCAGCCTCTGTTAGTGCCACCTGCTCAAGTAGATGGGGATGGCTGTAGGAGAGTCCAGGAGAGTCCAGGAGTGTCCTGCACTAAGCCGTGTTGGCAGGGAGGAAAAGGGATGGTGGCCCTGCCCATGTGCCAAGTAAATCCCTACCACACACATGCAGCCACCTCTTCCCCAGTGCTTGCTGGGTAGTGCTTGCAGCCCCTTTTACACCTTTCCACTTCCCTGTTACTCAGTTCCATTCTTGCATGTCACCTCTGGGCAAAAAGGGACATGCAGCCCATGGCTCCTTAGGCTGCTTTCTGTTTGAGGTGAGCTAAGGACTGCTGGCAGTAAGAGAGAGGCACGAGGGTCATTAGCTGGAAACTTCTTCCTCTGTCAGTCCTGCTCAGCTTCTGTCTGCTTGTCCTCACAGGGGGGCACTGAGAAGACTAGACTTTGGTTTGCTTTCTCCCCCTTGAAGAAAAATACCTGGCTGAACGTAACCTTTAATTGTTTCTATATTTTTCCCTGCTGAGAGACTTTCACAGCTACTGCAGAGCAGTCATGTTGTTCAGGGCTGGGTAGTTGGGCTGGTGTCTTGGATAGATGTGTCCCCATGCTGCGTTCAGGGATGCAGCAGGAGACCCTTGAATGCTGAAGCACTGCAGTGAGGGAAGGATCGACTGTAAACTGCCAGCAGTTTAGCTTGATTTTTTGATTACAATAGATGAAACTTTTAGGACAAATACTCGGGTCCCAGTTCGATCTGTAATTTGTTTGAATGCATAAATGTTTCCCTGACAGCTTTTCCAGGCGGATTTGGGTGGGACAAGACGGACATCTAGTGGCTGGTGGGACCATCACGGCACTGCTGAGTACTTCAGCAGCAGCAGGAGCCACAGCCTGAGCAGTCCTGCCTGCTGCTTGGCTGCATTTCCTGATTTGATGTATTTATAGTAGATGTTTGACACCAGTGTGTACACAGAACTTTGATATTTTGTGGAAAGCCAGGCAGCTGTTTTGCCTGCGAGGATACATCAAATTCCAGTTCTGCAGTAGCTGCAGTCCAGTTTGGAGATGCAACCTGAAGGAGACAAGTTGCCATGGACAAAAAGATATTGCAGTCCAGATTTGCATCTCTTCCTGGCTCCATCACAGAGGTTCCTGGTGGCAGAACCTCCCACAGTACTGGAGGAGGAGGTGGTTGCTGCTCTCGTGTGCTGGCGTTTGGGAGCAGGAGTGTGAGTTTGGGAAACTCAGTCCAGCCAGTGGCGAGCATGCTCTGGTGATGGACACATCCTGCCCTGTCTGCTCTTCCCAGGGCTTTGCTAGAAAGAGGTTAAGTGAGCCTTTGTCTGTGAGCAGGCAGAGGGGAAGGAGGGAGAAGGGGGAGAATTGCTGTGACTTGTTAGTTTGCTCGTGCCTGTTGCTGAAACCTGAGGATTTATCTAGGTGAGAGCAATAGCCAGTGCTGGAACGTGGCTGAGCAATAAGACACAACCTCTTCCTGAGCTGGTGGAGAAAGTCACAGGGTTGTAACTGAGTAGGGTGAGCTTTGAGTGTATCATTGACTGCAGCTGGTTCAGCTCATGCTTGCACACACATGAGCAATTTTGTTTAGCTATTTTGGTTTGGGGTTTTTCCAATAGGTTTTAAGGTTTGTCTCATCATTTCTTTCCATCAGGGTGAACATGTCCTTCAGTTCCATGTTTGATGACTATGTTGGACTCCACATACCGAAAATGCTTGTGCTTTGAACCCCATTGCTTTGAACCCCACTGTTTTGTCTATAAGCTGGTCTACAGTCCCAGTTCCCGAGGGGCCTGGGATTTGAGGAGTTCATGTGTTCCCATGTGTATTTGTATGTCTGTGCACATGGAAGATGGGGAGGACCTGGATTTCTGGTATGTGGTGAAGAGGAAGTCACAGGTATGGAGTGTACCAAGAGGGAACAGAGACATATTTGAAAGTGCTGAGAGTTAATTGCTTCAAGGGACAGCCGGGTGTCCATTCTTCCGGAGGAATTGCTTCTCTGGACTTTCTGACAGTGCCTTTTCCCTCCAGAACCGGGGCCATCCACATCGGGGACCGGATCTTAGCGATCAACAACGTGAGCCTCAAGGGCAAACCGCTGAGCGAGGCCATTCACCTGCTGCAGATGGCAGGAGAGACTGTCACCCTCAAGATCAAGAAGCAGACAGAGAGTGAGTTGGGCAGCTGGGGTGGGGAGGGGGCAGGCTCACCCCAGCAGGGACCCCAGGCCGTGGAGCAGGCACTGCTGGGGGGTTTCTGCCCTGTGTTGTGCAAGGTGAGGTGAGGCAGTGTGGTTATGGGTATGGCTGGGCAGTGAGAAAATGTGTGTGTTTCTTGAACTTCTGACTCACAGATGAAAAAAAGGCAGCCCAGAGGTTCTCTGTGGTGATGGGAAGAGATGAAACAGCAGGTTTATTGGCAATGGTAATTTTTAATTCAGATTGACACCTTGTACTGTTGTTGCCATTTCCTGTCTGTGTCGGTGTTTCACACAGAAGTGAAGCAGAAGTTGTTTCTAGAAGTATAAGAATGTGGGATTTTTTGAAAATACAGGCCCCCTAAATGAGCAAAAAGACTGAGTTGGTAGAATCCATGAAAAAAATACCCTATCTTTAATTCAACTCTTTGAAAACAATTGGCAATAAATCTGTTACACCTCTTTTCCTGGCTTGGGGTCCTAAAATCATCTTTCAAAGCATCTAACTTCACCCTAGGGATCCCCATCTGGTTTCCCTGCCAAGCTCCCTGTGGCTTTGAAGCTGTTGTTGACATGGTGTGAAAAAGAAGCAGCATACTTAGACTGGCAGGCCACTGTTTTTTTGGGACAGAAGGGTGTTTGGAAAAAAAGAGGGATAAAACTTTTCTCCCCGATTGCATAACCACAGCCAAACAGAGGCTTTTTCTTTAAATTCAGAAAGTAACAGGTGCATTCTGGCTTCATTTCAGCCTCTCCCACCCCCAGTATTTCCCCTTTTTTTTTTGGTGCCATGCTTCTGCAGTCTGTAGATTTGGCTGGGCTTACCCAGCCAATGGTCCACAGTGCTGTGGGAATTAGACGAAATCAAGAGATAAAGCTTTTCCAAGCTAGCATGGCCCTTGGGATGCCTGTCCTGCATCTGAAAAAGTGGCATCACTCTTAAACGTAGAACTTCTATAGATCTTAAAGAAGTTTGCAAATGTGTGTGCTTTACAAATGGATGAAGACTGGGCAGGGAGTAGGGACATGGCAAATAGAGGTAGAACTGGGGAACTGATTCCTCTTCAAGAAGCCCCAGTCTCTTTCCCTGTAGCCAAATGTCTTGGTCTTTGGTCTGAAATGCTCTTTTTTTGCCCCTGCTGACACTTGCATTGTCACAGCCACTTGGTGAAATAATTGACATGCAAGTGCCTGTTGGAGACTTGTTAATCATTCTGAGAATGAAGCAGGTGTAATTGAAATTTCAAGGTAATCTTGAGTTAATCATGGTGAGCAATCTTCTGAAGGCTTGGAAAATAGGGACTTTCAGGACACCAGGCTTTGTTTGGTAAAATAGTCTGTCCTCATTGACAAATGCAGACTTTGAGAGGGCTTTTTATCCCTCAGGTCAGAGATCCAGGGTGTGGATGGCTAACAGGGTATCTAATCAACAAGAACTTTAAAATATTCAGTACAAAGAAGTGCTCGTGCTGAGAAATCATTCTTTGCATAGCTTTTGCCTGAAAGGAAATTTGATATAATGATAATAAGGGCCTGTTAGCACTGAAATAATGAAAGGGAAGGTCTGAGCTTCATCATTCACATTCAGCTCCAATTTTCCGATCACTAATCAGGAAAACCAGCCTCGAAATGCCACACCCAGGAATTCTGCTGTTGTCATGGAACTGCATGGGAGACACTGGAGAGGTGGTGATTAGCCTTGGGTTGTTGTGAGGTTGTACAGCCGTGGAAGAGGGCTGTAACTTCAGCAGTGGTGGCTGTCATTGGAGTCTCATTAAAACATCTCTTTGTAGCCAAGTTTGCAGCCAGCACCTGCCCTGGTGCTGCTCTGAGTATAAAGGAGCCCCTCTGAGACCAGAGAAGCTACAGGCTATTGCTTGCAGGGGCCAACACTTCTCTGAACAGGGCTGTTTGGAGGAAGCTTCCAAAGGCACAGGAAGATGTGCTTGTGAACTGAGATGAGGTCCCAACTCTCTCATGTGTGGTAATCCTCAAATCCCCATGGCTGCTCCTGGTATTCCATGTGCTAAAAACTCAGAAAGGCATTTTTTCTTGATTCATCTTGAGATAAGAGTAATGCATTAAATCCTTTCAGCTTCATTGCACATGCCTTTCTCAGCTACTTTTGAAGAGCTAAAGAGGTACTTTAAAGACTTACAGTACCTGGGCTTGCTCCCCTGTCAGCATAAGCTTTTCCCTGAGGCTTGCCCTTCGTGCCTGCTAAAGTAGGATGTTCTGGTTGCAGAATCCTACCCCAAGAAGTCGGGGAGCATAAATGAAGTAAGCGACCCAGAAGATGAGCTGACAGACTCCCAGAAAACGAGCAAGCTGTCTGAGATATACTCCACCACAATTCCAAGTGTGGACAATACTGTGGAGTCCTGGGATGGCTCTGCCATTGATGCTGGGTATGGAAGCCAAGGTAAGCCAGGGTTGTGTTTTCTTAGGGGTCTCTGGTCTGTCTGGGTCTTGTCCCTGAACATGAGCCAAAGCCTGTGGCCTGACCACATTTGTATGGCCTCTTGCTTCCAGCAAGGAGCAAAATGTATTTTAGAATGCACTCATGTGGTGCTTTGAGTTGATGTATCTGTTTTAGGCTTTTATTGGCACATTTGTTCTGGCTTATATGGCATCATACTGTTCTCATCATTTTCGAAACCATTACAGCACTTCATAATTCGCATAATCAGAGACAGTACTCTCTGGCTGTATGTTTTACAGAGTATTTGGTCCATAGCTCACTTTTATTTCTCCAGAGAGGCCTTGTAGGACATAATAATCCTCTTCAGGATGTTTTAAAATCCACAAGAATGTCTTGTGACTAGAAGCACTTGCTTAACAAAATAATTAAGGTAATACTACCAGAAAGTATCTCTAACTCTCTAGTGAGTGATCAGATGAACACATGTCTTTGAGGTCAGGTTTATTCAGCTGTAGCTTCTAGCAGATGTGGAACTGGAATGGAGGATACTCTAGTCATGGGAATATATTTTTACTTGGAGAAAAGCACTGGAAAATAGTTATATCAGTTCAGATTTAGTGATGTAAGCTAGTATTAGCCTGTGTTGAAACAAACCAAAATCCTGAATCAACGCTGCAACAGGAAATTGGTGGAAAGACTCCTGTCCAGAGCACAATGTGAAAACAGGGAGGGATGCTGCAGGGTGCTGCTGCAAAGTGTGAGTGTGCTGTGCTCTCTGCACTCTGTCTGAGTCCAAAGGACAGCACTGCCCAGGTGTCTCTTTCCCCATCCCTGCGCCTTCCTTCAGCCTCTGTTGGTCTGAAGTCTTAATTTGGGAGCACAGTTGGGACTGGAGGCTTCATTAAGGAGGAATCCCCTGGCCTTCGTAATGCTGCAATCCTTCTCCATCTAATTGAATGTTAACACAAGTTGGACACTGGGAAGTGATTGCTTTGCCGGTAAATTGAGAACAAGTAATTGAGCACAGAGCCCCGGGGAGTGGGGCTGGAGCCAAGTTGCCCAAGATCCACACACTGCAACTTTGCTTCAGGGGCTCTCTTGTCTTCCCTGGTAATTGCATTTGGCTGCATGGTGGTGCAGTGGTGCTGGCTGGGAAGGGGGATGCTGGAAGGTAGGGAGAAGGGCTTGGAGGGTTGCCCATGACATGGGCAGGGAAGGTCGGGGGCAGGGAAACCTGGGATTCAAAGAGCCTGGAGATTGGGGGTTACACCCCAAATGGAGAACTACAGATCAGGCTCTGCAGCCTTGTAGGCTTTTAGGTTCACCCACAGCAGTAGGAAACAGCTCAAGGAAGGATTTTGGCTGGGAAGCCGTGCTGGGCCCGGTGGGAACATGCCACCAGGTGGCTCTGAATCCCAAGGATCCGGCCCTTCTCTCTGGAAGGAGGAGGTGAATCCCTAAGGGCGCCGAGTGACTGCTCTGGACACGTGCTCCTGTGCCCAGCCCGGACCTGCTGCCCACCCGCAGCAGGGACCTGCATCCAGGGCCCTTGTCCTGCTCTGGCAGGCGGTGAGTGCTGCTCGCTGCTGTAAGATGTTGGCAAGCAGTTTTCCTGGGGCTCTCTCCAGAGAAGTCTAACCTTTAAAAACACACAGAGGAAACACTCAGTTAAGTGAAATAACAGGTCTTGGCATTTTCAGAGAAAATGTTGGCGTTGTCTTTGGGTATTTCCAGTGCTCTTAGCTGTTTAGGAGGTCAAGTCTCCCTTAATTACATGTTTCTCCATTACTTCTTCCTGTTCGCTTGGCACAGCGTGTATGGGAGCGTATGGTGTTTCTTGGAAAGGCTCTGAGGATTTCTCTGAAACACTGAATGGGCAGTAGGAGGTGGGCAGGGGACTCAGGAGATTTATTTCTACTGCAGATGGCACTGACACTGCTGTGGAATGTTCTGTTTTGGAAGTTTTCTTTTTAGGCAGCTTCTCATGAGACTTGAGGATCTTGTGACTTGGTAGTGATGGATTTTCATCTCTGGAGTAAGGCACTGCAGTATGGAAAAGTCCAAGGGGGCAGATGTAGTGAAACTTGTCTGATATCATACTAACAGTCTGTATTGATTTCCTGTCAAATGTGATACAGATGAGCCTCCTCTGCCAGCAGAGTTTTTCATCCTATTCCTTGCCTTTCACGCACACGTCCATGAAGCAGCTTCCTGTACCTGCACCAGCTGATCCCAAGGGCATGGGAATTCTGAGGGAACTGGCTGGCAGCTCTTAGGATCAGAACTGACTCTTCCTCATTACCACTGCTGAGGGAAGCTTGTCAGGATCTTCCCTTTGCCCTTTGAAGGATTTGTATTTAAAGGTGGCTGATTCAACAACACCATTTCTGCTGGGTTCAGTGTGGAAACAGGAGCTGTTAACCACAGCTGGAACTGGCTGGGGGCAGGATCTGCATCTGTGGGTATGTGTACTCCCAGGTCTGTGGATCCCAGACCCACGCAATAAAACTACTGTGAAGCAGGGGAGAGAAGGAGAAATGGGGCATCCCATGTCAACATCCTGAGAAGCTGCTTTGGTTATGGCCAGAAGAGATCAGAAGAACTGCTTTTGGATGACTGAGATTGAAAGTGTGCAATCCATGTGGCCTCACGTTTGGGACCTAGGGAAGGAGGCTTTCCTGGCTCTGCATGTCTTACTCCATTTGGGGTTTCTGACCAGGTATTGTCCTTTCCCTTCCTCCACTCCCTCTTGCCTTCCCTAGGTACCTATATACCCCAGGCTGCCGGCATAGCCCTCCATCCACACGAGTGGAGACACAGCAGGCAAAAGAGCAGCACTCCTCCAGCAGACCCCAGGAAAAGCTACCCCTACATGGATGGAAGCTTCAGTGAAGATGACTGGGACAAGCCCAGCAGGTACGGAGAGGTGGGAGGAGGCAGGGAAGTGTTTGGAGGTATGGGTGTCACTGCATAGGGGGGCATGGGAATGTGATGGAACGGCCAGTGATGTCCCTATGTTGGCATCAGGCAGCCATGGGGAAGGATGCTGGTGGTGCCACGGCTGTGTTGGGCCACCTCCACATTGCCAGGTTACCCTGAGCTCTGTGACACCTCTGCCACAGCCAGGTGACATTTGTGTCTGGAGTTAGGGTGGTCTCAGCTGCATGGACCGCAGGTTCCTACCATGTTTCTTACTCCTGCCATGTAAAGGCTGCAGTATTTTCATAGATTTGGTGTAATAGACATGGTCAGGACTCTCCCTGTGTGTGTTGGCCAGACTTTTTTGATTAAGGATGCAGCTTCACAACAGCTCAGTGCCACAAAGCAAAAGAGGCCAACCAAACTCTCGGAGGGTCAGTGTGAGGTTGCATGTCCATGTTAAAATCTACCAAAACTGTGGCTGGATTTTCTCTCCATCACACTTTGGCTCTTCCAACACCTCAAACAAAGCTACACTGAGTGAACATGGTCGTTAATCCCCCAGCTCAGCCAACATGGGGATAATTCTGTAATACCCCCTGAGGCCAGGGAGGAGGCTGCAGCTGCCCCTTGCTTTGGGTGAAAATCCTGCTGGAGCTGCCTTGGCCAGAGGCTGCCCCTGACTGAGCCACACATAACGGAAAAGCCACATTGCTTCAAAACTTCCCCTCCCCTCAACATCCTCCAGAGTCCCCATAGTTGTGTGTGTTGTGTTGTTACTGTCGGTTCTTTTTTTTCCTATTTTTTTCCTTAACTTTTGTTTGTCCAAACAAAACCCTTAGAACATCTCATGGCCATTTCCACCTATTTAAAGATGATCAAGCTGGCAGGAAGGCTGGCAGCACCGGAGACTTTGTTCTTGTTTTGCCTCTCAGCAAGAGCCAGCTCGCAGAGGTCACTGATCCCTCGTGGCCCTCCTGGAGAGGCTGCTGGCAGCTGAAGTTGGCAAATCTGAGCCCTTGAAACCCCCCGTGTCCCTAATGAGGACTCCAAGCCCTGGTGTCAAAGTGCAAGTGAAATGGTTCATGCTGCTGAGCCCTCTTTATTAGAGAGAAAAACAAACCCTGACTGCCTTTAGCCTGGAAAAACCTGCTGACCCAGTGATGTGGGAGCCCATTCTGATTCATCCGTGTCCTGGATGTGTTTGTGTATTGCTGCTCTGAGAGGCAAGATACTGGTAACTAGAAGGGACATTTGCCTCTTTGGGAACCTGGGAGCAGAGGAAGGAAATGAGTAAGGGGAAAGAATCAAAAATTCCTTTTTGGGGGAAATTTTGGTTTGTTTTTATAAAGTCTCACTGGGTGTTTATTTGACCTTTCTGCCTGGCGTAAAGGCTACTGTCCTTTAAAAGCTGATGAAAGGTAGGGGGTGAATTTGAAATACAATAAACTATGTCAGATACTGCTCTCTTCAGGAAGTCCATGATCCCACAAGGAGCAAATGGGTGTGTGAGTGAGTTTCTGCCTGCTGCAGACTCCCATTTAAACCAGTGGATGAAAAGGAAAGCATGTGCTAAAGACTTTGCAGTTGTTAGACATCTGAAAAAAGCTCTATTAATAAACCAAGGGGTCATTATATATTTAATGGAGGCCAAGTTCTCTGTGACATGTACTCAAGTAAAATGTATTGACTTTGCTGAATGGCTCTGGTGGATGAATGTCCCTTCCTGTCTGTGGAGCTGAAGACCACAAGACCATGCAAGATACTACCAGATGTTGCAGAGCTGGGGCATCCTCTGTGCAGCTCCTTATAAGATATGAATGAGATGAATTAGGGCTGCTCTAATGTCCCCTTGGGCTCTCTTCCCATGACACATTAGTGGGTTTATCGTGATCTTGATTTAACACCACAGAGAGTTGCCTTCAAGAGGCTCCTGTTAAACAGAGCACTGGTGGTCTGAGTTTTGCAGCCTGGTGTTCAGTAAGCAATGTCCAGCATCACCTGCTTTTCTAGCTTGTTCAGAGGGTTTCACCATGTTTGATTCAGAGGTATGAGAATTGATCCTGGCTTGTGGTCAGATATAAAAAGTGCTGAAACTGCCAAGGTGGGGAATTGCAGAAGCCCCAGCACATGGTGTTCACATTAACATGTGTTTGTACCAGCTTGAGAGAGGTTCTCTCTAACGTTACTCTCTGTTGTAGACAGAACTGGTGGCAAACTTTGCACAGCTGTAAGTGCCAAGACTGCTATACAGCAAAAAAAAGAGAGACCTCCTGAAAGTAACAGCTCAGTTCCCTGGCCATCCCAAAGCAAATGAAACTCGGTTTGTATGGGTTGTACATGACACTGTTGATACTGCTGGCCATAGTGTGCGTTTACTTGTCCAGCCCAGGGCAATCATTTTTATATACATCTTTGCATTATTTACTCTCATAGAGACCTAATGTATTTATCATTTTCTCACCATGTCTGTTACCCTCTGTGTTTTTCTCTCTCTTCTCAGGTGTTCTGTGTCTCAGATCTGAGCTCTATCCCATCAGCCTTTGTACTAACAGTCTCTGAGGCTCCTGGTTTACCCATAACGCATCCTTTTCTCTTTCACTTCTCTATTTCACCAAAACGTCTTCCTAAACCTACAATCTTCCTACAGGCACTTTTTAATTTACCCTTTGAACTTTGACATTACTACACCAACTTAATTCTTCCTTTGAAGGACACTTGCCCCGTTAGTAAATGCATGGAGGTCTCGTATGTGGACTCTTGTTTGAAAAGTTCATATTGTTTGCTTTTGTATATGAAGACTCTTCAAGTCTGCTTTTACTGGTGAGACACTTGCTGTAGCCTTGCAGCTTTCACCCCGCTGCAGAAGAGTGCTGACAATATTTGGTTCCTACGTTACAACAGATACCCCAACCGCCAAAATGGCCTTGAGACCACTCATGAGGACAATTTTTGGCGTGTTTTTGGAGAAGCTTTGGAGGATTTGGAAACATGCGGCCAGTCTGAACTTTTGAGGGAGATTGAGGTAAATCACTATCTGAATTTGCTGCTGACCTGACTGTTTTGCTCTTTCCGTGAGTGTTAGACCGTTTCCCCAGATCTGTTACTTGCCCGTAGCATCCCCAAGCTGCGGGTGGGGTGAAGAAGGGTTCGGGTTTAATTCACACCAGGCTTTGTGCTAATGGGTAACTCTGCCTCATTAGACAGCTGCTTGCGTGTGCTCTTGCCCTGAGCCCGTGTCTTGCCCGCCAGGAGCTCCACGCCCTTTTCACTAACTGTTGCTGGCTAATAATCTTCACATGACTGTTGGCAAGCCTTCCCTACCCAACTGTAAACCCTCTCCTTGGAAAGATATTGTCTGTCCAAAGCACTTGAAGGCCAAGCAAAAGGAGCCCCACAGACCCCCACTGGGACTGAAGCCTTGGCTTGCTTCAAGTGCAGACAGCACACGTATCTTGCATTCAGCTGTCACTCGGCCGGAAACTGTTTTAGTGAAATAGGTAATTGGAAGCTTTTCAGCCAGCCTTCCCCATGGAAAAATCTGAGAAAGTAATTGCTTCCTGCAGAAATAAAGGTGTTTCCTCTCTTCACAAACCACTTTCTCTTTTCTTTATCCAAAATGCTTTGGAGGTCATGTTATTGTGTCCGGTTATAGGATGAGGAGCCTGGATTTCTAAGTCATGGGATGCAAATAAAGGCCCCCCTTGAGACTGTGAGCAGCAGGAAGAAACCTGCCTGGCAGAATGGGGCCTGTGCTGCTCCCTTCCCTAGTTCAGCTCCTACAGCCTGAATGAAGGAGGAGGACCCCATGAGACCATCTCTCCCTGTGCCTTCCAGGTGCAGAGGACTGGAGAGAACTCACTGGGTCATGCCCTCCACCACTCCCAGTGGGACAGGTTTTATGTACAGTTGCATATTGCTGAGGCTTCAGAGAAAAAAAAAGGCAACTTCTGACTAATTGAAGGTCGAAAAGGAAAGTCCTGTTTTGGTTTGTATTGTGACAAGGGACTTGCTAATTGTCCTTTCCTCCTTGATCCTTAGCAACTGTAAGTGGAGGAGGAAATCTCAATTAAATTCATTGTGCTGAAGCATGGAATGCTGTTTTTATTATCTTAACTGCTTAAGAAAATGCTGACTTAAAAAAACGCCAGAGTACACTCAAAATCCCAAATCCCCAGCCCTCCCAAACTATAACTTTTTCCCTTGATCACTTATTTCCTGGATGTGAATGTATTTAGAAATGAGTTTAGGCAGCTGCTCTCAACCTTTCTGAACTGTTGTTGGCTGCTTAAGAGAAAGTACCTCTCTGAAATGATGCATAAATATTGCTTTTCTGCTGGCGTCTAAATACAAAAGAAGGGATTTGTTGGACTCTCTTTCCTTTTCCAGGGATCTGTGGTGCAATTGCTGTTTTATGCTGTTTGGAACTTTGACAGTTATAGAAATGTTTATAAACATGTAAAGGAATCTTATTGAAACCTAATACACAGGGTTTCTGTGTATTAAGCACATTCCTAGAATATTTTGAAAGTTTTGGGGTCAGAAGGGAAGTGCTCTGTTTTTTAGCAGGAATCTGTTGGGTTGAACTCCCCTTTTATCACATACAAAATACTACTGATCCATTCCTCCCTCTCCATGTGCTCAGCCTTTGTGAAGTGTGCTCGGTGATCTGCAGTGCTGATTGGGGCCTTTGCTGTATTTCAGCATTCTTAGCCCCAGCTCTCAGACTGCTGTGATTTTATGACAGTCAGAGATTTGATTTGCTTGTATTTTTTAAAAAAATTGGCCCTTTATGCTTCGCTTTTGAAAAAGAAGAACCATGCAAGGTGACCCATGATAGCCTGGAAACAGGTTCACACACAGTAGGAATCCCCTTCCAGACTATGAGTATGGGAAGAAACAGGGTTTTCCCAGTAAAGCATGTGTCTCTGCTTTGCTTTGAGGGCAGCCAAGACATGGGAAAAATAATGCAGGGCAGCCACAGGCTGGAGAAGTCTGGAATTGCCCTTTTTGCTGCTTGCACCAAACCTAAAGGTTATGGAAAGACTTTATGAAATTGCTTATGATGCTGCAAGGGGATTTAAATGCCTTGAAGATGGAGAAGGAGTCAAATGCTGTTGGGTACTGGTTGCTTTTGTTATTTGCAGCCTGTGGGGGAGGGCAGTGGCATGGTGTGCACAGACCTTTCTGTTCTCCCTGACTCTGCAGTGCTGGGACAGCACAGCACAACATCCTGGGAGCTGAGGCTGCCCGAGGGCAGTGACCAAATGTACCCTGGTTGGCTGTGCTGTTGTTTGTTAGTGTGCATTTCAAGTATGTGGTAAGTCAGTGTCCTTCCAGCATGTAGGTGTTTGAGTTTTGCCCAAGCTTGAGCTGATCAAATCATATGTGAAGACCTGAAAAGTGCAAAACTGAAAGGTTTTCTGTATTTCATCCAACCCTTTTTGAGATAACATGGGTAGTGCTGGCATTTTCCTACTGCCACCATAATTCACTTTATTTGCCTTTGTTCCATCTTGGAGCAAAGAGCTGGAGGGTCTTGATTAGAGATTCAGTTGGTTGATATTTCCCCTGGGCACAGAAGCAATTACTCTTTGACTTGTCACATTTAGTGTTGAAGAATTTTGCTGTCTGCTCCCTACCTTTCCTTTGATTTCATCTACCTTTTGGCATTTATTGGGACTGCAGACCCTTTGAGCCTGAACTTTGAAATTACAGGTTTCGTTATGCTGTATAAATGGACTCTATGACCTGGAGCCAGCTGAGGTTCCACAGACTGGATTCTTGACTCTTTCGTTAGCTTTGATCAATGTAATCTCATTAGTGAAAAGCATTGCCAAATGGAGTCAAATCTACTCAGGGGCATCTTTTAATGGATGCTATCAAGGATGACCAGGTTTAAATACTACTTAATTTCATATTTTTAACTCAGTTTTGCTCAGGGACAGCTCCTATTTAGTGACAGATAAAATCCTAATTTTTGTGCAGAACTGGCCTCAGAGGAGCCCCAGGCATGGACTCCCCTGGGCCATTGCCAGCACTGTGTGATGCTGGAGGGGAGCTGCAGCCTGCAGAGGTAGGCTGGAGAACCAGGCAGACACTGGTTCCTCTGGGAGCTCCCTGAGAATATTATATTCATCCTTCTTGACTGTCAAGATGGCTCATGCACAAGATGAGGCCTGCCTGGCCCTGTTTGTGTAGAAGGGGTCATGGAAAAATAAGGCAATGCTTCACAAATGCTTCCTTCTGAGATTTAGCTCCCTGTTGGGGTGGGGGTGGAGGGCACAAAGTGGCTCAGCCATAGACCTGGAAGCAGGCTCCCGAGGTCTGGGAATGGCTCTTACAGCCAACAGGAAGAGCTTCTTGGTACTTATTTTCTGATTAGTGGGAGCAGTGGTGCCGCCGTGCTGGCTGTGACGCTTTGGCGGCCGCGTGGTCCGTCTCTTCCTACTGCTGACTCAGCAGAGTGACGTTGTGCCCTCGCCCTGCAGGCGTCCATCATGACAGGGAGCGTGCACAACCTGGGCCTGGAGGGCAGCAAGCTGCTCCTGGACTCTGTCAACCCCTCGGGAATGAGCCCACTGAGGAAAGCCAACTCCAGCTGCAGCGACGGACAGACTGAGGGCAGCAGCTCCCCTGCCAAGAAGAACGAGAGGAACCTGGACATGAAGAAGATCGAGAAGGAGATGCAGGAAATCATGTCCCCGACCCCCCTTGAGTTTCACAAGGTTTGTGTCGCCAAGCGTGGGTGTAACTGTGGCACTCAAGGGTTAAAGCTGTAGAAGCTTTGCAACCTTGTAAAAAATCTGCTTTGCTCAGAGGGACACCCAGAAACTGGTCATTGTTAAAGCTGGCCCTCACCAAGGTCTGCAGCAAAGGTTTCCAGAAGGTCAGATTAAGATGAAGGAGCTCCATCAGAAGAGTAATGGGATTTAGCTGCCATGATTCAGCAGGATTCAAAACTGGGCTTTGCTATTTCTCTTTATATATGAGATTTTCAGGTCCTTGTGTTTTGGAGTTTGTTAACTGGTGCTACAGATAAAAGTGAGAGAGCTCAAAGTATGGCCCCCTGAAGACCCATCAGCTCTTTTCCTGTGGTACACTCCATTTAGTAGGCCACTTCTCAAATAAAAAACGACTTATTTTGCCTCTGCTTCCACTCCACTTCAGTGATGGGATACTGGTTTGATTTCAGCATCCAGCTGAACATAGCCAGTTTAACCATTGTGCAAGGCAACGGTAATTAGAAAAAGTAATTAACTGTAGAAGCTACTGATGTAGAATGCAAGCAGGGAAGGGAGCTGGAGAGGTTTCAAAACTTTGATTGCCTTTTTCTTTCCTAGTGTGACTTCAGAATGAAACCTGCAGTTATGGTAGCTGGAAAAAACAACTTTTTCATGTTTGATCTGCTTTTGCCCTTCAGGGCATGGTAAATGTGTCTTTAAATAAAATTCCTTGGTACCTGAAGGAGGAGAGCTGTGTAATCAGGCATGTTATAGGGTGAATCTTCATTCTGCTGGAGCATCTGGTGTTGGCTGTGTTTGGAAATGAGGTTGAGGCCAGGTGGGATGCTCCTGTGAGTCATCCTGAGCATTGTCCTTCTCCAGGACTACAGATCCCTGAGGCTCACCCAGCCAGGAGCACAGTCATGGTGTGTGAGCCATGGGAGAGATTCAGTCCCAGTTCATGGGAGGCAAGGGGAGATTTTGGTAGTGTTGGGTAATCAGTTGTCCCTGGTTCCCAATGTTACCCCATGGCAAGACACACTTCCAACAGTGCTCTCCTCCTTTAGACAAGGCCAAAGCATGATGTGCCCAAGGGAAGGATGATGAGGTTGCCCATTTCTTGTGCTCAGAACGTCAGCACTTACTGTTGAGAAATTTCTGAAAAGGACTTGTGAATAATACGGAGAATTTTAGATGTTCCGGCTGAGTGATGTATTAAAAATGAGCTGTCTTCACATTTGACTCACTACATTAAAAATTCCGTGAACATGTTGATTTTTCATGTGCTGGTCTGGCACACATGGAGGATACACAGCATAACCTGGGCTGGGGAAGGCGATGCTCCATTAAAAACACTTGTTTGTTGCTCTTTGAGTGAAACATGAGTGCTGTCTGTATTACACTGCTTGTGTTTCCTTCCACATCCAAGCGCGAGGGACTGTCATGGGGTTGGTTTTATGCCAGTTACCAAAGCAGTTCTCCCTGTGATGATGGTGTCAGGTAAATAAGGCTCAGTCTGTGTTAGCTGCTCAGGCTGAGAAAAACCCACCCAGGAGACCCAGAGCAGAATTGCTGTGGGTCTGCACGCATTGCTCATGCTGCTCCCATCCTGGCAGCCCTGTACATCACCTCCTTACTCTGCTACATTGAAACCTGCTTTTTCTCTTTCTGCCTCTCCAGATGACACTCCACAAAGACCCAGAGAGCGAAGACTTTGGATTCAGTTTGTCGGATGGCCTGTTAGAAAAAGGTGTCTATGTAAATATGGTCCGTCCGGATGGGCCAGCAGATCAGTGTGGCCTCAAGCCATATGACAGAGTGCTTCAGGTAATAAATGCAAAATGCAGTTCTGGAGGCTGGGACGGAGTGAATGAGTGGCTGAGAGGAAGAGAGAAGTGAGACCCATCCATGGCAGCACTAACTTTAATGAAAGGTAATAGTTAGCCAACTAGGTGAGCTCTTAGCCACCAACACTCAATGGGACCTGTGTTTTATAATAGGAAATCACTAGGTAGTACCTTCAGGTGGTACCCCATGTGGTACTCCTAGGTTACACTAGTCCAGGGCACAGCCTGTTCTGGCACTGGCCTTTTTGAGCTTGGACAGCTCCAAACAAGCAAAAAGCTGTGTTGCCTCCTTTCCTCACCCTCAGTCCTGTTCCTGGTTTTTGGATGAACCAGACTGTATCAACCAATACGTGTTGCTGTGAAGCCCCTTGTGGAATTAAGTGATGTTCATGGAGTTCTGTGCATGCCTTTGACAACTAGAAAACACATCCTTCAAGCAAGGTATTTTTTATGGATATTTTTCTTTGAAAAATGCTTCATCGGAAATGGCTGATGCAGAAACAGAATAAAAACTCTGGCCAAAAGCACAGTCTGTAATAAATGTGCCCTGGGCACATCGGACTACCAGAGGGACAGAAAAAGCCTGGTGAGTTTTGGAGGTTGGAGAGGAGCTCTGTATGGATGAAAACCAACTATTTCAGCTTTGAGGCAGCTCAAACAGCAACTGAAGGAAATGCAACCTCTATGGAAAAATTACCACCATTTGGAAATGCAGATATTGTGACCATATTTGGAAACACTCAGATGTTTAGTTTTACTAATTTCTAGGCAGGGGTTCTTAGCAGTTGGATTAGAGCCAATACTTCATGTACATCAGGTAACGGAGGACTGGCAGCACTGCGGGGAACATTGTTTAAGCTTGTTACGGTCTCTAGCCAGTTGGCTGCTATACAATTATTCCTTCTCAGCTTCAAATAAAAGATGGTGCAAGAATGAACAAGAAGCTAATTAGGCTCTGGGCTGCCTTTCTGTTCAGTGTTGGATGTGTCGCTTTTTGCGAGTGCCAAGTGCTCTGGGAGGTGTGCCCAAAATCCGAACCAGAGCGGCATGGAGACTTTGGAGACCCTTTTTCCACATGCTGTGCTGCACAGCTCACACCTGTGGGCACACGAGGCGACTGCCATCATGTTGACGTGTGGAGTTGGGAATGAGGGATTGCAGACGTGCTACAGGTGACTCCCCTCAAGAAGCGCAGAGATGCATTGCTGAGGATGCTGCACAGCGCTGCTGATTGTGGGCACAATGACATGCCTGAAGGCCAGTGAAACACCTCATCCCTGCTGTCACAGACCCTCTGCCTCTCGGCTGCATGGATTAACTGGAGCATGGCGTTGCACTAATGGCACTTCTGCACTGGAGCTGCCTGGCTGGCACAGAGCAGGGGCAGAGCAAGCTCGTGGTTTATCTCTGCTTTTCCATGAGTGGGCTAGAAATTGTCCCTCTGCTGTCAGGAGCAGCACTGGGGTCTCTGTGCGGACACCAGCTAGGGTGGGGGGACACTGCTGCTTTCACAGACCCAGCACTGTGGGCATGCATTAATTCTGGGAGGGGGCTTGGGCTGGAAGGGTTGTATGGAGCCAGATATCCAGCCCTTACCCAAAGAAGGAAGCAACACCTGGCCCCAGGAGTTATGTTCACTCCAAAGGTGTATGGGAAATTCCTTTCTCCTTTACCTGCTTCCCAGCCCCGAGCCATTTGCCAGCCTGCTCCGTCCCAGAGCTGTCATGGCACCAAGCTCAGGTGTTCTGGTAGCTGTAGGCAAGAGAGCTGGGGTGGTTTCTCCAGATAACCCAGCCTAGAAATGTGCTTGAAGGTCTGCAAGAGCCAGCAGTAACTGCTTTCACTGCTGAATCCTACAGAGAGAATTTGCAGCTGCCTCCTGAGCCCACATGAAATGCATCCAGACTCCTGTGAAATGAAGGATATAAATGGGGAGAAGGGAAGCAGAAGCTGTTCCGTATAGTCTGGGTTTACTTCTGGCTGAGCTGGAAAATGGTCGCCAGCAGCCTTAGGGCTTTATTTGTTTTCTAGGTGCTGAATACTTGGCACCACAAATTTAAGGCCTGTAAAAGGCATGATGGCAAAAACAAAAATGGAAAATGGCAACATTTTCTCTATAGGCTGGAACAGGAGAACTGGTTTTGAGCCCTGCAGTGTTTAATACTTGTAATACTGCCCCAGGCACTGGGGGTCAGGGTTCATGCCTGGCCCAGACTTTTTTTTCCCCTTCCTCAATCCGTTACTGCATCATTTCTCAGCTAAGCACGGATGCTCATTCTGAAGGGGTGCTTCTGCTCTGCTGTATTATGAACCTGGAATCAGGGCCCCCCAAGAGTTGTGTGTTTTTTCCAGCTGGGGTTTAGCACTAATCTTGCATTTGCTGACTAACAAACATGATCTTTCTGTTGTTCCTCCCCATGGCACGCCCTAAATCCATCCCGGCAGGTAAACCGCATCCGAACGAGAGACTTTGACTGCTGTCTGGCCGTTCCCTTGATTTCAGAGGCTGGAGATAAGCTGGACCTGGTGATTAGCCGGAACCCCTTGGCACTGGCTGCCAACGCTCCCTCGGAGGGGAACAGAGAGCTCCCGGTGCAGGTGCCCCGCGGCGCCGAGGTCAAGGCAAGTGTCCAGACGCTCTGAGCAGCGGGAGCAGAGCAGATGGTGCCTCTGCTGAGCTCTTGTGGTATTTGGGGTGTTTTTCCTGGTTTTTTGCACCGGTATTTGTAAATGTTGTGTGTACCATAACCTGCAAGTGGGGAGGTAGGTCTTCAGTGAGCCTGTAGACCTCCAAATATTGCTGGGAAGGTCAGAGCTGGGTGTGCACCTGGGGCTGTGGCAGTGACGGCAGTGGGACAAACTGCTGATGGGAGGAAGGAGCATCCACAGCCATCCCCCATGTCAGGGCATCCCCCTGTGCTCCTGCCATTGAGTGTGCAGGGTCCTGCCTCAGACATCCTCCTCACCCCGAAAGGCCTTGGCCATCCTACAAACACACATGGTGCTATTATGTTCTTTGTTTGCTCAGTTAATCGCATACAGCAGGACTGAAATGCCTTTCCTTTTATGTTGTGCCCAGCTCCATCCTTTCAACACTCCTGGCAGATCAATTCCTGCAGCCCTTTGCACTCCCGGTGCAGGGCTGTGGAGAGAGCTGTTAAAAGACACTTCAAAATGTGCTCGTGAGTGGCTAAATGCAATTCTTGTGCAAAAATTGGTGTTTGCAGCTGTCTCCTGCCAGCCCCGTCCACACTCCCCGCCAGATCTGGCTCGCCCTGTGATGGGATGAGGCACCTCGTGTGGCTGATTCCCATGAGCAGTGTTGTTACCTGTGCTCAGTAGTGACTACAGAGTAGAGGCCATACCCAAGGCTAAAGGCCTTGAGTACCTGCCTGAATCCCCCTTGTTTGTCTGAGCTTTATGGAGGTCTCTTGCTTGCAAACCTGGCCTGTGCCTGGAATTAGATAGCAGAATAGCGAAATTCCCAGGGCTGCCCCTGATGTTTTGGATCAATGAAACGTTGCTGTCTCCCCCGAGGCAGAGGCATGACAAGCCCTTGGTTGGGTGGTGGTTGTGTCCTGTGTCCCTGTGGGCTGGGTGGTGTGTTCCCCTTTGCCTGTAGCTGGCCTCTCGTAGCCCCGCAGCTGCTCCCGTCCCGCCCGAGAGCCCCCGGCCCTGCGTGGCAGAGGGGCTGTGATGTTTGCATTGCCTGCCCTCTTTCCCATACTAGCACTTTATGATGATGTTCGTGTCCTGGTGGCAGCGTGAGGCCGGTGTCGCTTTCCCCGGGAAGGCCTGGGCAGTGGAGAGGAGCGGAAGAGCTCACTCAGTCGGATACGGCAGCTCCGGAGCCCACTGCCCCCTTTCCCTGCTTGCCCTTGCAGTTCCTCCCTCCCCACCTGCACGCCAATGGTGTGTGGAGGTTGTTGGGTGGGTGTACAGCACGTGTGTGTCGCTTTGCTGAGCCAGGACTCGTCCCCACACTGTCTGTCCCCGGCATCCCCTGTGACAGCACAGCGTATCCGGGTGTTTCCTCCAGGCCGGCCCATCCATCTCCTTGTTGTTGTAGCCATTTTCTCTTTGAGTATGCAATATCCCATACCATTGCTGCCACACCTAGATAATGTGCCATAATTGATACTGTGGAGCATTGACAGTGCAGCCGAAAGTGTTTTTATATGCAATATTCTGAGCAGCGGAAGCTCACTGGGGCTTCTCATAGGTTTTTAATGAAGACTTTTATTAAAGGCTTTAAAAAAAAAAAAAAAGGAAGAAGAAAAACTTGGTCCTTGTATCCCTTCCTATGCATTTTGAATGAGATGAAGATGAAATGCATTACTTAAATGTGTATTTTTATCCATATATTAGAGTGTATTCCTTGTAAAGTATTTTTATATGCTAATTTTCTTATGTATCTATGAAAGCACAATATTTAAAAGTACAGCATTTCAAAGAATATTTTAGTCCTGTTTTGGACCTATTTGTAAATCTCTGTATTTAAATGGGATTGGAATGACTTTGACTTTTTTTTAAAATTAAATAAAAGCAAATGAAATGCGTTTGTTTTGGTTTGTGTCGCTTTCTGCTGGAGGATGATAGTGAGGCAATGCTTTGCTTCCAGCAGCATTTTAACTTGCATGGGAACCCCGTTTGTGAGACACCTTGGAGGACGAGGGGGAGGCCACGCAGAGGGTTTTGCTGGGAGGCCACTGCTCGTAGGGCTACTGATGTAGGGCTGGGGTTGTCCTTTGCTGCCCACCATAAGTGGTGGGACTTGAGTCGCTCCCCTTCCTGTGCCCATGGAGGCAATTTTTCTGTAGCTGTTGACAGGAAGAGCTGGAGATGCTCAAGCATGTGGTTCCAGCATTGCCTGCAGCTTTTCCACACTGGGAATCTTGGCTTGAAGCTGGGCTGCTCCATGACAAAACACTGACGCAGCAAAGCACGTGGCAGCCGTGACAGGGCAGCATTTGCAAAGCTGTGGTTAATCCCTGGGGATGGCTTAGAAAACTGCTGGAGAATGATGTGCTGGCAGGAGATGTCCCATCTGGTGCTCAGAACCCTGCAGCTCCCGTAGGGTGCCTTGGGGTACCATGGTAGCCAAATTACCCCACCTCTGAAACCAGAAATCCCAAGAGATGACTGCCACGAACCCAGAACACAGCTCCTTGTGTCCCTGCATCAAGGATTTCTTCCCTGGGCTCCCACTGTGGGCAGCATGGGCTGGAATGCTCCCTGGGTAAGGCTATAGGGAATCTCTGCTCACCAGCACAGAGAGGGTGAGCTGGATTTTGCAGCCCTTCTTGACCAAGTGGGTAATGCAGGAATTTTCAGAGACTGAGCAGGGTATAGGAATGCTCCTGGTTTGACTGGGGAATCATTGCCATGCAAACAACCCTTATCTGCCATCTCTGGCTGCCCTCCTGGGGCGAAGACTTCAGAACAGGGCCCTGCACCGGGGCCTTGCCAAAACCATGTGGAGCCAACCGAGGCGCCGGGGCTGCAGGAGGCTGAGTGAGCACCCATGGAATGTGAGCCTTGGGGCTCAGTGTGTGTCCAGGGCTTCTGTGTGTGTCCCAGGTAAAAGGTTAGAAAGGAGCTGCTCCCTGGGATGTGCCTCAGTGGGCAGCACATCCCCCTGCTGGGGTCACTTCTCATCCCGGGGGCCTTGCCTGATGGGAGCAGCTGCAGCCCTGGGCAGGTGATGGCCACCAGGGCAGGTGGTCAAAACCCTTCAGCAGCAGCTTGTGGCACTTCGTGGCTTTAAAAATTTCCTGTTTATTTATTTTATTTTAAGTTGAGGCACACTGCAGTTGCTGCCTGTGCTCTTACAAGGCTGCTTAGCCCAGGCATTGCAGTCTGTGCTGATGAGAGGAGAAATGCCTGACAAAGTCCTCAATCACACCCAGCAAAATAACCAACCAAGCCAAAAAACCCCAGCTAAAGACAGCTGTGGGACTGATCCTGGGCATGGGGTGCTGGAGGCTCAGCAGTGATACTCAAATGTTTTATTTTCACAAGGAGTAGCCACCTACGTGTTGGTTTTTCTTTCCCTACCTCAAATCAGGACTTCAAGAATGGACACTCTGGTTTAACCTCCATCTGTTTGACTGAAGAGGCCACCAGCAAGTTTGAAATAACCAGTCTCATACACCAGGAAAATAAATGTTGGGGTGGGCTTTTTCCTTTCTTTTTCTACCTGTTGGGTGTTTCCTGGTGTATTTGAACTCTCACAGTAGTGGTGCCATGCATGGGCTGGGCACTGGCTGGTGAGAAATGGCTTTCTTTTGCATCACTTGGGGTTTTTTGTTTTGTTTTTTACCTCTTTCATGTGCTTTGTTCTGGTTTTTTTCTTTCCCTCACCCCATTTTTTTAACCTGTTAATTTGTCTGTATCCCAACCCATGAATTTTTGCACTTTTACCTTTCTGACTCTCTCCCCATCCCACTGGATGAGGGGGTGAGTGAGTGGCTGTGTGGGGGGGCTGTGCTGCCAAACACGGTGAAACCATGGAAAATGTGCACTTAGATAGTGATTACACATATTTTATATATATAGTATTTTATAAGGACAAAAAACCCCCACACCAACAACCCCAAAATAAGTAATAGGTTTAAAGGAAAAACTGAGCCACTCAAAGACCAAAAAAACCATCCAAGAGCATAGCTGGTTTATAAAGGAAAGTTTTATTTTCAGTTATAAGGTGATTACAAACTCATCTAAAAAAGCAAAGATGACTTAAAAATATCCATATACATTTTATTTATCTAAAAAGCAAAACAGAAACTGCAAAATACAAACATTTACCATATACACAAAGGCAAGGGGGTTTTAGGATTAAATTACACTCCAGGATTTTTTTCAAATACAAATATTCCGTTTTGGAACACACAAAAATGTTTTAAAATGTTTTAAAAATATTTTTAAGGTTTTTTTTCTTTAAAAAAAGTTCAGATGACATTTTTAAGGAGGCCATCATCGCCCTCGCCTCCTCGCTGTATGTGCTACTCATTATCACATTACTGTAGTCACAGTTGCTAGGAATTTAAATAATTAAAAAAACACCACTGTTTTTTAGCCCAATACATCAAACAAGATGGACCACCTCTTACAATGTGAAGTCCCTGGCAACATTATCAGGTAACAATCACAACATTACACTGGAGAAAAACAACATCCTACTGAACAACGAGCACTTCAGAACAGTACTGGGATGCTGTGATGCTGAGAGACCAGCGCTGGCTTCCAGGACAGGAGCAGGTCATGAACTAACTCAACTTGCCCCCTCAGGTTTTGTTTTTTTTATCAGCCTCTCAACAGAATTTTGCCACTGTTTGGTTTGGTTTTTTTTTCTTTTTTTTTTTTTTTTTTTTTTTTTTTTTTTTTTTTTTTTTTTTTTTTTTTTTTTTTTTTTCTTTTTTCATTTTTTTTCTTTTTTTTTCTCTATATATTGAAAAAAAAAAATCAACTCTTTCTAACATCTCAGCTGCAGAAGCAGGTACATTTAGGAACACTGTGTATTGTGCTCACTGTGCTACAGGGCTGAAGCCTTCCCCCACAAAT
Organism: Ifrita kowaldi; assembly: GCA_013398055.1. Taxonomy (NCBI): domain Eukaryota; kingdom Metazoa; phylum Chordata; class Aves; order Passeriformes; family Cinclosomatidae; genus Ifrita; species Ifrita kowaldi. The sequence goes on along the minus strand of VZRS01011458.1, from coordinate 236,283 downwards.
GCACACACACACAGCATGTGCACAGCTCCTCAGCATCAAGTTTCTTTTTTTTTTTTAATAGCTTTATTTTTCCCATTATTTCTTCTGATTTCTCAAGTCAGACCATGTTTTCCCTGCACTGCAAAAAGGAAGGTGAGCAGCACCATCCCGCTGTGCACTGCAGAGCCACGGGGAACAAGCCTCCAAAACTTGCTCCTTTAAAATTCTCTTCAATTTACCTTACTCCTAATGCTCGTGGTAATTAAATTCTGACACTTTTACTGATTATTGCAAATGAAGACACAGCAGCAATACAAAAAGGCTGTGTCTGCTCTGCCATTCAATTGCCCAGCATTACAAGCAGGGTCAGGCTCTTTTCCAGTCACAAACCCTGTCACCAAAGTTTTCCACCTTTGATGTGGATGGGTGGGTGATTTGTTTTCTTAAAATTTTCAACCTGTGAAACTTTGAGCTTGTCCCTATTTTTGGTGAAATGGTGTCTCAAGGTATTTCTGTTCTTGTTTTAGGACATGGGTAAATTGAAATCACCAATTCCCAATGACAACTGGAAAAAAACCACACAAAGAATGTGACTTTTTCTGTTTATTTTTTAATACAAACAAACAAATTGAGATTTTTTTTTCAGAGAAGCATTGTCCATGTACTCATTTTTTTGGGCTGGCAGAAAAGAGCCACAATCTGGTGGAGGGTGTGGGGCTGGATCAGGCAGTTCTCCAGTGGGGGCTGGTGCTGGTTATACTCAAGTCTCTCTTGAGCAATCTCTCCTATTGACTCAAATTGACCACTAATACCATAAGAAAATTTTTGTGACCGAAATATGGAGCTCAGGGCACCTCTTTTGCACTAGTTCAAGGGTTTCTTAAATGTCAAGTGTCATCAAATCAACTAAATACTTTGCTTCTTAAGCTTATCTTTGATTATAAGAAATAAAACAAGCTACCAGGGTCTGACAGTTCCTGACCTTTGCTCATGCAAATATACAAATACACAACTACACGTCAATCCTAACCACAAGGCTTTGGATGCTGATTTTGGAGAAAACAAGTCCAGGGCAGCTGCCTGAACCCACACCACACCCAACCTCCCATGCCAGGAGCCATGTGGTGCCTGCAAGGAGCCAGGAGAGCTTACGAATCCAACCTTAAGGCTCCTTGGAGGGGCCGTGGTCCAGGATTTTGTTATTACTGTCCCTCTTCCACCACTCCCATTTAGGAAAGACCATTTGGACACCCTGGCAGGTTGGCTCTTTGCAGGCAAGTGGTGCCTAAACCTCCTCAATCCTCATCCTGAACAGCTTGGCAAGATTTACACACATGAATTGCAGCCTAGGAATAGAAGCAATGTCCCCACTGTGTGCGTGCATATGAGGGTGGAAGATTTCATCTACTAGTCTACTTAAACACAGATTTATTTTTATTCTTTTTACTGAAAGTGAGCAACTTCCATTGAATCTCCTTGGAAATGATGTCAGGGTCATCTTTCTTCCAAGTGTACTTGAGCTGCTTAACTAACTTGTCCACTGCATTCAATGCACAGCTTATTTAACATTTTATATACATTATGCCTCCATGAGTGATCCTGCAGGGACCACAAGACATGGAAGCTAATAATCAGTTATTCAAAAATGTTCAAATCCTTCTCCCACGGCCGGAAGTTTGCCATTGATGCAACAAGTGGGAGCTTTGAACCCAAGTGTGACAAGCACAACCTCAACAAAACAGAAAGTCTCCTTAGCAAATAAAAACAGACCAGGAGGAGACTTGGAAAAGATCTATTGAATGGAGATGTCCATGTGTCTTCAGATCTACTTGAGTTATCTAACGCTGAGACAAAGAAGAGGAACCAGGAGCATCTGCAGTTGGGAAAGGAGGATTGGGCTGGAAACAGGACTGGAAACAGCTGCAGGAGGTGCTGTCCTGGCGGCGGCAATAAAAGCTCTGCTGATGTTGTTGGGGTTTTTTTGGTGTTACAGCAACTGCAAGGCTGCACTCCCCCCCCCTACTTTTCCTCATTTCCCCCTCTCCCCAAGAACAGCAGTGAAAATCAGCTTTGCTGAGCTGTTCCAGCAGATTATTCCTAACTCCCCTCCACCCCTAATTCCAGGAGCTGTGCTGCTGCTGCGGGGTGGCCACCAGCACTGTTCTAGATGGCAAATACAGCTGCCAGGCTTTTGTATTTTCATTTACATCACAAGAACAAATCCATTGTGGACCTACTATCTCAAACTTTAAAAAGGACTTTTCTAAGTGTGTGGATCTGTTTGGACCAGATGAAAAGGAAAGCTATGGATGAGAAGGAAAAATAGAATAATAACAACAACAATAACAAACCAGTTCTATTTATGAAATCATACTGTTTAAACATTGAGATACAGACTACTGGTAAAGTCCCTTACAATAGATGCTCATTCAGAGAGATCATCAGTAGTGACAGGTGAACTGAAAAGGTTTGGAAAATTAAGAAAAATAACAAACAGGTCAGAAAAATCTCATGGGGAAAATGTTCCCCTTTACATTTCTACTATCTCTTGGTTTCAGTTCAACTGGAAATAAATACTGCTGAAACTCTGCTGTTTTCAAGCCCAGAAGACCCCATGAATACAAAGGTACATGAAACATGAAAACGTGTGCATTTTGTCCTGGTTTATGCCGGCTTATATCTCAGGGATCTAGTCCTAAAGATCTCATGCCAAAACTGCACTGTTTTCCCTAGATCCAAACCAGTTCATCTATAACTAGTCATGATGCTTTAACATAGAGTTCCTCATTTACACAGAACAGGTAAAATAGGTCGTAAGAGTTTAAACAAGTAAATATAGGAAAAAAATCAGTTGTCTTTGCAGTCAAAATAGGTAGAAAACACAAACTTTTTTTAAAAATTATTTTTTAATAAATTTGGCAGAGGATCATGTTGAAATGCAAATTTATCACCAAGAAAAGTTTAGAAATCTGATAAAATCTTTAGGTAAAAACCCCAAACTGTAAAAATGCAAATGTGCTCACTGGAACTCAAACCCCAGATAAAACAAGAAGAATTAAGTACATTTTTTTCTGTTGTTGGGGGAGGGAGGAGGGGAGAGGGGAACTGTTTTCCAGAAGCAATGAATTGTTGGCTCTTGGTGAGTCCCAGCCCTCCCTTGCAGTCGTGCTGCAGAGCACAGCAGGGCCAGGGAAGCTGACACAGAGAATCTTCAATGAGGTTGTTGCATATGTGTGAGACCTTTTCACTTGGAACATGGAAGCGACTGATTTGAATGGCACAGTTTGTATCGAAATGGGGCTGGGTTCTATTCTCTGGTGGTTGTACTTTGAAAGGTGTAGTATTATCCCTCTGGTTCTTCCCACAAAGACGCTCTCCACAACACGGGAGAGGCCTGAGCACCCAGCTGACTTGCTGGAGACATCTTTGATGTAGCCAAACCATTTTTTTCCCCTAACTAAAGCTTGTCTCAGCTCTATAGCACAAAAGTCATGTGCAAACTACATAATCTCAAACACAGTTGTACGACAATGTACGTATACAAAAAAAAGAAATCAAGTTTCATCTGCGCTCACAAAAACCTTTAATTTAGACCCCCCTAACCTTCTACTCCCTCTTCACCCATGCCTGTTTTCTGCAGACACTGATTGTAACTCAAAAATGAGAGCCCAAGCTGAAGCCCACTAAGAGAGTTATCTTTGGTTACATTTTCTTGCCTTTGATTGTTAAAAAAATAAAATTGCTGTATGCATGTTTCTTTATTTTGGGCACATTTGATGACACCCACTGGCTCTCAGAATCCCTCCCGTGACCTTGGATGGTTTCTGCCCATGGCCCAGCAAGTGTCATTTAGGTGTTTGCTATCTCCAGCAATGCAAAAGTTTCCTTTGGAAGTCTCATAATACAGCAACCAGAAAAAAGAAAACACAATTCTACCATGACTGGTTTTGTTGCTGCAACTCAGGTCTCTGTTGTAAAAGTATCTACAAATTCAAACTAGAAAGATTTGGAAGTTATGGATGCAGTGATGTTTTTCTTCAATTAGTAATTATTTTGGTCCATCTCTTAGTTTTAAATCTCCCCGTTTCTGTTACAGGGAAACCAACAAGTTAAGAAATATTTGTGCTGCTGTGGCCAGTTAGCCCACGGGACAAGAAAAAATAAAATAAAACTACTGTGTAGGAATGTTAAGAACCGTTTATGTTCCTGTTTAATTAAATGAAAAACTCTGTCCTGACAGACTAAGCTGACAGCAGAATAAGCACATACGAACTCTGTTTTTATCAAGCATTTCTTCTAAATACCTTTGGATAGACTACCTGTGGTACCACAAGAGAAAAACTCTCTTCCTCTAATACAATGCCCACAAGACAAGGCTGAGTTTTGCTGGAGAACCTGTTCCCAGCACAACCTGCTCAAGTTAAAAAAAAAAAAAGAAAAAAAAAAAGAAAAAGGCGTTTGCCCATGTTTTGGACAATTTTCAGGGATCCAATTCCCCACAGAAACATTCACCTGCACTACGTGAAGTGGAACCCCCGTTCCTATACTCCTTGTAGTGGTTTCTCTGCTCTTCCCAGTCTCACCTGGAATGGTACCCAATTCCTTCTGACCAATACAAAATATTTCAGTGTTACCTGTTCCCTTTGCTTTAATTTGAATTCCAAAGAGCCCTGTTTCTTCAGTAGGTAAAATTCATAAATATGTTTGCCACCCTCCAGCCCTCCTAAAAATAAAATAAAATAGAATAAAATAAAGTAAAATAAAATAAAATAATGTTTTAATCCAACAATGAGCAAGGAGACTGGGGGCTCTAGGACCACTACTGTTATTTAGTAACATGGGACAAGGGACTCACTCAGTCCTTTTGTCTGTTCCTCCAACAGCAATGACGTCCCTCCCCCAAATAAATAAATAAAGCAAATCCTGGTTACCGAACTTGGAAAAGCATTTTTGAGATACATGGATGAAAAGCACCTGTTTGCTGTGTGATATTATTATCATCATTACTATTATTATTAACAATGTGTCTGTTATCAATACTAGTTACACCAGGTGAGTGGTTTTGTTCCTCCTGCCGGGGATGACCTGGTTTGTGTGTTCACCTCTGGATGGTCACAGTTCAGAAGTGATTCCTTTATTTTCCTGCCCCAAACCAAAGTCCAAATGAGCAAGTGAAGACCTGAAGCACTCAGAGGGCAGGCTTTTCCCCTCTTGGCTGCTCAGTGCTCACCCGTGCTGCCCTGGGGACAGGCTGCCCTCCCAGTTTGCAGAATTCAAGTTTACACCAGTGCCACCACACCAAAATACAGTTTGCTGGAAAACTCAGGAGCAGATACTCAACCACCCTGCTCACACACAAACAGCAGGCATTTCACTTAAGTAAAAAAACCCTCAAAAATTTTAAAAACAACAACAAAAAAAGACTGAACCATGCCAAATCCGGCAAATGCCCTCCTCAAGTTCTCTTCCATCAGTGTGACAGAGTCCCAGTGCTGTCCTTGGGAGGGACAGCCACAAGACTGTTCACACCCAGCTTCTCTGCATCCCTTGCAAACTCTCTGCTCCAGCTGTTTGGCTATATCCTTATCCAGGGACTGCACTAAACAAAGCTATACCCACTCCCTAAAGTGACCCTGACTCCTGTCGTTTACCACAGTTGAACCAGAGGGTGGAAATACTACACCTTTGAAAATTCTCTTGAAACAGCATTTTTTAAAAAAATGTATCTCTCAACAGAGCTCCTTTTGTGTGTTCTGTAGGTTACCCTGCTCCCAACCATACCAGCACCTAAAATTGCTTTCTGAGACTTGAATGTATTGCTGGCAAGACAATCAATTCAAGTGGTAAGGTGTATAATATTTAGAGATAAAGATATATATATTTAAAAAAACCCAATAATAGTAAATTCTTGTAATATGTCTAGTCTGATATGAAAGCTCTCCCTCTACAGAGAGACGTCTGCTGTGATTACCTTACAAAATATTAAAAAAAAAAACACACACAAAAAATAACTTTCTCTGTGAGAAATAAAAATAAATCCTAGTGCAAATATAAAGCTCTGTAAACCTGGTCCTATGAGAATCTATGGTTAGTAAACGGCAGTTAAAGCAGGTTTATCCTCTCACAGAGAGAGCTCACATCATGGTTTCCACAATGATATGAGTTGGCTTGATCAATCCGCCATTCGAAGTTCCATTGGGGCAGAAGGGGGTGCCACTCTCTGTTTCTTTGGACCACCGATTCACTTCCTTGGGGGCAGCCACTGCCTTTATCCTCTGAAAGAGAGAAGGAAAGCAGAGGTGAGATGCCCAGGAGGCCTCTGTGTCTGCACGCGCAGGACGCGCCATTCCAAGGACAGGGACGGCGGCTGTCGGAGACGTGCGCCCACGGCTCTGTAAGGATGTGGGGATCTGTGGAGCCTTCAACTCCCGCTCAGCTGCAGAGCCTGACTGGAGGCAGGGAAGTCAGACAGGAGGGTAGTCCCAGCATTATCCAGCATCCTGCACGTTGGGCTTTCAGTGCTGCAAATGATGGGCGTCCTCCTTCCTCATTTAGAAACAGCTCTGCCTCTCAGCCCAGCCTCCACTGCCAAGTGGTGACTTCTGTCCTACATCTCAGTTCACAAAGGAAGAACTAAATGGCATCTGACCAGTGTTTACTCTTTCCTTCCCTAACATGGTCTTTGAGCTGTGTTTTGGCTGCTTTTAGACTTGTCTCTCATGGTGACAATAGTGACAATGTAGGCAGGAAAATTAACACTTGTGCCCTGGCCACAGCTGAAAAAGACCATTAACACTTGGACAAAAACAAATGCAAGTGTTTGTGCTCTGGGAAATGTTTGGGTTTGGTATTTTTTTAAATTCTATTCTCTTTATGCCTAACCCTAAGTGTCCCACTTTCTTCTCCAAGAATACCCTGAGCTGCATTTAAGACCGACTCGTTAGGCATAAACAAAACTAATCTGAAAACTTAGAAGAGAATTGCTAAGTTTCTTGCTTGCACAGCCTCTACAAACCTTCCACTGCAAGAAAAAAAAATTAGAGGAGCCCACAGTGAACTAAGGGCAAGAGATTTCCTGCAAATCCAAACCCGAGGGAATGTGCACTGTCAAGTCTGAATCAGACCCAAAGTTTTCTAAATACCAGGGCAATCTGGATCCAATGTTTCAGTTTGAAATAAAAGAAACACAAATTTTAAAAGCTAAAAGGTGAAGCCCTCTGTCAAGAGGGCTTGACTTTTATTTAGTCCCCCACAGTGAAGGTCATGTCTGAGAGCCACACAATCCACAGGTGTATCTGAATTTCCCTGAAATTCAATGAGTTTTTACACAACCAGGTTCAACCCAGGTCTCTCTCTCTTTCTCTTTCTTTCTCAGTGATTTTCAGGATAGTGCTTCTGTGTCCCTGTGGACTGGAGAAGGGAAACCTGAGACTCAGAAACACCTCAGTCCTTGAATGTTTGTCTGCATGTGGAGGTAATGATTTGCCAAGCTGGAAGCTGCACAAGTGGGACACGAGTAAAATCACTTGGTGTTTATCTGAGAACAGAAGGCTTTGTATTTGTTCTGTTTGTACTGTTTGCCCAGAGGACAGGTGATCTTTAACAGTCTTATTTGCCCTACCTGGGCAAGGTGGCAGTTTTCCAAGCATTACTTTGCATAAAAAACAACAAGTTAAAGCTCCCTTTTTCCTCTAGACCAACAACTGCTCTTACCTCAATGAGCGACCCATCTGACTGAATGATGCGGATGACCATCACCATAGGGATGCAGATCATGGAGGAAAGGGCAAGGACCCAGCCCAGGCCAATTGCCCAGTCTGGGTATGTGTAGACCTTGTTGTAGGTCAGTGGTTTATACTTGGCCAAAGAAAAGATAAAGCACCCCTGTGGATGAGAAAGCAAAACAGAGTGAGGCTCAAAAAATGCTAAAAGCAGTAGGGCTCTGGTGGTGCCACTGGCCCTGAGGAAGCAGGCAGTGAAAGGCAGAGCTGATGGATACCATATGTACTTTAAACCAATGGGGGAATTGTTCTTCCATTTAAATCATTGGAAGAGCATCTGCATCTGCTTATAGCATCTGCTGTGTGACGACAGAGTGCGAAGAGATGGTGCTGAACAGCTGCAGTGCACTGCCAATCCTTCTCCAGGGCTCAGCTATTTGCTGTATTCTGCAAGATTACCAGGATGTTCTTCCCACCCAATGAAATACTTCAAGCTGAGGTCTGCCTCAGACTGCTCAAGTCTTTTTGTTACAATGGCCTAGCAGTCCTATGTCCTAAAGTAGAAACTGCGCTTTGGAGATTGAGTTTTCTCTTAATGAATGTAGAATTTTGCCAATCCTAGGAAAAATCCACTTAAATGTAGCCAACTGCAATTCGTGCAGGCACAGAAGAGAGTAGAAAGCTGTCATGTTAACAGCTGACATCTGAGAACATGATGTCTTTGAGACGTATGTTGAAGCCTTCAGCTTCTCTTTGCAAATTGAACGCAGCAGCCTTCCCTTGAAGAGAAGCAGTAAGAGGTGGCTTAGCACTGCCAAGCGTAGGACTTGAAAGAGCACAGGTCAGTACTCACCACGCAAAGAACTGGTGTGATCACAATCCAGCTCCATTTCATCCAGGGACCAGGTCTGTATCCAATCATATCCTCAATGGCATCATAAATATTATCAGCGCCTGCACGAACCGAGCAAATAAAAGCCCTGTAAATACTGTAGGATTAAAGCTGCTTTCCTCGGCTCCCCAAGGGGTATTTAAAGGGAAGATGAGGGTGTCAGAGGTATTCTTCAAATGCTATGAAGTCCAAAATGATTTTCTTGAAAAGCCCAAATGTTTGGGGACTCTCTCATGCCACCCCTCCCCTCATTATTTGGCTGCAGGAGTGCAATGCTAATCTCTCCTGCCTCTGTCACACACCCTCTCCTCTCTCCAGGCTCTCACTGAACTTCCCAGAGGGATCACCATTGGAAAGACTTGACAGCAAACGGTGCACCTGCTTCTACAGAAATCTGACTTGGTTTGTTTTGCTTTTCTGAGGAGGTGGAATACCTGGAGGATCAGAAAATAACCAGTCCTAATCAGCAAACATCTGATTATTCCCCAACCACAGCTCAGGCAGCTACAGAGGCCACTGTCAGACCTTGGTGCTTGGCATTGCCTAAAAGTAATGGGGCAGAATACACTTTTCAGCTCTTTTTGTACTTTCTGTTTGGTTGGTTTGTCCCTGCAGACATTGCAGCTCTGAAAGGAAATTCTCTGAGAGACAAACAGAAATTTTCATGGCTGGCCACACTTTAAACTCTCACCTCTAAACCTAACACACGAAAATGCTTAATTGTGCCCTTATTAATTGGCAATGGAAGAATACTCATTTTTTGTGGAAAAAACACTGGAGGTTGGATTCATCCCAGATGCAAATTTGTCTCCAAGAGGTCAGGGCAAATTTATACTAATGGCATGTGTCTGCTGCTGGGAAGAAGACTCTGGGGTGGCTGATCATTAAATATTTGGCTAGCAAAATTGTCACTGACTCATCAAAAGGTATCAGATGAAGGGATTCTCACTTACCATAAACCCAGGCTACAGCAATACATTCAAAGAATGCAACCCACAAAAGGCATACACCACTAGCTGCATAGTAGTCAAAGAGTTGAAAAACATACATGCCACCCTGTAAAAGAGAGACACAATTGGTTAGGATCCAACAGGAAAAAACCCCAAGAATTCAGGCCCAGCTCCCAGCAACATCTACCAACATATCCTAATGACTTCTGTCCAACAAGAAGCAGCATCTAGCAAGAAGGTAAGGTAAATATTTGGCATTACCTTCCCCAAGGAATATGCATGTTTACTACAGGAAGAATTCCAAACAAGACAGTCATTAAACAAAATTAAGCCACTTAGTATAATCTACTGAGACACTTAAATCTTGCCTTCTTACAAGTATTTTAAGACGGGCATTTAAAGAAACAAATGATATAAAAAATAGTATGTTGCCTCCTAACATTAACACCTCAAAAAGACTAAAAATGAAAGCAAATTCATCAAGAGGGTCTTCATTTATTTATTGAGTGAAAGGGCTAATTTCACGAAAACAGTTCATTTTTTATTTTATGACTCTATTTGTACCCTGCTGTTAGACTCTGCTCTCACTACACTGCACTTTCACTTGAGAAACTGTGGGGTTTGGGCACCTCTATTACAGGTCCTATTTTACCTCCCACAGTTGAGCTCTTCGAGTTGTTTTTAAAATCTGACTTGGATTTTATTTTGAAGATAAATATCACAACAGTGCAGGCACTGGAACATATTCCTGTCTTGTTTATACTAGAATAAATCCAGTGGTATTTAATTAATTCAAATCTGTGTAATTAAGATAAAAATCTCTTTCCCTGAATGCCACTGGATGGATTCTTAATGTGCTCTGCTGAATGTTTCCTATATGTTTCATCATTTAGAGCTAGATGTTAATATTCATACCCATGTTGACTGGTACCTGAGATCAGATTGAATTTAATGAGATTTCAGGTTCCTGTCCCTGGGACTGAAAAGGGAAGGGATATATAACTCCCACTCAAAATGCTTTCAGCTCTAGGGATGAAAGATGTGCTGTCCATCTAAAAAAGCACTTCTCCTCTGTGTGGCTAATTCTTTGCAGTCTCAATCATAGCTAAAATTGGCCTGGAAAATGGCTAAAAAAGAAGGCAATTTGCAGCACTGGTACTACTTACCTCAGTCACCATAGTTAGTCCCAGAAGATAGCTAAGGAAACACACTATAGCGATGAAGATTTCCCGTCGGTAACCCTTCCTTAGGAAGGATGGGTGCAGATCAACTAATGACGTGATCTGTCCTTCAACTTCAACAAACTGCAGGGGGAAAACCACAGCACAGAAATGACTTGAAGAGTACCTGCCATGCAGTTCACCCAGGCTCCTACTTGAACAAACCCTTCCCAGCCACACCCCAGCTCTGTACTCCGTGCTGCTCTCAATAAAGAAATAGAAGCCATTCCTTTGTAACCCCGAAGCTGGAGTATGGGGGTAGTTTTCAGGTTGGAACAAGCTTTCAGAATTTCTTTTTACTTCCTAGGAGCCTTATGAGCTACCAAAGGGGCTCTGCAAATGCAAGCCACAAGGATGAAGGAGGCACTTACGTGCCTGATGACAGGAAGGCACTTCTGTGGCTTTTATGCTGTCACTGTTCCAGACGGACACAGGATGTATGCTAGAAACAAGGCAGAGGGAAAACACTCCAAAAAGTCCAAACTAGGAGAGTACCTCCCAGCCTTCCTCTGATGTGCCAGGAAACCTCACAGATACTAGTTAGGTTAATTCCAAAATTTGATATAATTCTACTCTTGGGTTTGTTAGTGAGAATCCAGCCAAGGGAAAGCAAACTTTGATGTGAAATAGCAGCTCCTGACTGAACGTGTCCTTTCTGGATCTGGGAGCAGAATATCTCTGACTGAGGCTCTGAGTACTTCTGCAGCAATAATGGAGCTGTTCATAGAGTCCCCATTCAATGATCTGGCAAATTATTTGCACTTGTTAACCAAAAATGAAGCTCTGAATAAATGAGCTAAAAGTCTTTATCTTGCTTCATGATAACTGTTATTTATACTAACTTGCCTTTGGAAAACTGTGATGGTGTAACTTGAGTTAAGCAAATAACCCAAACTGGATTTGAATAAAAGTTTAAAGTTAATAAAAAACCAGATCTTTCTGCCCCTGGAGGAAAGCAGCTACTGAACTTCCCCAAGTAAAACCATGGAAGGGATCTTTTGACTGATCTGTATTTTCAACCTGGCAAGGTACAAAAGCACCAAGCTCAGTGAAGACATGAGGATATGGATTGGAGTTATCCATCAAGGCTGCCTCTGTAGAAAAGATCTTCACTTTAAGTAGATACATCATCTTAAGTAATAGCTTATCATGGGGAATCTGTGACAGAGATTATTTCAGAAAAAGAGGCATTTTCCTACCTGGCACCTCACTGCTCTTACAGCACCCAGAAATGCCCTATATCAACCCTATCCTCTTTCTAAAGCTCTGTTTTGGAAATACAGACTGTCCTAGGAACAGATTTTGTCCTCCACCAAATTTTATTGCCTCCTGTCTTGTTACTTTGACTTGTGTAAAGCTGGTTTTCTTTCTAAATGTAACCCTTTCCTTTGAGCTGATTTGATCTGAAACTGCTCTGGCATTCCAGAAACCTGCTTGACTGCACTCCAAAAAACCAGAGGGGTGGAGGAGAGAAATTAAGCGCTCCAATTAGTTTTAATCATTCTGCGCAGTGAGGAGCTTTTTAAAATTACTAGACAGCTTCCAATTTGCATAAGCATAGGGTTGCTGAACCACAGCATTGGGTACTTTCACATTTACTTTGGAGCAGTTGAGAGTTGCTCACTAGAGTTCAAAGACTAAGCCATAAAGAGCAATTTAGGGCAAATGAAATATAAAAAAAGCCAGAGATTAAGTACACAACAACTGGGTAAAAAATCCATTTACAGAGCTCTCATATGAGAGAGAATTTAGGCTACAGAAACATTTCATCCTTATGAATATATATATTTTTTAAAATCTTTAAATCTGCACTTTCCATTTGAGTGTAGAAAACTTTGCCAATTTTGAATGTGTAGTTACTGCATAATCCCTGGTCACCCATGTTTCCTTGTGAGTAGATTATCTAGAAATGATTTACAGGTTCCTTGGCAGTATTTTGTCCAACATTCCTACAAGTAGCCACTGGGAAAAATAACCTAACTTTCTGACTGAACTTTTTGATTTTTTTCATGCTCACTAATTAATAGCAGTGTGTGCTATAAAATTAGTACAGCTGGAATCTGAGATGCTTTTTTGGAGGCCTGTTTGGAGGTACTGAATGCATGCTGCTGACGTGAAAGTCAGCAGGATCCCACATTGCTCAGCGCCTCCAAGCCCAAGGCCACCAAAAAAGGCTGCAGCTTTGTCCTCTCACTGTTCTTGAAGCCACCCTGGATATACTGTACAAAACATTTAGTGCTTTTTGTACCTCATGACAACTTTGCTTTTTTGGCACTTGGCAACTATCAAATCCCATATTCCTTATTAATTGTTAGTGCTTTAATGATGGTGTGCACACCCTGCAGGTGATTGCATTGGCACAGAGCACTCTGTGGAACAGACTGCTGCAGTCCTTTATGTTTTAAAATGATTAAGCTTTTTTTCCAAAGTAAGAAAATACTGGGCTGTGACCAAAATGGTGGTATTTTGTGGTCAGACTAGGACTGAAATTTAGGTTAGGGAACACTGCCCTAGTGTGGTAACCCTGCTAACTCCTGATGACAAAGACTTACTGAGCAGCACAACATTATGAATCAACAGTCATAGATTCATCAAGTGCAGCCCCTACACTAAAAAGCAACCCAGACAAATTCCTCTCAAGCAGCATTAGAGGTATTCTCCTCTTAATTCATGCCTGTAAAACCAGCTTTTCTCAGTCAGCAGTGCTGACACAATAAGTCACACATCCCTTATCCATTATACTAACCTGGCTATCCAGTCCAAGCAACAGAAGCATAATAAAAAAAAGGATTGCCCAAAAGGTGGGCAGTGGCATCATGGACACAGCTTTTGGGTAGGCAATGAAGGCCAGGCCTGGACCTAGAGAAAGAGAAAATACGGAGGGGGGAAGGGAAGGGAAGAAAAGTAGTAAGTACCAGCTCTTTGGTAAAGGTAGCCACCCTCAAATTCAGGAATGCCTGGTTCCGTTCAGATAAATCCAAACGCAGCTGGAAATACCAGGAGTGAAAGAGTTTGGCTCTTTTATCTGAAATCGAAGCACGCATGACTACAGCAGAAACCACAGGCAAACCCCCGAGGCCAGTGCTAACAGATCTCCAGTTTTAACATCTGTCTCAAACATGCCAATAATGGAGGTGTGCTACACCTGCCCTGCACAGACACAGGACAGTCTTGGGGGCCGGGGGGCAAGGGGTGACCCAAGGGAATGGCAGAATCCCACTGCTAGCCCACATGGTCATGGTGAAGATGATGATGATGAAACTCTTTTGCATGCAGGGAAGGGGACTCTGCTATAAACATTCCCTGGGATCTCCACTAAGGCAACCACTGCCTCCCTCTGTATGCAACCTCCAAACCCTGCACGGCTTTCCTAAAGTGGGGTTTGCTCTCCAAGGAGTTTGCTCCTTCTCTTCTGCAAACCTTTCCTGCTGCACTGAGTGATCAGGCTACTCCTAATTTTATCAACTGAAAATTGAAAAAACTGCTGTTAGAAACTGCTGGGGTGTAAAACCACTCTGTGTAAAATTGCTTCCCCATGCTGTTACATCATCTGCCCCTATCGAGGCCAGCCTACATGGACCTGCCACAGTGACACTGAGCACGACCATCATCAGTCCCAACTGCAGGATGGGTTGCAAATGTAGGAGGACCAATGGGGCTGGGGCTGAGTTCTTGAGGCTGAGTGCCCAGGTTCTCTGCTCTGGAACCCAAAGTGTGGAGTGCTCCTCCCTAGATGGGGTCTTGCCTGCCCTGTGACCAGATGTCACCTCACTCGTACCCACACAGAACACAGGCAGTGCTCGTCTCCAAGGCTCCCTCACCTGGAGGAGGTGCTATCAGCTGTCCTTTGTGAGAGCTTTTGTGGAGAGAGGAAGAGCCCTCCACCAGTGGGAGACAGGAACACTGGCAACCCAGCATTTACAGCAGGCTCTCAGAGGAGATGAAGAAATTTGGTGAGGCTGACAAAAAATTTTGAGGGCAGATTTAAATTCAGAGTGAAACCAGGAATGCCTGGCTTATCTGCTTGTTTACTTTGAGGAGCTTTCAAAGTGCCACTTTTCAAGTGGATTCATGTAATTTTCAATAAGAAAAGGCATTTTTTTTAAGATGCTGCAGTGTGGGGCCAAAAAATTTTATCTCTGATCTGTATAGAAAAATCTCTTACACTGCTCTTCCTACCTCCCACTTTTCCTTTCCAACAAGAAAGATGGAAAAAGAAGCAAGAGAAAGAGGTAAAATGAGATGACTTTTTTCCAAACTAAAGAAAACTTTAAGTCACTGAAAATATTTGAAAATAAATAAATACAAATTAGCCAACAATCAAGCAACTGATTTTATTTTAAATGAAACACAACTAAGATTTTATACGACAGAAGATATCAAAAAAATTGGTGAATGTCTCAAATTTTGGGGAGCTTTGCTTTTTTTCCCGCTTAATTCAGTGGATACAGTAGATCCTCTTTGAGGGAGAGCTGCTACCAGATGGCATTTGCAGCTATCTGTGCAATTGATGAGACAGATGTAAAACTGCTCTCCTCAAAATTTGCTGCAATTCTGTATGCTTTGGCCAGTGAAAGTGTTCTTGCACTGTGACACCAACTAATACCAAGTGCCCTAAGCCCTGAGCTAATTTTGATTTTCCTTTGAAACTAAGTGTTGAAATATAAAAAGTCCATGTGAAAGAAAATGTTCCTGGCAAGCCCTCAACTGAAACATAAATAATCTAAAAATCGTATTTAATTTGAAACCCTGTTGTTTTGAAGGGTGTTTTGCAAAAGTGAAGCACTTGTGGCTGCTATTAAAAGCCAGTGAGGACTGCCACAATCCCAGCCCACGCACTGGCCAATAGCCATGGAGTGCTGTGACATGGCTGGAGAGCTGCAGAGGCAGAGACCAGGAAGGCATCAAGAAACCCAAGGCACTATCCCCAGACCTGCTTAATCTGAATTTGTTCGCAAATGGAATTTTAAAAAAAAAAAAAAAGCAAATCTTGTGCTGGTTTAACAGTGCTACAAATTGCATGGGTGGTAAAGTATTTTTTCCAGCCAAACAGAGGCCACATGGATTAGACAGGACTCACTATGGTTTTGTTGAGCCCCAACTGCTTTCCTCTCTATCTTTGAAAGAATTTCTGAACAACAACAAAAAGCTGTTTATTAAAAATCTGCTTTCACTGAGGAGTCAGAGAAGCCTGAGTTAACTGTTGAGCAAACCTGCTAGAGCCACTAAAGGCCAGCAGTGACCAGTGCTTTCAGCAGGAGCCAGCCCTGGCTGACAAGTGTGTCCCAGGCACATGGCACCAACACCGAATTTGGCACTGGGAAAAAATGTGGCCATGAGATTCTGCTGTCAGCAAATTTGTCGATGTTCCCATGGCTTTCAGGAGGGCAAACAAATGGTGACATGGATAGGGCAGGAGGAATTTAACTCACCAGGCAGAGACGGGGTCTCAGCCCTGTGGACATCTCCTGCCAAGTGCTGTGGCCAAGCAGCAGCACCTCTGCTCACTTTTCCCTGACCCAGGGGAGCAGTTCTGACCTTGCATCAAAAGAAACCAAAAAAGGCAAGGCCAGAAAAGAGAGGCTCAAGCACCTGCTGAATCCTTCTGTGCTGAGAAGCAGCAACAAGAACTTTGTCCAGAGCCCTGTGCGGGTCCTGGGACACTCATCCCAGGGGGACCAAGTGCCTTCAGTAGCTCTGCACTTATCTCTCTGAGAAAGGCAGCGAGAAAACACATGGGAAGTGGTTGGGACACTTTTGGATAATTTTAGTAGTGTTTGCTGTCACGTAAAAATGTCCCCTAGGACTCAGCCAAAGACCAGCAGTGACAGGCACCCACGGCACGGTGAGACAGTTGCAATCTCAGGCCATGAATGGCAGGGATTTAAATAAAGGAGTAGACAACAAAATACACAAAAAAATCAAAGGCCGAGTTCAGAAGCTAATCAGTGCCCTTGCTGTCCCTATAATAAGCCATTAAACCCCTCCTTTTAAAAAACGCTTTTTGAGGTGTTGAAAAAAGGCTTTGTAAACACTGAGTTAATTTGTGTTTAAACATTACTTAACAATCCAGTGTTACTATAGAATTGTTTAATTCTAAAAAAGTCAAGTGACAGGAACGGAGCTGCCTGTATCAGAGATATAATAATAAAAATTAGAATAAATATTGACCAGATAAAAACCTAATGTATAAATACTTAAAAATACTACCCTTGGAATTGATCCACCTACATATAAATTAAAAAAAATAGGGCTATTTATGATTCATTCAATAGGATTATTTCCTTGCTTCCTGTTTCCAAACAAAGCAATCAACCTCCGAACAAAATAAGCATTATGGCCAAGATTATTACTAATTGCACTTGCAAGAGCTATGCCAATTGCAGCCACCCAAGAATCCAGCAGTGCCATCAATGTCATTAGTTTTTCATTAGCCCTTCTGAAGTGAGATATTTTTCTTGAAGACTTAACTCCCAGAGCCATGTGATTAGAAGATTTATTGACTTTTTCCTTTTAATAGCATGTTTGCAGAAGAAATCTTTCAAATACTATGCAAGTGAATTAAAAGCACTCAAAAAATTGGAAAGAAATATCAAAAGTGCACTCAGGTGACACCGTTATTACTAGAATCTGATTAGCTTTAAGCCTCATGGCTGTCAAGGCCTGATTCATTATTTTTCCATGGTAATTCCCAACTAATCTGTCTGTTCTATGTGAAAACACATGGTTACACCTGCCCTCATGGACAGAGGAAAAATGTCTTCTGTTTTGTTTGAGATACAGTCACAAGCTATGAGGATTTAGCTTCTACCTCTGCACGTGCGTAGCTGAATGTTAACGGGAAGGACACTACCGAAATAAGGAAGGAACCTAAGTGTACATCAGGTTTCAAAATGGACTTTGACAGTTCTGTCAACCTCACCCTGAAGCTACAGAGGACAAATGCAGGATTGCAACACCTAGAGTTCCTGAGGGTGAAATGGTCCACAAAACTCTGGAGATGGAGTTCTCCAACTTCTCTTGCCTTTCAGTGAGATTTGGGAATGTGTGTGCGTGTCCCTTCAACAGGACAAGGTACTAGTCCTACTCTAGTGCTGTGAGCAAACAAAACTAAGCTATGAAAAATACATAAACACTGGAAATTTGCATTTGAATGAAAATAAAGGTCTGAAAAGAAGGATGGAATAAATTCTCGAATCAATGACATTCTGGTCCCTAGAAAATAGTGTAGTTATCTTAGCTCTAATCTCAACTCAAATGGATTAGCACACTCTAGGAAATGCGTTTGCCGCCCTGTTAATCAAGACAGAGTAAACAGTACAACCCCGGCTAACCCTCACTGCTCTAGATTAAAGCCCAGATCAACAACGTGCTTATTTTTTCTGGCAATTATGGGAAATCTTGTTCTGTTTTATCACTTAGATGTTAGCTGATTGGGTCTGCAGAACTTCGCTCACACGCTGGGCGGCAGTGCCCACCACCACTGCCACCAACACCATCGTACCTGACTCTGCCACATCAGCAATGTTCACCCCTTGCTCTTGTGCCATGAAGCCCAGGACGGAAAAAATTGCGAAGCCAGACACAAAACTGGTACCACTGTTCAGGCATCCCAGCAGCAAACAGTCCCTAAGTCACACATATGTCATGGAGCAAGTTAATTAAAAAAAAATTAACCCATTGTCCCTACTTTATTTACATCATTTAGCTAAAACACTAAACCCCCTTGGATGGAAACTTGCCTATAGCAGTTGTATTTGTACTTGTTGTAGCTCCCCAGGGAAGTCATTGCTCCTAAGCAGATTGCATATGAGAAGAAGATTTGTGTCCCTGCATCTATCCAGACCTAAAGGGAAAGACAGAAATACTGTTATTACCAGCATTGTTGCATCGCAACAATCAACACAAACACACACTTCAAACTAAGCAAAATCAACAAAATAATTGTTTCCATTGAGGGTGAGAGCTAAAGGACCAGGGAGACAGGGAAAGAGAACAACACATTTGCAAGTTTGGCTTTCACAAGGAAAAGAAAATTGTTAGCATCAGAACCCAGAAGAACATAATCTCTACAATAGTTCCTGTTTCCCCTCCCCAGAGATGCTCAGTATTTCTAGTTTCTTAGTCATTCAGCTGATCCTTCCTGTTGGCGCAACAACAAACGTGTTTTAGTGCAATAGGAAATGCAGAAGTATTTCTAACATTGCTCATTTCTCTTGTAACTCATTTCACTTAGAGTCAGCCAACAGATTCCTTAAACTGAGGATGTGAAAAGCTTGAGAAACAGGTTTGTGTATTTGGTTTGTTTATTTTTCTAGCTTTCTGGTTGTTTTTGTACTGGTTCAAATGCGAGATAAAAAGCCGTAGGGGTGGGGGGAAAATAAGCAAAATACAATGCACTTTATAAGATACATATCTGATCTTGGTCTCATGATGTTTTGTCCTGATTACATTAAAAAAACCACATACAGAGTGAAATAATTGTACACTATGAACTTCTTGGCTAGTAAATACGTAGCAAACTATTAAAACACATTCTCTGAATCCCATCTGTTCTCTTCTTTCTGCGAATAAGTCTGCTAGCACCAGTGGAAACCACCAAGGAGTCTGAGTAAGTGAGAATGTAGACTGAGGACCATTACCTCCTCCCTCCCACCATCACTTCCCAGCACCTTGCTGACTACTGTCTCCTTGGAGTGATGCTTTTGCTAGACCGTGGGTGGGAGCTGGCCTGCTCACATGAACCTCTCCTACATTATCTGCTGACACTCTGGTTAGGGCTAACAGTGGATCATAAAAATGATAGAGTCCCATAAAAAAAGATTAAATCATAAAATATAATGTCTCCTGTGAAAAGGGTGTCTTGTAAAAGAGGGCAAGACTAGAGAATGAACCAAACTTTCACTATGTTTCTTTCAATTACACTTTTCCTACTGCAGTTCTTTAGCGACCATTGGAGTTTTATTTTAACCAAATACTCATTAGAAAGAAATAGCAAAGACAGACGTTATCTCCTATCACTGTGACCAATGTTTTGTTATTTTCAAAGATCCCTTGTTTTCTTTTTTTTTTCAGGGGGGAATATTCCATTTTTTTTTCATTTCTCACATGAATGCTATTGGCTGAAACAATGCTCATCTGCTCTAGTGTCCCATACTTGCACTCTGTGAGCACAGACAGAATTTCTATCTATACAGAAAGAGTTTGGCTCCCACTAGCCAGGGCTAAGCAAACAGTAGTCCCTGTGCCTTAGAAAACATTTTCTCCACCTTTGCCTGAGTTTTCAATCTTCTATAATTTCATTCACTTCTCTCCCAATCTCCTCCTATTGAGCAGTGGGAGATACGTGACACTGGTACTCACAGTTGTTGCTTGTTGTTCCATCTGTGAAGCCCACGTGTCTCTCCTTTGAAACTAAAGACTACCCTCATTAAAAAAATGCATCTCCCTTACCTTACCAACAAGAAAGCTGAGATTGTATAACGGGACAGAGTCTACAGCCTCAGAGTCCTTTGACACAAAAAAAATACACACGCATACACACACAAACATACACATGGAAAGATGCATTAACACATTTAACAGTGACCTTCTCAAGCAGATCTCTGGAAAATATAACCCAGCATTAACATTCATGCTATATTTGGACCTCTAAAGACCGTGGAAAAAAAATTGATTGTCATTACATCAGCACCATCACCCTCCACCATCCCCCTTTGCACAGGAAATCATCCCGCTCCCCACTCCTGGTTCTGTACCTGTGGGTCAGCTAACCGTGAGATATCAGGGTAAAGATAAAACTTGATGCCTTCTGCAGCTCCAGGCAGGGTCACGCCACGGATGAGCAGAACAAGAAGCATGATGAATGGGAATGTGGCAGTGATGTACACTACCTGGAAATAAGAAAAGAAATAAGGAATGTTTAGTCTGTGGCAGCCAAAGCTCCAGAACCAAGAGAGGTCTAACAATGGGAGTTCGAAGCTCCCTCATACCTAAAAAGGGCCCAATCTGAATTTCTGTGTGTACTTTTAGTTTAATGGTCTTTAACACCTTATTGCCTTAGGCCTGAAGGCAATGCATGAATCCCTCCAGAGGCCCCAGCCAACGGTCAGGTCACTCAGACATGATTTTATACAACTCATGACTTTTGTTCAAATTCTGCCTTTGTGCTGTTTGTCCTCGTCACATGACAAGTGCACCTCTGCCAGGGAAGTTAAAAGGTTTCCTCACTGAGGCCCCCTGAAACATTATTACCTCATTCTTTATTGGAACTTTAAAACTTACAAACTGCAAACTGTTTCGCAAGCTCTGCTGCTACCTCTGACCCTGCTGTGCAGCCCCACTACTGCTCCTACAGTCAGCTTCACCAGGGACTGTGCTCAGAGGTTAAGGTAATTTAGTCCGTTCTCCCCTGCGTCCCTTCCCATCTCCTTGAACACATCAAGCCCTTCAGGTTGGCATCAGCCTCAACAGTGGTAATTTCCAGTCCTATAACTTCATTCTTGCCCTTGTTGCCTATTCAGCAACATCATTATTGGAAACTAAGGCTCTATTCATCCAGTTTGAAAATATGTCTTCATTATCTTTAACCTCTATTCCCACTCTCTTTGAATAACAGCCTACTTCTTCTCTTCTTGTTATCTCCTCCTCATTCATTTGATGAAAGAGCCTTTTGCTTTCATCTCCAGCACGAGGGTTAATTGAGCTTGCATTTGGACAGTTCTATCTTTAGACCCACACTTTTTGACCTCTAACATTTTGCTTACTTTGCTCATCAGTGCTTTCTCTCATTTTTTATATAACTGCTGTGCTACAGTCACTACTGTCCAAGAAAGGGCATTTTTCTTGGAGTCAGATGATTCCCCCAGGTAATTACAGTTTGCTGCCATGAGTTAAAATGTATTTTTGTTTTCAGAATTTGCTTAACTACTGCAAAGCTCCCAGGATGCTCCATTTTTCTTCTTAAGTGTGTCCTCTGAGAATAACGAGGAGAACTCAAAGCCTGCATTGCCACAATAATTCACAGAGCGGGGCTGATTTCATAGAATGAAAGGAAATTTTTTCATACATGCCCTTTTAATTTTCTCTTTGAATTTTCTGTATATTTTCCACTGACAAATGACATGTATTGCACATTAGCCTAGTTTCACTAAAACCATGATAAAAGGGGAATTTCTGCACCTTCTCTTTTTTTTTTTTAATAAGCCAGGTCTATGAAAAAAATCAATGTTTTCTTACAAAAAAAATACACTTTGAGGTATTTGCAGGAACTGGATGAACAAAAACTCACAGAGAGGTCTTTGCACTGCAGGTAGAAATTCTCTCACAATGCTGCAGGGATTTTTAAGATCGAGCACATTATCTAAAGCTTAAATATAACTAATATTTTTCATCATGATTTCATGTTTATTTGCCCAATGCTTTACTAAAAGATATTAAAAACTACATCTTCCCCCCACCCCCACCCCGCTCTCCAAAGAGCCATTAACACACTGGAAAGCAGGGAAGTGCTATAAACAACCCTCTACTAAAGTAAACGAGACTTCTCAAATAATTCAGGCCCTCCATTAGAGTTTACAGTTTACTTTTGTTTGACCCCAAAGTTAATGGAGTCAACCGGACACTTTCCAATGGTTTTGATGGTCTTTGGCTCCACACCCGCACGAGCTCCGATGCCCCGAGAGCGGGGAGTGAATTCCTATCAACCACCCTGTTTTAGACATGAGACCATTCTGCAGGATTTGCAGAGAACACAGGTTTTATAGAACTGATTTTAACAGACCTGTTTTCAACCTGTGATCTTCAGGGGAGTGGAAATAGTACCCTAGGGGGCTTGGAATGCCTCTCTGTGCTACTGCAGCCTTTACTGAGCAGACACCAGGGTTGGCAAAAGGTGCTGCAGAAATGTTCACTTCCACCCTGCTGCTGCAGGAGATTTACTGCACCCACCTTTACTATAAAACTTGTACAATCTCCTCACTGAGTCACATCAACCAGAGGGAATAGAGAAACAAACATTTTTGTCAATGTGTGCTCTAGAGGTGTGGAAGCTGTTCTTCGGGGGAAATGTGGCAGGAATCCAGGGTAAGGCACCAGCTTGTTAATGAGGCTCATTGACAAAAATCACAGAAAGCAAGGCAGAAACTGCAGCAAAGCAAGTGGTTTAGTCAACAGTAGAATTGATGAGGTCTGGCTTCCTACAAAGTTTTATCTCCTGGTTGATTCTGCAGTGTGCAATAAGGTAAAACTGCTAAATGATGCTCTCTCTGCAGCTGAGGCACTTGGAATTTCTCCCCCTGACTTTTCTGGGGACTCATAAAAGATGAGTTCACACTGTGGTCTTTTTCTTAGGAAGGGCACTAAGGGGGTCACCTTCTTCCACCTAGTTGAGAACAAATGTGGGGAACTTAGTACCTTGAGATCCCTCCTTCTCTGTCAGACTTGTCTGAACACTGCCTCAAGCAAAAAGTTTGAAAGTGGAGAATTACACAAACACCATGGCTTCAAAACTCATGAAAATGGGTGTAAAAACACTACTGAATGCAAGGGGGAATAATGTTATGCTTCACACTAAGTGACTGACCAAGACTTGCACTGGAGCAGGATGTTCAGGAGTGATGCAACTGTCATCCTTTACAGGAAAACGTTTCTGAAGAGCATGCAATGGGACTAAACCCCCAAGCTATGCAGGATCTTTGTTAGTGACAATGATCCTGAACGAGTACCTAAGTTTAGTCTTGCGTGTCTGCACAGAGCTCTTCCTCAAGCGAGCGGCATTTCAAAAATGCTGTGCACCCACCAGTTTCCACTGCCCTAAAACATCCCTACCACTGCTATGTTAACATCCATCCTGCTGCACTGGAATGAACTTGACTGGAGTGAGAACACAGACATGCAGTGCAGAACTCCACCCATCGCAAGCCTGAGGCCCTCTGCACTCACGACATCAGTGGGATGCTCGTCCTCCTAGAGCCGAAGTGGTGCTCAATCCATGCTTGTATCTGCTTCTTGATGCCCTTCCAGTAATGGCTACTTGACTCACAGGCATTTTGAGCATTTGTAATGACTTTCAAAAGTCAGTTCAATATGAACTCTTCTCTTACTCAATGTAAAAATACAGTTTTTCCAGGAAATGGTGAATATCTTCAAGAACAGCATTACTTAGTATTCCTAACATCTCTAACTGCAGTGATCATAGAATGGGTAAAAGAGCACTTACTTTCCCAGTGGATTTGACTCCTTTCCAAATGCAGAAGAAACATATCACCCAGACAAGGAGGAGACACAGTGCTAGATCCCACTTGATAATACCAATATCTTCAATTCCTGAGGACAAGCTCAGCACATTGCGCCTGAATATTTGAAAGGAAACAAAACAAGAGAGAGATGCAGGAGCTCAGTTGATGCAGACTCTGGTTGTGATGGCTGAGAATACACGATGGTGTGCAGGGCAGCTGATGCACAGACAGATCTCTGCTCTCACTAAGTCAGTGGCTTACGTGCCCAAAGCTGTGCTTTGCAACCCTACATCTCCCCTGTGTTTGTGGGACTCCTTACTTCAATATACTGCACAACATATAAAAAAATTAAGCTCTTTTTAGCAGCCCATGACCACCCCAATAAGAGATAAAAAAGTATTTGCTCTCTTGAAGATCCCAGACCGACTCTCCCCAGTGAAGCCGCCTGGCAGCAGTACACACCATGTCTCCATCACGGACACTTGGGGCTGACCTGTATCCACACACTTCTGCTCCTTTTCAGCTCATTAGCAAGGCTGCCAGGAGGAGGAAAGGGAAAAAGCAGTGCAGGGGAGTGTCAGGCCATGCAGCTTTGCAGGGTGAAGGCTGGAGCCATTATCTGTTCTCCCCTTGGGGCCCCTCAAACAAACACTGCCTGGGTGCTGCCACCTGCCTGCGGCACCCCCGACACCAGGGTCTCATTTAGCTAACACCAGATTATTTGGGAAACTTTATTCCCTCACTTAGGTTAATAAATAAAAAGTAATTCCTGAGCTGTGTCTTAAGGGAGAAACATCTGACCATTAGAAGACCCTGATCCAGGTGGGAAATATTCATTAAGTCTTCTCTCTTTTCAAAATTCCCATGGCTGATCATTAAATACTGAATTTAAACTATTTTTAAAATAATTTCATGCAACATTCACAGTCCTCACACACTGCACAGACCTTGTCATACTCAACACTTCATTTGTCAAATATGCAAAAGAACAAACTGTTTCTTACTGTTCACTGAGCTAAAACTCCTCTGCAAATGAACCCACTAAACTCTGAAGAGTTTCTGCAAGGTTTTTTAGTCAAGGAAAAGTTTGACCTCAATTAGCACAGAAATGCCTTGCCCCAAGACTATAGAAGTGAACTTGCTACCTAACAAATTTTTTTATTAATTATTAGTTAAATTTTATTTTCAGACAGCTATAAAAGTCAGGCACTTTCATTCACCAGAGTCGTGGAAAGCAGAGCCCAGAGCAGTCTGGGTGCTGCACTGAGTCAGGCCTGTGTGTGTGGGGTGCCCAGCTTTGCATGGGGATCCACTTCAAGACAGACCACTGTGGTTTGGTTTTCCCCTGAACTAACGAATTTTTTTTTTCCTATTACCACGGAAGTAATAGTGAATGAAATCACTGATGGAAAATTTGCAATTAGTTTTTGGAAAAAGCCCTGGATGGTCCAGTTTAATAGGACTCAAACCCTCGCCCATCTGTTTTTGCATCTCTGTTTGCCAAACTCGCTTGGATTACCTGTGTGACCATGTTCTCACACCAAATGCTTTCTTCCCTCTGAACGTGTATGTATTTTGTTATGGAAAAGGACTAATGGCACCAGACAGGGTAAGTCTGCCCTAATCAGCACAGCTATTCAACAGTTATGAGAAACCCCTCAGTAATGAATATTTGGCATAAAGTTGCAGTCCTGCTTCACCTGAGCCTAAAGAAACAAAGGAAAAACCTGCTGTGCATATACAAAAGAAGAAAATACATTTATAAGATGACAAAGTTCAGCCAAAACCTTCTGTGCCTTTTTAAAAAATAGATGGCAATTTTCCAATCAAAGGGGCAGTTTGTACTAAAAAGGCAATCTATAGAGCTGGCTCTCAAGCAACCGTGAATAATTAACTGCAAATGCCTTTTGGAATAAGGAGCTTTATTAATGCATTCAGCTGAGACTTCTTTGCTTTTTACTGTGGAACTAAAAGCAAATGGCCATCTCTCCTAGAGTTCGCCCCAGCAATTCTTTCAAGGTCTTTTGGAGGACACCCCAGTGGGCTACTGAGAGCCAAATATCTTACTTTTCTATGTAAAAAAGCCAGATATCTCACTTTCCTATGTGAGGCAGCAAGCACCCTATGATGCATGGGCCTTCTCTGTCCAGGGTTATCCCATCTCACAAAGACTGACTACTTCAAGGAATACACTCAGAATTACCAGGGGAGCTTCAGCATTACAATTGTTTTATGAGTTCTAGCCCTACATATTTTTGCAGAAGCATTCAACCTGGATTTGTGACCCTGTAAATTCAAGTTCAGGAAGGAGCATGAGCTGGGCTATGCTGATAACTCTTCAATTTTGTTACATAACCCTCATGCTACGGAGATTCAGCCAAGCCCACTCAGCTACCTTCACACCACTCACACACGGAGTTGTTACTTATTCAGATTTATAGTCTTGATGCTGTCATTAACTGTCACTCATGTATAATCAATGGGACAACAGGCTGGGGCTGAGTTTGTTGTAAACAGGAGTTCTTGACCCTTGAACACTAATATGTTCTAGTGTGTGCAATATGGAAATGTAACAGGAGCTGTAACTGGCTCTACAACATAAACAAAAATAAAACGAAGAGAGTTATGCAATCCTTGAGGGCTATTCCAGCTCATTAATCAAGTGAATGCAGACAGGACCTTTCAACCCAGGAAAGGTGAAGCACCCTTTCATGTTGGATGAACAAGAGTAATTAACACTGAAGAGGTTTTACAGAAGAATATTAAAAGGAGAATACGAAACAATTTTTAAAACTCTCAAGTTTGCTCTTAGAGGCAGAGACAGCTGCTCTAGATTTTGTTTAGTTTTTTGTGTTGCTCCCTTTAGGATTACATGCCATTAGCATGTGATGGTCTTTCTCAGGATTTGGACGAATAAAGTCTGCTGATTACCAAATATTTATAAACACTTGGCCAGCACCAGACAATCAGAGGTTTTGTTCAACCATAATTACCCTGTTACGCTTATCCCTTATGTATTAATATGTGTGTAAGCCTTCAAGGTTTTGGACTTCCAAATAAAATCTCCAGAAATAAGACCTGAAGCATGTGATACCAAGAGGTAAGTCTCCTGATATAAAGCCTGATTTTCTTAACCCCCCTTTATTGCTGCTCAAGCAAGCATGTGATTTGCACAGAACATTAATTCAAATGAACTGAAATGTCAGGCTGCACTGTATGTCCAGCCAGGCTGAGAAGTTCAACGTGAAGAGGTTAATGCATCAATGTGGTCAATTATACCTGGGCAGCACTAGTTTTACAAAGCAATACTGATGAGGACACTATATAAATGTCCCACAATAAAAATGGCATTGGGTTTCAGAAACCAAATACTCACAAACCTCTGCATTAAACTGGAATTAATTGTGCCACAAAGCAGATGGATATCTTCAGTTAAAGACTAATTATTTACCTGTCCTTTCAATGTCGGTAGCTGGCTGGCTGGCAGCCAGCATTGTCTATGGCAGCAAGGTACCTGAAACTTCTTAAAACTATTTTTAATTTCAGAATTGCAAAGAACAGTAGCATGGCTGGAGAAAAAAAAATGGGGATATTCAGTGCTTGCACCACGTAAAAGCTATGCTACTTTAATTACAACAGTGCTGCGTGATCTCTGTTCTTACTTGAAGACATCAATAGTTATTTATGCAGAGAGAACAGCTATTTTTAAGACTCCTCTAGGTGTCATGACTCCTGAAGGCAGCTTGCTCTGTTAAGGACAGTTTTGCCCATGATGAAACAGTGAGTTATGGGCAGTATGTCTGTCCTAGTAGGATTACAGAGCCAAGCTCCTCCCTAGCAAGACTCCAGGGAAGAGTTCAGCTTACAGTGTCTAAAACTGTTGAGGACACAAGTTAAAGTGGCTGCAAAGTGCAGGGAGAGCTACTCCAGGAGCACTAATCACCAAGCAACCTTTGCTCCTACTCTGCTGCAGACAGTGAGGGCACAGCTGTGGACAGGAAAGTGTGTGAGGACCAAAGATTTGTTGTTCAGCCTCAGGCACCTCCAGCCTGAGCACATCTACAGGAGGATTTGGCCCAGCTTGCAGGGGAGTTTTCTGACTTGTTTTCTCTTAGAGGGAAGTTAACTAAAAGCTCCATCACTAACATGATCCCAGAGGGACATCATTCCCCTAGCCCATGGCTGCCCTGCCATAGCACCCTGTATCACATACCTGCTGTGCTGTTACCCACAGAGAGCTCTGCTGTTTCCCAGCACGCTGGAGCCCTCACTCTTGTACAATCCCTTTCCCAGCCCCTGGCCCTGTTCCTTTCTGTTATGGTATCTTCAGTCTCCTGAAGTGGACATGCTGCCTGGGGCCCAGGGAGACAACTTGGCCCACAAATCTGTGCAGTACAGGAGTAGGAGCTTCCAGAGCAGCAGGACAATCCCATGGCCACATCAGAAGCCACCAAGCTCACGGCTGCCCTCAGGTACAAGAGGACTGTCAGTAAAATTATTCAACAAAAGCAGTGATGAACACAGTGCTTTGGGAGTCTGGGGGAGCAACTATTTTGGGGCAGCACTGTGGACCTCTGCTTCCTCGGGAGGCCTTGAGAAGACCTTCGAACACACGACCAAACCAGCCACTCATTTGGATCCAAGGCCTTCAGTCCCAAGTCATTGTGGGAGAGTCCAAAGGAGTGAGAACTGCTTCCTCTTCTACTGCAACTTGCCTCTCAGCTCCCCCAAAATATCCCAAGGTACCATTTAACAATCGTTCTCCAACTTCCTCCATATTTACAAGGGACGAAGTCACCTGGGAAAGATGTGCCCGTCAACATGGAAACACAGAGCTTGTGGTGAAAGCGCTGCTCTCACAGCCTGCACCCCGCCCCCCATACCAGCCACCAGACCCTTCTGACAAACTACCAATCCAAGATTCAATCTGCCCCTTTGTAGTTTGGCTCTCATGGTACAAATTTTAGCACAGTTCCTAAGACTATTTTTTTCTAAACCTAATGCATGCCAAACATCTTCAGCATGAACATGATTCCTGCTGGGGCTTTGGCTGATGCTTATTTTTAAAACTAGAGAAGTAGGTAGAAGTTGATCAGAGATGAAACTGCACTTTAAACATGCTGAAAAAGCCAAGCTGGGCCAGAAACTGATTCTACCCTTAAGTGACTATCTGAGGCAAGCAAGCAAGCAAAAAAAAAAATTATTAATAAACTATTTATAGATACTTTGGATTTAAGTTTCCCTACAGGTGTCTTCCTCTGCTGCTATGTTTTGACACTTATATAAACACACAGAGTTTTGAGGTCATGCCCGTTCAGAGATCATGTTATGCAATATGATTTAAAACTTGAAAAATAAGAGAGAAATGAGAATAAGAAGCTTACGACTGATGAAATTCAGGCATCTGGCAAAACAGTCTCCTCAGAGACTGCAGAGAAAAATGTAACAGAGATGACCTGAGAAACCTAGAGTACAGGACAACGTTCACCACCTCTGTCAGATTTATTACTGAGGTCAAAGCCTTACATTGTTGAAAAGAGATGTGTTATAGCTTCACAAAGTGTACTGCAAATGCGAACAGCTGGGGAAGAGGCAACCACAAAGGTGATGGTTTGTCACTGCTTCCACTGTAAATCCCTGCTATCAGGGCATCTGCAGTGACTTGTTTGTGTTCTCCTGCTGCACTCAGAGAATCCAGCCAAGAAGGAAACAAGTTTTCTTCCAAAGAAGAAGCTGTACCGGGCTTTTAGAGCTCCCTGTATGGTCTAGGATAAATACACTGACACATCTAACATCTTCCTCCACCACTCCCAGACTTACCAGTCTGTCTCAAGATAGGTGAGAATGAGTAGCAAACACTGGTCAAACAACTGACACCCAGAGCAATTTTCTTTTCCTATCTAACATTTCCCACTGGGCTTCCATAAAATCTCAGTATTGACCTCTCGCTTGCCACCAAAAGCTCCCCAAAGACACCATGCAGAGGGGGTACTTACTCCCAAAACTCTGTGACAGGAGAGGTGAAGTTAGTGGCATTCAGCGATATCCAAAGTGTTTTGTTCTTCCTGAGAGTGTCTTCCACGCAGGTTGGCGTGTTCCACTTCTGGTGGCAGTGTGCCCATGGCAGGACGCTCTGGAACGACTGGAACAGGTAGTAGAGTCCCCAGGCCAGGATCACGATGTAGTACACATTCAGAAGGGACACAATCACTATGGAAGCATAACCAATTCCTGGCAAGAAGGGGAGAGAAAAGAAAAACGTGCAGATGTGACAGTTGCTGCACCTTGTGATCTCCTGGGGCCGGTGCCATTCCCACTGTGTTGCGGGGTTGTATCCTGCCCTACCCTACTGCTGATGGAAACTCAGCACAACCACACATAAGCACAGACCTGTCAACATCTGTGGCTCTCAGGGCTGAGTTTCTGGCGATGGTTTGCTGACACTGAGGGGAGGACTGCAGGATATCTACCCAATTTAACACTAACCCAGCTATTTCAAGTTTTAGTAGAGGGAAGTCAAGGCATCAGGCTTTGCTTGCTTGCTACACCATCTCACTTCTTAGGTACCTATGTGGGCAATCTCATTCTTGCCACAGTGTCCCCCAAGCCAACTTTCCTGGCAGCAGCTCAGCTGGACAGTCCCTGCATCACTCAGTTATCAACTGGCTGGGCTAAGTCTGTGTGGGGAAAAAAAAAGACATTTCTTGAATGAGTTAAAAAGGAATCAATGTGAAAGTGCTTGTTTCTGCCTCAATTTCACTTGTGCAAGGGAAATATGGTATTTGTGGCTCTTATGGTTAAGTGGATCAATCTCTGCTTACACAGTTTGCCAGTTACGAACCACAGGCAAAATAAAAATACTTCCTTTAAAAATTTAGAGCTGTCTCTTACAAGAACATATGAGGCTCCCTTTAACACCACCCTGATGGATATTCCAGCACTTGGGATACCTGCCTCATATTTTATAGTTTAAAACCTTGTTGCAGCAGGAGTCTTTATCACCAGAGATTAATTTTATGTCAGATGGAAACACGCAGAGCAAGTGCTATTTGTTCTGTACATCTGCATTTCTTTCAGCATATACAGCTAGCCACTTAGCTACACTTTCTCTTTATGGATGCCTGGGAGATTGCTATTTAAACAAGGAACATTCCTTCTTCCTCCTCAAAATAAAAAAAAAAAGTTTTCACAAAAGTGGGAGGAGGAGGAAGAAAATTAAGCTAAAGCAGCACCATTACATCAGCTTCAGCAGCATTTTGAGTACTAGGTGGGAGTGTGAGCCTCAGAGAAAACCCCCACTTCTGCTTGGGGTGACATAAGGGGAGAGAGATGCCTGGAACAGCAATAGTGGCAGAGCTAGAGACATGCCAGTGTGAAGCGCCCACTCCTTCCAAATGGGATTAGAACAGGGCCACATGTTTAGTGTAGCTATTCCAAGGGATTCTGCCTGTGCTGTCCAGCTGTAAAGGGCAATCTACACACACGACAGGCATCCTCCATCATTTTTCTAACCTGTCTTTCATTTTTCCTTTTAGTTAACTTCCAGAACAGCCTTCATACTGTCCCTGTGAGAACTGAGCAGGCAAAGGCCCTTCGATAATATCAGACCAACATCTGCCAGGACCTGCTCAGTTATGACCAAAGCCCTGTTCCTGAATTGAGCCAAAAAGTGCTGTCCAGGTTTTGACTGTATCAGTAGCAGAGGGATGATGCCAATGGTAAGCTTTCACATGGAAGAGGGATTTTGGTTTCCAGACCAAAATAACATTTCAAAGATGGTTTCATTAATGCCATCTAGCCTTCCAAGACAACACTTTCTCTGATACCTGTAAACAAAATGTGAATTTGCCTTAAAAGGCATAATATGCAATTTCTTTCTTGGCTATTGGCAGTTTTGCCAGTTAACAAGCTGATAGCATCAAAATCAATACCTCACTTTGTCCTTCAGACTCTCTGACTTCTACCTTTCCAGGAACCAATATCATACCCTTAATTACTAGAGCAAATAGCTGAATTAATGGACATGAGGGGAATGGTGCTGCTACATATGGTTTACAGAGGCGTTTTAAGCAGTAAGGCACAACAAGATGTACTTACCAGTGAAAATAGGGCAGATCTTTTCCCAGCATGTAATTCCACCTTCGGAGGTATACTGTCCTAGCACCACCTCCAGGAAAAACACGGGAAGACCTCCCCCAAACAGGAAAATGAAATAAGGTATAAGAAATGCACCTGTTGAGAAAATACAACAGTACGTAGTGAGATGAAATGAATGAATTTACACAAGATCATCTAAAAAGTGGCAACAGGCACATATAAACAAAGAAACATATTTGATACTTAAATATCAGTATGAAATGATCTTATTCTGGGGTATTTTTGCTCATTTTCTCTGCAAAAAGGATGGGTATAGGCTGGAAAGGGCATTTTCTTACCTCTTTAAAGTGAATATCTGCAATAACAATGGCAGATTGTTAGGCACACGACAGTTTCACATGGCTCAGACTGCTCTTATTCTGAAATCCCCTGGTCTGAAATCCTACTAGTCTATATTAATAGCATATCTTTTGGTTAAAACTCAGACTCAGTTGCAGCAGGAATAAAAGANCTGAAATCCCCTGGTCTGAAATCCTACTAGTCTATATTAACAGCATATCTTTTGGTTAAAACTCAGACTCAGTTGCAGCAGGGCAGGAAAGGTTCAATAGCATAACATTTGAAATTGCTGCGTTTTTTCCCGAATAAAGTTTTAATAAAAACTACTCAATGATGAAACAATCTCTCCTGAAGACTGGTGAGGAAGGCAGAAAACAGATGCATGAACATTCTTCTTAAGAACTGGATGAAGGCAGTGACAAATGGTGAGCACAGGGCAGGCAGGCTGATTCCTGAGCGTGCAATGAGAACTCACCTCCGCCATTTTTGTAGCAGAGATACGGGAACCGCCAGACGTTGCCCAAGCCAATGAATCCCCCCGCCACGGACAGCAGGAAGTCGATCTTGCTCGCCCACTTCTCCCGCTGGGGCGGCTTTCCCTCGGCCTCATCCTCAGGCCGTGTCCCCGGGCTCTTGCCAGGGGAAGGTTTGAGGATGTCCTTGTGGAAATCTTTCAAGCACTGAAGCTTTTCCTTTGTCGCCATATTTCTGCTTTCTACACAGAAAAAGAAAAAAAGAAAGAGGGGTTTATTAAACAGTCTTTTCCAGCAGAGCTCTCTTAACACTGCAAGAACGGTTTAGCCGAACTCATTCCATACCAAACAGCGCTGCTTATCAAGCTGAGATAGGAAAATAGATCTGATGGCTTCACTGACCAGGAGAGACAAAGCCCCCCTGACTGTGTGGTCACCTCTCTGCAGCCAGAGCAGTGCAGGGCACTGTGAAGCTCTGGCACTGCTCACTGCTGGCCTGCTGCCTGCAGGGAAGGGGTGCCCCAGGAGCGCTCCCCGTGCCGGCTCCAGCACGTGGTGCTCCTGGGCAACTATCTCACGCTGCTTCCATGCCCAAAATAAAGTGCAAATCACTGCATCTGGTTCCTTCTAAAACATTTATGTGAAATACAGAATAGTAAATCTCACCTTTCCAGATAAAACCCATTCTTCTACTCCCCAATAACCTGAGCGATCCAACGTTATTTATTGCCTGCAATTTCCATTCCCTGAAGTACTATAAAGCTTTCAGAAAACTATACATTCATAAAACCTGGAATGGAAAGTCATTTGTTCTAATCAACCTGCAGGAACTGAAGGAATCTTTTCAGTTTATTCCATTTTCATAACTGCACTGTTTTCCCTTGACATCAATAAAGGGACAAAAATAAGCCTTTATATTCAATTATTGTGAAATGCACACCTATGCAATGGAACAGTTTGCTGAGAATGATGGCTCCTTAGTTAATTAAAAAGTCAGCAGCACAAGACATATTAAATCATAGCTGGTTTAATAATTTATATATATACTTTGTTATCAAAATCATAGGCATACAAAAATAATAACAGAAAGAATTGTTCTAACAAGTACCTTTTTAACTAAGATTTTGTAATGAAAACAATTTAAGAGTAACCCATAGCTTTTATGTTAGCTGAGATCTCAGGCATATGCAGCCAGTTCATTCCCCACATAACTCAAGTGACTTCAGCTGGATCTGACCGGTTATTTTTGCATACTGTTTTGATACTGAAATTTTCACCAGAACCAGGCAAACCAGCAAGTTTGTTCCGGACCACATCCATTCGCTGCTTGCACATGTCATTATGAGTGCACAGTCATTAAAAAATCATGCTGCAGATTATCCTGTTTGATAGCTGCCAACCTTCCCCGTACCTGTGTGCTGGTTCTGATCTCTAACCTGAGTGAGCTCGTGGCAGTGACCCCAAGATCGAGCTGACATTAGCTCTGCAGGAAGTTTTTAATCCGAACATGATTTTCAGATAGATATGCACCACTGTACCTGTAAATCTTTCCATCCACCACGGAAAGTTTCAGAGGGCTAGCACTGCCACAAACCACGGCAGCTCCACACTCGCCCTGCTGGCACATTGGTGGCCTTTGCAAAGCAGGCACTGTGACAGCAGCTGCCTATCAGGCTGTGATCTAAAGAGGGACTTTAATCTCCACAATGTTAATCATTATGACTTTCTACTGGTTTTTAAACAAGGCCACTGCTGAGTGCACTCAAGCACACCAGCACTGCAATACCTCGTGGTCAACAGCAGAGAGAGCTCACAGAAGGAGAAAGTGAATCACAGGGTGATGGACCATCACCACTGTAGGGGGGTGAAGGCAGGACATACTCCACTAAAAGATCTCCCGTTGGTCACTGTTAGAGACATGATATGAGATAAAGCAGTGCAGTAACAGAACAAAAATGGCAGGGCTGCCTCTGTAACAGCCTTTAGGCACTTAGCTGCTCTTGGGGCTTCATTCACAATAGCTAACTTGAGTTGAGTACCACGAACGGAGATTAACGGAGGTGCCTCTCAAAGGGATTCACAGCAGCCTTAACCTCCGTGAAACATCTGTGCCTCACTCCAAGCTCCAAACAGGCACCATGCTGCATAAACTCCTCGAGTCACCTCTTGAGGGAGAAAAAAATATAATAATTGGATGCAACTGCTTTTCTTCAAGGAGATACCTACAAGGTGGTTGATGCCTACTGGGCATGGAGAAAGCTCACTTTTGCTTTCTTTTGCTATTTGTGCTGCTTGAATCCCTATCTTTAATCTTGCAGGAGGATGTCATAACCATCAGGCAACAGGCTATTCTGGGCTGAGGAATGGAGGGCATTCAGACCATCTCATGGAAGCTGTTCTTCATAGGAGTTATTGAAATACTCATCAACAGAGGGAGAAAGTGTGCAAAAGCGAGAATCTCACACCTAGTGTTTAGGGTATGCTCTTATTTTTCACGCAGTTTTTGGGTGAACCAGTGGGAGAGCCATAAACCTGCTTAAGAGGACACAGAAATATATAGATTTATAGATCCCTGAAGGATTAGGTTTGAAATAGGAGCTTAACTGCTCCCCATGGAGACCGATACTGGAAATACCCCGAAACAGAATACTGGGAACACAGGCTCCCCTTATGCAAAAAAAAAAATAAAAATCAAGGGGACCGAAGCATTAGCCACCTCTAAGATTAAAAACTCTTCAGGATTGCAATTTTTTGCAATCCACTTTTATCTCGTGACACAGAGTTCTTTATTTTTCTACCAGCTCTAATCCTCTTGCCTGCGGATTTACTTTGACCCAGGTGTTAGTCAGCTCTACCCAGAGTTTGCAATGCTGACCAGTTGATTGCATCCTGTAAACCCTGACTCTCCCTGGGACAGGGTGATCACCCTGTGGTTCGTCCCAATTACCTGCACACAAAATGTGAAATGGTACCTTTCCAAACTTCTTCTTTGTAACTGAGTGGAACTGCATTATAAAACGGGACTTCTAATTTGTCTCAAGATACCCCAAATTAATGGCTGTGCTTGAAAACCTAATTAGTGAGCATAAATTTTGATTCAGCCTTAGCTGGAGTGTGATGATAGATCATGAGCTCTCCCTTAGTCCATGAACCCTCAAGGTCATGCTTGCTTTTGGGGTTGTTTCACTGTGTGGGTGGCAGGAGATGAACCACCACAACTTCGGTGCAAGTCACCAGCTCTCAACAGTGGGGCACATTACCTATCCAAGGCTTGCACAAAATTAGTAACAGCCCAGCTTTACTGTGTACAGGCTTGCTAAAATCCCAATTGTGTCTGGAGGGCCAGCAGCTGTGGCTGGCAGGCACGTACAGTCCACCAGTACCACAGGAATTGTTGCTAAGAGGCCACCTGGGACTGTGGTCCCAGCCCATGTCACGTTCAAGGGATGTCGGATTTATCCCCCTTTGCTGCCAACCATTGGTGTCCACCCAGACATTCCCAATTACAGGAACTGTCTACAAAGGCTGCAAGGGTGGGGGGTACGGGCGATTCTCCCTGGCGAAGAAAAGCCAAGAAAAGTAAGTTTGTTTAGTGAAAGGCATTGTCTTTTTCCTTAATGGGGTTGGAGTTTCATTTCCTTTAGCTATGTCCCACTGGGTGAGGTTAAAATGGCTCTTAAGGGAAATAGTCTGACAGAGATGCTGAAACAATATGTTGTCACCGCCCAGGTCAGAACCAGAGAATAATAGGTTATTTTTACTGTATCACTTAGTGGGGATGGTATCCGAGATCTAAGTCCATCAGATTCCCCCAAGGAAATATATTGTGAAAAAATGCTCTTACAACCACATAGTCCAAAAGGAGCGATCCAAGTCTGAGGCATATGTCTGCCTCCCGGAGACACACGTCTGCCTGCCAGGAGCCACATCTGACTGTGAGAGTACCCCCTCCAGGAAGCTTCAGATGGCCCCAGGAAGCTTTGGCTTCATCTGATGAACTTAATATGGATAAATAAAAAGCAGCAGTCAAGCCTGCTATTTATGGTGTGCCCCTAGGCTGAGCCCAGCCACACTGCAAGGAGACGATCCAAAAGCAAGGAGAGAAGAAATCCAGATTGGGCCAGGCCCAGAACTGCTCTCACATACACTGGTACAAGCCCTCAATAACTGAGGATGGAGCAATCAATTGTCAAATCGATGCTGGTAAAATATGGAAAAATAGAACCAGGGATCAAGCACAGGCACTTTGCACTTCTCAAGCATCTGGTTGCTGGTGCAGCCAGGAGGCCCTTCCACAGGAAAGCCATGTTTCTGTCCCTTGCGCAAATTTCCTCAGGTGAAATACCCTGCAATAACCCAGGCTCTCTTGCTGGCCCCCATAACTGATCAGTTGTTGGTGCACAGGTGAAAACACCGAAAGACCAGCCATATGAGGAGAGCTTTCACAGCCAGCTTGGCTTGGGCCATCTGCTGGGCTACAGCTATTGGATCTTCACATGTAGAGCCTGCACTTCAGATAACCCATACCCTTTAAAAAAATGCTGGCATTAAAATGTAATCCCTCATAACATGCAAAAAAATGAGGGGTAGGGGAAGGGGGAGGCACTGCACAGAGGGGGCAGACAGCGAGCCACGCAGATGAGGGAAGGCCACCAGCACAGCCAGGACCTGCTGGTTGTCAGAACAGACACAACTCCCAGTACTGCTGAACCACTGACTTTTTTTGACAGACAACCCATGGATTACACATCTGAAAATACACTGTGTCCAGTTTTTGCTTTGGGATTACAGTAATGATCCCCTCCAAGCTTCTTATAGCTGGAGACAGGCGACCAATGCACAGCAACACCTTCCAGGAGGAGCCTTGAGGACAAATCCATCGTGGATGCCACCTCATTTAATAGTCGCTAAAAATCAAATCTTTCAAACAGTGTTTTTTCAAATGCTGATGGAAATGGGAAAATCAAAGTCTGCCTGTACACACAGATACGTATTTGTAAATATTTACACATGCTAAAATGCACGCCTTGTCTTGCATCTGAACATCAGAAACCACAGCAAAGTAGATACTTCTTTTTTAGGCAATGCATATAAACTTCGATTAAAGATTCAACATACTGAATTGTTGACTAGAATGGTAACTGAAGGTGTTTTTCTCTAGCTTCTTCTTCTGTTGGAAAACTAAAAGCAAAGTACACAGTCAGAGCGTCTCTGACCTTGATGGGAATGCTGCTTGAGGAATGACTGTGCGGCTGTACCGCTGATTTTATGGACTATTTTTGCAGTATGATGTGTACCATCACTACTTCTGCTTTCAAGAACCCTTCTCTACTAAGTTCAGCCTGTGCAGACTGTATATCTTGAGCTTCTCAGTGCTCTCTCATCCTTTTCTGCCTCAATGACTTTTGAAAGACATCAGTTTACCACATAATTAATTTTTCTAACCCTGTGTAAGCTCCCTGCCTCTTTAGACATTGTCATCTCTCTTTTTTTCTGTCATTTTTTATTTTGTATCCTGCAAATTGAAGTCAGCATTCCTTTAAAAACTGAGCTTTCCTAGAACTGCCAATCTATTTGTGGATTGGCTCTTTTGAAAAATTATTATTATTTTACATTCACATTCATGAATATTTCAAAATTAGATGCCCTGATTGCTGGATCAGAGCTGGTCTTCAAATAAGCAGCTTCCACTTTCATTGAGAGCAATGGAAAAACTGCTATTGATTTCAACAGTAGTAGGATCAGGTCCGAAATAAAACTGCATTTATTATGTTTGGTTCATTTCCTAGGATTACTTGGAACTTTGAAAGCTGTAATTCTTAATGTTGACAGCTCTCCTTCCCTCCCAGGGCAGTGTGGTTAAGCCAATCGATACATGATTAAAATAAACAGCCCCTTGATCAAACTTATGGCTTAAGTGTATGTCTTTCTGATCTGGAGGAGAAAAAGCCTTTATGTCTGGCAGCCCTCAAGGCCCCACCAGTATCCAAAGAGCACCTGACTTCACTTATTGTCCCCAATTCATATCCAAGTTCATTCTGCTTCACTGAACAAGATACCTACGTTTTCTGAAAAATAGTACCACTCCCTTTACTGCACACACTGCCTCTCTTCCTCTTAAAAAGCGCCTCTAAAAATTCCCTGAACTACAGCTCACTGTTCTGTCTTTAATGGACTCCTCTTTTTCTGAATGCTTTTCCTGGGTTTGGGTTGCTATTTAAACCCTAAAATCCATTTGTCCTTTCTTCTTTCTTGGTTTTCACTCCAACTTTC
Source organism: Ifrita kowaldi (assembly GCA_013398055.1). Lineage (NCBI taxonomy): Eukaryota > Metazoa > Chordata > Aves > Passeriformes > Cinclosomatidae > Ifrita > Ifrita kowaldi. The sequence goes on along the minus strand of VZRS01011458.1, from coordinate 197,101 downwards.
TCCATCTCCCTTCTCGCTTCTTCATCATTTCCTTTTCTTTCACTGTGATGCTTTTTTTAGTCTTCTAAGATTGACTGGAAAATCTGCTACTGAAAATTTTCTAGGAGCAAAATGAACTTCTTTATAAAGCTAAAGCCTACTCTGAAAGAAAAGCCCAGGGCTTAATGCAATTTCTTTTTCATCAGTTGTGGTCTGGACAAAAGGTATCTTTTTTCCCTACATGCTTTTTTTTCTTGCTGGTGTTTCCATTCATGCTCTTCAAATGCTTCAAATAGGCACCATGTCACAGCACTGAGCTGTTATAAAATCCTGCATCTTTGCTCAGATTTCAGCAGCAGAAAATCTGCAGTCACATAATACTCTGGATGCTCATTTTGTTCTACTTATTTATGTCAAAGAACAAAGCAGTTACAACTAAACCCAGAACAGGAGGAAATGAAAAACTCCTTTTCCGTTGTGTGGGGTGGAAAGGAGGAAAATGGATACCCACAAATTCCAATGGATTTCAGAGGGAACATGACCCTGACCGTAAACAGGGGCTGAAGCAAAGATCATGCTTCTCAGCCTCGGGGATGGAGCCTGATTCCTCAGGGAGATGGCACAGGGCAGTCATGGCAGTCAGTAAGGAAGAGCATGGGATGCAGTGGAGCAGAGGACTGGCACACTGAGTCACGCTGATTATGCCTTTCTGTCCTATGGAAATCCCCTGTGGGCATAGGGTATCCTGTACCCCAGGGAGAAACCAAGTGTCCTGCCTGGAGAGCCATGGTCCTCCTGTTCTGTCCTCCTCGGAGAGGCAAGCCCAGGGGTTGCTCTTGCAAAGACAACCAAGGGGAAGGAGGGGGGATTGGCAGTGGCAGAGAGACTGAGTGGAAACTGCTCAATGTGCTTTGCATATTGTACTGGTAATTATTGTACTGGTAATTATTTGCGGGACAACAACCAGTTAAAACTTGGGTTTGTTCACATGAAGCCAACTGCTGACCCAATTTAATGCCTCTGGGTGTGCCAGCTCACAGCCTCCTGACTGTCAACAGGCTGGAAAGAAGCACCAGCTTCCCACTGCCATCCCTGCCTGCTCCCTCTGCTCTACCAGCCCTCCCACTGTGAGGGTGGAAAACCATTACTTTACTGGTGACACCACCTCTTGAGGCCTTTGTCCTTAAGTGAGGGCCCGTAACAAAATGCATTCTATCCATGTGGTGTAGCAAGCTGATGGCATTCCAAGCAAGATGGGCATTGTTGAAGGAGATTCAACAAGCTGTGCACATCCTCAACTCTTCAACCTCCTTGTACTCTGCAGTTATACACCTTTTGACCAAAGGAACAAGCATTGTTGTATTTTGCTTTAAATTCTGAAGGTCTGCTGTTGAATGGATTGCAATTCTCTATCAAGCCCTGGTGTCAATTAAATTAGTTCTATTGCCACGAATAAACCACATCAAAATCAATTAAAGGATGTCCTTCATCCTGCTATTAAAAAAGGCAAACCCCCTAAAGCTCACAGAGCTTATGAACTCAAATGGTCAGTGGTGTGCCCTGTGCCTATTGAATTTTTTGCATGTGATTAATAGTGTATTGATCCTGTGTGACACTTCTGCAAGGCACTTACAACACATGATAATGTCAGACAGCAATTTCCATGCTACGATAACGGAGCACTGCCCCAGCGCAGGGAAGAGAAACAATAAAGCAGCCACTTAGTGAGGCAAATGTGCAATAAAACGTATGAATTCCTTATTTCAAAGTAATCTTTTCTTGAGGATAAATCATTTCACCCTGTTTTTTCTTTCACACTCTAAATTTAGCCTTAAATTAAAGTTTACCAATGCTAATGTTCAGGGCTTTCTCCCAGTTGAGGATTACTGTATTTTTTCATTATGTTTTCTAACTAAGTAAAAAACAGATGGATGTGTAAGATTACACGTTTTTGGAAAAACAAGTAGAGTTTTCTATACCCAGCGATGGCTTTGATCAGCTGTTGCCATACCTGCCTAGGCCACCTCCACGCAAAGCCAGAGTTGTGTTTCTACTGCCTTTATCCATTCATCTTAAACAATAACTGAGAACAGATTTCTATCCCACCTGTGGCAGCTGTTTAAACATGTCATACAGTACCTTATTCCCAGGAATCTAGATCCTCACACTATCACTGGAAAGGAATAATCTTTTCTTCTTCTTTGCTCCTGCGCCCCATCTGCCTAACACCTGGTATTTTTTTTTTTTCTAGAATACATTAATGGAAGGAAGAGTTGTGCAACACAGCACCGTGGGTGGAAAGCAGCCAGCCAACCTGTACCAGGAAAACAGCTATTACACGCACGCGATCCGCAGTGTTAGCCCCATTACAGGGCTATAAAACCTGAGCAGGTTACAAAGCCCTGAGGGCTGGGCCATGAGTACTAAAACTTAATGGTGAGAGTCAGCTACTTTTGATTTTAGCCTTGACTTCTCCTCCATGCTGGCAGTAAATATCAGCAAAAATATGACTCAGTGACAGAAATGAGCTGTAATCTTTTAAGAAGTGGAGCAACAACCCTTTGCTGATGAACCAGGGTACTCAGGTGATTGGGGTGCTCGGCCAGAGCACCTCTGCTCACAGGCCTTCAGCCACAGAAATTGCCTAAGCACCCTGAGTTTTAATTTACTGTTGTTGTTTTCTTTCCTTCAAGCAAAAAACAAACACCCCCCCCCC